>VYXB01009655.1:64978-94627 GCA_013397135.1 Pachyramphus minor
AAGATTAGGCACTGAAACACATTGACCAGTATCTCTATTATTGCAGTTAAACAAAACCCACTTGGACAAGTCTTAAACAACCCAATTTAACTTTGAAAAGGAGCTAGCATAAGGATTGTGTTTCCTCCTTGTTTACTAAAGAGGTCATGCGTAGAGACTAGGAAGCAAGAACAAGAAAATATGAAGATAGAGGCCTATACAAAATAAATGAGATAGTTTTATGGGATGAATACAAGAGATTTGGCTGAAAAATAACTAGATTTTAGCAAAGACTGACATAAGTATATAATTGAGGTGACCTATATTGCATGTGAATGTGCCATGCTCCCCTTGGTGGAGCAAGTAGGTCTAAGAGAAAGGTTTTTTCCAGTCAGCTTTTTGTTTTGGTTGTGGTGCTTTGTTCTGGTTTGGTGGTGCTTTGGGTTTTTTTTTGGTTGTTTGGTTGGTTGGTTACTCTTTTACCCAATAAATTTCCTGCTGGATATGCCTGAATTGGTAGTTATGAGATGACCTCCCTAGACCCACAGCAGGAAATCAAGCACATATTTATTGCACAACACGACATTCATTGCAAAGCTAACAGAAACAACAAAAAAGCTCCTTCTTCCAGTACAACTAGATATTAACAACTGTAGCCTCCTAAGCTGCAAACACCCAGCAGGCTGGGATTTGGGACCATTTCTAACTAGTTTCATCTAAAGAGATCAGTCCTGATTTACCCAACCCACACACCACACAGGTTCCTCGGGACTGGATAAGAGAGAAATGGATATTGTGCTTGTGTGCAATTCCAAGACAAACAAAAAGGAAAAAAAAAAGGAGCAGAAGAGTTACAGATGTTAGGAAGGTCTTTCAAATCCTCCCCATCTCCCAATAGAGCTAGTGAAAAAGGAAATGCTTCCTTTAAAACGCTCAAAACTACAACAGAAAATAAATCAGTGAAAGTAAGATCACATTAAAGCTGCTCTTCTAGTAGGGAAAGGATGATTGCTGTGGGATACTCAGACAATTACTCAGAACTGAAGCTGCTCTTACTGTTTAATTTCTGTTTTCTTTCATTTTGCTTTTGTAACGTTTCTTCACATTGGCATAGCGGCAAGCTAACTCCCAAGGAGCTGGACAAACAGTCAAATAACTGACAATGTTTTATTTTTGATTGAATGTCTTGCTTGAGGCATATTTTCAGGCTTTGGATGAAAGCAGGGGAAATTGCTATTATAAGTGTTAGAGGTTTAAAAGTAGTGTAGTGGTGAAGATACTTTGCTACAGTACATATTGTGGAACATTTCAAAGCAACACAGTAGAGCACTATCCTGCCACTATATATGAGAATAAGAGGACTCACATAAAACCCACTTTTAAGGATTCCTGTAATAGCAGACCTAGAAAAGCAACAGTGATTTTGAATGATACTTGCAATTTTCCGTATTATTTAAAAAAATCAGAGAGCAAAGAATTTTTAGTAAGATTGACAAAGGATTCTATATTTCTTTTGGCGATTGAAATTGTAAATGCCATACAGTGCCCAGCACTTTGTGACACTGGCATGTATTAGTTCCAAAACAGGAGCTAGTGGTGTCACACTATAGTTGCCCATGCTGAAAAAGGCAGAGGCTTCATCTGGGCAAACACCTCATCTGTCTCCTGCGCTATATCCTGGTTCCCAAATCTTCAGCTTGACTGATTGGGAATTAATAATCAACATACTTATACTGAGCATTTTTAGTCTTTTCTTGATATTGTGTTCCTGAACAGGAAGATGGAGTTCCCTACAAGTAAGATGTTTTCTTTGGAACAGAGAGAAGGGCCTCTGATGGTACTTATATACATTCTATTTTCATTGGAACACTTGCCAGCAAGCTGTCTCAAATGAGAATATTATACTTTATACATTATCCTTTAACCACAGTTGTTAACCATCACTTGGTTGGATAAGACCATTTCTCAGGAACTCATCAAACATGGAGATAAACATTTACTTGGTTATTTGTTCTTCCCCTGCCTTTTTTCCTGACGGTACTGAGCAAAACTCAAAATAACCAACAGTGTGTCCTGGCTTAGCTATGTTTGGTTGAACACAAAAGCAATAATTCCACCCAGGTATCTTCAATCAAGTAAAAAGTCTTGGCTTACCTTTTTGGCATTGCATCTTCAGTACTGCTCAAGTGTGCTGTTTCTAATGTATCTCCATTTCTTCTGTAGATGGAAAAGTCTTCCCTGCTGGTAGAAAAACAAGGTTCTTTTCCAATCCAATCCACAGCCACCTTCCTTTCCGGTAAACAAGCCCCAGATAAAGTAGTCCTTCGCCCTGGTTGGAGAGAGGCAGCAGAGCCAGGGTGTGCAACTTCTTCCCCTAAGATGCTTTGAACTCACTGCAGAGCAGATTGCTGCAGGGAGGTGAGGGAGATGAGAAGTTCACTGTTAAATTAGTGGACACTCCACAAGTGGAAGCAACCACAACAAACTAAAGACTTGACGTCACTCTGCAAACCCTTTTGTTCGGGGTCTTTTTCTTTGCTTGTCCCTGGACCATTTTGGACACCCCCAGAGCCAAACAACATTTAGTGATGGGGTTGTAAATTATTTATTCAGAATTTTTTTGTCTCCTCCTCATCCACAAGAGATTTATTTATGCTGCATCTTCTCACACACTCCTCCCCTGAATTTTTCCTGGTGACCATTCTCCCAGCAGGCCTCACAAATCAGTCCCCCTCCTTCATCTCCCCACCCCTCAGCTCCTTGCCCAATGCCCCAACCCCAGCCCTTTCCCAAGCACCACTGGGGATGACTGGGCAAGCTGGAGGACAAACTACAGCTACCACCTTGTATACACATTGTTGCTCACAGTCCCCTGCCACAAATTTAATGACAGTCCACCAGAATATGGCACCTGTGCCCCTCCAAACCCTTGCTGGCCCTATCTTGAAGGCCAGTGGCCTCTCCCACCTCACAGTCCAGCACAAATTAAAAACTGGTGAAAACGGAGGCTTTGCTCTTCATCTTCCTCCCCTTCTCCCTATTTGAAGCTGCCCCCACATTGTCCCAGCACTAAAAGCCTTTAGAAGGGCTGTGGTCATGTTATATGCCTTCTTAGTCCATTTTATAAGCAGGAAGATGAGACTTCATTAGAGTAAAATAAAAACTTGGGGGCATTTCTTAGAAAAAAAAGCTTCTTTGCTAAATGGACGAGCTCTATTTGGATTCTGTTTAAGTGTTGAGTTCTTCAACTGAGTGGGGACTCGGTTGGTTTACTCTCAGCTAGAGTATCAGAAAGGTATGATGCAGAACAAAAGATATTTTCACCGAGTCCAGTAATGCTCCAATCAACTATTTCATGAAAATGAAACACTCAGTGGAAGCCATCGATTGAGAACTTGATAAAAAATTGTGAATTTTTTTCAATGAATGACTGAATCTCCTGTGTAGAACGAATAGTTAAAAAAACCCCAACAACATAGTTTAAAACATGTTGCTGAGGCTAGAAAAAATGACACCAGCAAAAAATTCACTGCATACCACAGTAAATTAGAACCATTTTATGACAACTGGAATACTGGAATTTTAAATAGAGATGAGCAAAAAAAGCTGTGTCTTCGTACTCAGGAAAGTGAGAATTGTTACCCAGGAAAACATAATTAAAACCAAAATCAAGTCAGGTTGATTAAAAGAACTCAGACCTTGTTTTTCTGATGTATTATTGGCTGTATTTATGCATTACAAAAAATATGGTCTGACCAAACTCAGACCGACCAGAGCTTAGCCTGGCAACAAACTCTCTTTGAACTAACGACAGAAAAACAAAGCAGTTTACTGTGCTGTCTTTTGCTGGAGCTCATCAACTCTTACAGGATGAAGGGCGTTACTTATGGTTTGCACATCTTCTCCAGTCATTACATGTTGGCCAAAAACTGGTTTGTCAGGAGTTTTTTTCCCACCCCCCTCCCCCCAGTCCTCTCTTAAACCATTCAACTATGCAGAGCAGCATTTGGAGCACTCAAAATCCCTCACAGCCTGGTCTGAATTTTGGTTCTTCCCATAGCAAAGCAAAAGCTTGCAGCTTTGAATTTATGACAAGTTTCTGCTTTTCATACAGAATGATTTGTTACCTCCTTCCTCTGCGTAGAATAATAGGCTTGGCCTCATTAAAGCCAGTAACAGTATACATGCAGGTAACAGTGTTCACAGTCCCATCAGCCAGAAGAAATTAAGTTTTTCATACTCTATCACTCAATTTAGTTTGTCTGTCTGTTACAAGAGAAGACAAATTCAGTGATGAGCCAGGGCAGGTTTTCTGTACCTTCTAAATGGGACAGATTTGCTGTGTTCTCTAAATGTTCTGTGCTCATCCAGTACATGTATTGCACTATACAAAAACCCCACATTAGTTACTAAATGGCAAGGTTTATTTTGAGAATGCAATTACTATGTAATACCTTGGAAGATGAACAGCTATTGTAAATACAGAGTAAAGGCTAAAGCGCCATAGCTCTTCTGTTCCTGCATTTGTGTTTTTCAAGAAAAGACACACAGCACTAAACTGCATAACTTCCAAAAGAGGTGCTATAACTAATTTAGAAAGACAATGCCTCAACAAAATAGCATTTCAGATTGACATATATGTGCATTCATCATAACAAGAATTCAAAACAGGGGTCCAGATAGCCTCATAACATGAAGTTCTGATCTCCTTCAGCTGTGCTTTGAACTACAAGCAATGCCTGTTTTGCCATGCTGCCCTATACTCTGCTCTTCTGCCTCAGCTCCATAAGGCAGGCCACTAATTTTCTCTAATCAGCTGTGTGAGTGTTCGTAAGCCTTGTCAGCTCATTTACAACAGTAGACACTGCTACAACAGGAAATGAGCATATTGATTTCACTCAGATCCCTGGGCAGCTGCCAGTTACCAACAGATCTCAGCTGAGTTTGAAAACAGCAATTGCAAAATGACTTTGTTCCTCCTGCTGCCCTCCTCATACTTGCTTCTGATCAATACATCATTCTGATTCACAAACACATCTTCCTCAGGAGGCTTTGAACCAACAAAATACAATTGCAAGCTCAAAGAAAACACTGGTATTTATTTTTATGTTGAAAACTAACTCTACATATCCCCTCTCTCAGGATTCAAGGAAAAGTCAACTTTTTTTATTAAAAGGCCCTATAAAAACTGAGGTAAAGTACAAGATTAGAAAGGTAGATCTAGTAGAAATGACAGAGGATGAAATTCATTGCATATCACACCATAAAAAGCACATGGGAATTTGTTTAAACAAGACAGAAGTGAGCCTCATAGCAGCAAGAAATTTAATGCTAAAATCTATCAGAACTAATGTCTATTCCATGAATTTTTACACTCAACAGTTACAGTACAAGTCACTGTAACTGCTCCAAAATCAAATGTATATACACATAGAATGAAATAGTCAAAAAGCTGTTTCTAATCTGACCAAGGCTCAACCAAGCAGAGGCACCCATCAATTTTTTTGATATAAGCTTCATAAATTATCTTTCAGCTTTGTCACTTACCCTTTGAATTTCATGTGTACTAACATCATTTAAATATATAGTGGGTTTTGCCCATCTGTACAAGGAAACTTCTGTATAAGGCTCTAACATCTCCCATCTTCCAATGGGAATGAGCTGGGGGGGCAGCAAAACCTACCACTCATGCTTAAGCTCCCTAGAACAGGCTGACTACAAGCATAGCAAGCATAATAATTTGTTTCCTCCTTCAACCACACATAATACAGTCTTTATTCAGCAAAGTTGTTTCACACCATGCCAAACGTCAGCTTTTGCTGTATTAATAGCTGCTCTGGGAGGATCAGTGTTGTGCTATCCTACATTTTTTCCAGGGCCTGCAGATGCAATTTCCTACAATCTGCAGGCAATTTCCCACCAATTTTCTCGGGGAGCTAATAGGCTGTGACAGGAGATGGAGCTAGCAAGCAGCAGGTGGCTTCAGAAAAGACAAATTGCATCTCTGCCACCTAACTGGGCAATCTAGAAAGACAGAGTTTATTGCTTTGTAGTGTTATTGGGCCCCATGCTAACAGCAAACCGTTCAAGCTGCTGTCTGAATTTCATATTCTTTTCCTTCTGAATTGCCATCACCACACATCACTTTGTTGCACTTTTCCTGTGAACAACAGTTAGACGCAGATCATGTCTGATTACTAGTTTAACTGTCTTTTAACTAGACAAGCCCTGCTAAATGCTATTCACACTCAGAAACACGCAGTCTCTCTGTCAAACACAAAATATTTTGACTATTTTCATACTTGTTAAGGTACAAAGCAGATGCCTAAGGACAGGGATTTATTTGAAAGCTAAATTCAAATGAGTAAGACAGTGTAAAGTATGGGAACACTAAAAAAATCAACAGTGAGCACACCTATTATGGTAAGAAAGTTCCACTGATTATCTATGGTATAAAATGAAAGCATTAAAAAAAGCCAAATATGACTGGTAAGTTCTCCCTCTACTCTGGCAGTTTTTGAAACCTAAAGAGTTAACCTGAGCACTTAAAACCTTTCAAAACCACTCATGCAACCATTTACCTTGCAGATTGAAAATTATTTAAAATAAGACTAGTAAAGCTGTAAGAATGTATCATCATATCCGCTTCCATAGAAATGAAACTGATTTAAAGCTGCGAACCCCTACCTAAGATTAAAAAAAAATAAAAATTAATTAACTAAAGAAAGTGAGTCAAAGGCACATAACACTAGCAACTATTGCAAGTTATATCTGTCACTGTACTTCCCCTTACTGTTACAAATAATGCAGGGGATAACTACTGTAAACACATTCTATTACAAAACCCTGTATATCTGTATGTTTTTCTTCAAAATATAGAAGAATAAGTTTCCAAAGGCATGGAGATTATTAAAAACAATCAACAATAGTAAGGATATTATAATTAGCAAAATTTGCAAGGTTAATATTTTTCTCTTTCCCCAGCCCCCGCAAGAATAAATTAGGTAAAAACAATCCCATCTAAATTATTGCTGTCTGTTGGGAGACAAAATTAGTACTGAGATGTATAAAATTTTACTATAATTCAACCCTAAGGATTTTTTTTAATTACTTAAGTAATGAAAAAATGTAAAATTACAGTGAACAAAGTGTTGAAATATTCTAACATGCATTTTGAAACTCTCACATTTAAACCACTTGTCATTAATATCCCCATTTTATATTTGTGGTTTTTAATAAATTACAGCTTCATAAAATACTGAAGAACCAGTCAGAATTATAAATAAGAGTACCAGGTCAATAACTCGCACTCGACAAAGAATAGTGTCTACATAAACAAATAAAAAAAGCTATGAAAACCATTCAAAATCCAGAAGTATTTCCTTTTACAGATTCACTGATAAAAACAGAGAATATCAGGATTTGAAAATCTTGAATTTGACAAATGAAAACTAATGCTTTATCTATACAAGTCTATAAACTTCTTGAAGTACACATTCAAAAATTCAATTATATCATAGATTTGTGAATATTCACTCAACTGCTGTTAGAAATACACATCTCACATAAGTAACAATCAGAAAGACAGAGAAAGGTAGAACCATTATGTATGCATAACTCATTAAAACATCTCCAGAGGTCTAATATATATTCAGGAAAAAACACAGGGGAGCATGGTTGTAAACTGGTCCCTGTGTGAAAAAGGAAACTTACTTTAGGAAGTAAATTTAATGTGGCCACAAAAGTTGAATCACTCCAAAGTTCTGTTGCATGCATGGCATGCTAAGCAAATACCAAAGTGACATTAAGGACATTTACATACTTAACAGGAGTGTTTGGCTGATTCATCAACAATTAAAAATGTTTCGAATTTGTAAAGCCATCAGATTGTATATTTACTTGAAACCAGATTACAAAATTAGTCAGGTCTGATTGCAAAAAAACCCAATAGCTGACTATTTTTTAAGAATAAAGGGAACCTTCACAGCTCTGCAAAATATCTTGCTACAGCAAACCACAAAATAGGAGTTATTAGCTTATCATAATTGCAGTCAATGTTTTAAATAATGGGGTAATCCACTGTCGATTGCTGAAGGAAGTGTGACAAAGACTGTGAAATGAATAGATGAATTTTATTTTAAACTAATTAGGCTCACTACCAGGAAAGTAACAAGTGATTTCTAAGTTTTCTAATGCTATGGGTTAACTTGCATTTATGACCCCTTCATTCTGCTTATTAACTTCTTTAAACTGCCATTAAAATCAGTGCTTGGAAGAAAAACAACATTTCTTGTTTGCATTTACAGGCTATCATCTCCATTTTCTATGCTAATGACAGAGTACACAAAAGGGATAATGATAAGAGTATGTTTGATCACTTAATCTCCAAACTATGTGTTGTCTCTAACCCATTTTTGGCAGAAAACAGACAGAAACAGGGTTCGGGAGATATTATTCCTTTGTACATAGCAAATGCAATCCTTGTACACAGCAGAACTGTTTAGTGTTCCTTGAAGCATCCTTTCTATGAATCAACGTAACCCCACTGTGGGCAAAATCATATGTGAAATTTTATGAGAGGAAAGAAAAGATCTCAAAATTTTAAGCTTTACCCCAGAAGTCATCACAGAAGTTTTCTATGGAGAGTCAACTACACTGACCAGCAATTTCAGAAACAACAGAAGTATGAGTATGGAACAATGCAGCTATTTTATCTCTGGGTGCTTGCTTTAGTAAGAGATATTATTACAACATACACTAACTGATATAATCTATGCAGCTATCCACCTAAATATTCAATCAGATTTTGTGTTGCCTATGTATCACCAACAGGCTTGTAAGCCACAAAATTACTAAGGCATAGTAGAGAGCTTAGAGCCAGAGAGCACACAGACTGTTTTTCATCTTCAAGGAGTGAACTGTGGAACCCCAAGAAAAGAAACATGGGGGGGAAAAACATGAACAAAACCCACCCAAACACGATTTGAAAATGCTAAGATTTGAAAATGAAACCTGCTCAGATCTGAAAGTAATTAACATTTGTCCCTGCAACACAAATTTTTCGGTATTCAATTTTCTGAACAGCACTTCAGCCTCAAGAAAACACAAATCCATCTCTCTCAAAAATGAATATAGGTTCTTTGCTTTGAGATACAGCATCTTCAAGAACATTCCTTTAAAACAATTATTCATTCTTCTAATTTCCCTTCATGTTTTCTTCTATGTTCAATTTATAGTTTTTTATGTAGGACAAAAAAAAAGAAATAAATCAACACAAAATAGTAAAAAACCAAGCCAAAACACAAAATAACTAAGCCCACTCACGTACTTAAAAGTATGCTTGAAACAGGTTTTGCTGCTTTAGAAAACATCTAAGGGACTGTTTGAGTTCTCCTAGACTAACAGAAATTCTGAATAAATTCCTCAGAAATGTCTGTAAGCTAGAACCATAGAGCACATTTTTCAAACACCCAGGTCCTACATGTCTTGTTTCCCTATCACACTGCACTAAGCTCTTAAGATGCAATGGGACACATTTTCATCATGCTGCTGAAAATGGGATTATCAATTGCTTAAAAGTGGATCTTGAGCTACAAAAATATAAGGTAATGGGAAATACTGAGAACTGACTGTGATTTAATTCCCCTTCCTCTTAGGATTAGATGACTGCTTATGGATGTCAAAGAAATGTCCACTTACAGTTCCAATACACAGCCCAGATGTCCTTGAATTACTATGCAGAAACATTTGAACAACCTTACAGACAAACTGCATACTGGAATCTCATTCTATGTGAATTTTGTAGATTACATGTTACATTACTCCTAAAATGTATGTGCGTAAGTCCCATTTTCTCTTGTGCAGCAGTGTGCCCAGGTAGCCAAAAAGGCCAATAGCTTCCTGGCTTGTGTTAGCAGTGGTGTGGCCAGTAGCACTAGAAAAGGGATCTTCCCTGTCCTTGACATGGGTAAAGGAGCACATCAAATCCTCTGTTCAGTTTTGGCCCCACACTACAAGAAGGACATTAAGGAGCGTCCAGATAAGAGCAATTGAGCTGGTGAAGGGTCTGGAGCAAGGTCTTTTAAGGAGTGGCTGCAGGAGCTGGAGTTGTTTAGGCTGGAGAAGCAGTGGCTCAGGGGTGACCTTATTGCTCTCTACAACTACTTGAAAGGAGGGTGCAACCGGGTAGACGTTGGTCTCTTTTACCAGGCAACTAGTGACAAGAGGATATAGCTTCAAGCTGCTCCAGAAGAGGTTCAGGTTGGACATTAGGAAGAATTTTCTCACAGGAAGGGTTGTCAAGCATTGGAATGGGCTGCCTAGGGAGGCGGTGGAGTCACCATCCATGCAGGTGTTCAAGAAATGACTGGATGCAGCACAAAGATGGGACTCGAGGATTTGGAGGTCTTTTGCAACCTAAATGATTCTGTATTTCTGTCTCTCCATGTTTTCCCTGCCATGAACACCTTCTTTCATTCTGGTGTTCATCATTCTATTCTGAGTTGCTTCCCCTCTGCAAAAGACACCATGACTGAAGTCTTGCATAGACCTACATTCTCATGTTCTTCCTAAGCAGTAGGGGGGAAAAAAAATCCTTCGAGGAGACAGAAGAGTTGGAGCCAGTCCAGCTTCTCCAGTGATGTGATTTAAGAGGTAAACGCTTTTACAGTAGTGTGAAATCTGAAGTCAGTACTCTTCCTTATCCTGAAAACTTCAAAATCCACCTTCTTTATTACTAGAATGGTGGAATTTCCCCATCAACTCAAAATTGCACCAATATAAAAGAAAATATGAAGGACTATTCTAACTATCTTACATAACCCCACAGGTTTATAAGTGGGCCAGTCTTCCCACAGAAACAACAAACAAACAAAAACAAAAAAAAAACCACCAAAAATTAAACACCAAAACCAAAAATCAAATTGCCAATCTGAGTTTAAGTTGCTTAAGTAACTTAAAAACTTCTGAAAATTCTACTTGTATCACTTGTGCCATGGAAGTGGGACAGAAAAATTATGGTCAACCATTCATAAATAAAAGCATGTATAAGACTAGATGTCTAACGTATAAGACAGATGTAAACACGTAAAAGACAGATTTTATATTGATGTTTAAATTAAAAATAACACTACTGTTAAGAAATTAATATTTTATTCCTTTAAAGGAACTAAAGCTTTTGAAATGCCAAACGAGATAAAAAGAACTAATACCGATGAGAATTCTCTCTCAGGTACCAGAGGCTTGTGGATTAATATGGGGAACTATCTTTGTTTGGAATTATAATCAAAAAGAGATAGTCTGACACACTGACAAATGCGTTGTGTGGAATAATATCATGACTTTCTGCACAACGGATTTATAAGGGGTTATGCCTAGTGCACATATACAAAATATACATATTAGAGCTGACAAAGGATTTTGTTCAGTTGAACTTATATTACCACATCACCAGTTACTGTTTGCACTGACATCCAACATGTCTTTTGCAAAGACTCCTTACTTCTATACAGCACTAGCATTTGCCAGAGCAGCATTTAGACATCTCTGAATACTGAGGGCCACCCAGCAAACAAAGACTGTCCCATAAAAGGGTTAACCAAAAGAATCTATTATGACTGTAATTAAAATAACAAAAAAAATATTAAATAACTACACCATAGTTACTGGTGTACTACTTTTTTCCATGTGGCTTTTCCAGTGCCTTTGCTGTTGCTGTTTATCTCAATTGGTCTGTTTCTTCATTCAATATGCAATTATTTCCATCCACTACTTTACACAGGGCTGTAAGAACTTACAGAAGTTAAAAGCTTGACATGTTTTAAATATTGTTGGTTACTGCGTAGACAGATGCCAAGATTTCACTGAATCTATCTTCTCATTAAAAATTACATCTGCAGGTGGAATAGGCTTCACTGCCTGACAAATGTTTCATAAACTGAAACTGAAATCTGAAACAACAAATTGAGAGAACTACTTTATGATACAAGTTTTTAGACTCAAGGTTTGAAGGAGATCTGATGGTGGAAAAAAGAATTAATTTCTTAATTACAATGAAGAATCATATGGTACAAATATGATTAAATTCATTCACATGCATAAATAACGTCCAATTCCATAACTGCTCTGACACACTGTACATTCTAAAAGCTAAGAAAACGAGGTATTTTATGATTTTCCTAATACTATGATTTTAAACCTCCCAATTGCCAAGACTGTGGTCTTACTAGCAAGCACTATATTGCAACATATAGCAGATCCATTATACTTGTGTTATTTTTCTTTAGTTTACATGGATGTGTTAGAACACTTGCATTCTTGGTTCCTCTAATATCAACTTCAGAGAACAACAAAAGAAGACCTACAAAGTAAAAGCTAAAGTGATAGCAATTTGGAAGAAATCCAGATGTTCCTAACTACAGCAAATTTGCCAGTACTGCTAAAGTCAATGATCACTGGCAGAATCAGATGTTCAGAGAAACTTCAATATGAAAAGTGTAAAAATCAAGTAATATCTAGTAAGCACTTTTTTTTTTAAATTTTCCCTTTTAAAAATGACATAGCATTTCACAGTATTTCAATGTAGCAAATATAGTTAATTCTCTGAAAAGCCTGATGGTTCTGCTTTTTGTGTGAAAGCAACATGGCCAGCACCTAAGCTGGCCTGTCATTTTCATATAGATACATATTGACAACACAGCAATCGACAAAGATATAGATACATATGGATAGAACACTAATTTTAAATGTCTAGGAGACTAGATTATCCTGAATGATTAACAATTTACATTTGAAATGCAAAGTTAATACATTAAGGCTATTACAATTCTAGATGCTATAAAATGGTTTCAGTAGAATAGTCTTGTAAATTGAAAAGAAAACCAGTGTCTCTTCAGACTGGAAATTAAGATAAAATTTGCCCCCAGATGAGAAATTCCTTATCTAGCCAATGCATCTGTCAGTCAAACCTGTTTCTTCCTAGATGCCTGTCTTTGAAAGATCAGGGATATAGGTCATTGTGAAATGCTAACAAAATGAGAAAGCAGCTCTTTACAGATGAGTCTTAACCTGTCCACCAGAATGTGTAATCTGAATTGTCTGTTCAAAGACATCCTTCTGTTCACCTGTATTGTCCATTAGCAAAACAAATTCTAATTAAGTTACAGAATGTAGGAAATGTATGGCCCTCACTGGTGCAACAGCTAGGTTTGTCTAACACACAGTGGTAGAACTCATTAATCTGAAAAAACATGGAATAAAATTAACACGTTCTCCCCTGATCCACTGCTCTTGAGTACATCAAGTAAACTTGAAGATGCATAGCTTTGGCAACTGATGCTTAGCATGGCTCTTCACAGATGTATCACACTCATGACTCAGAGGAAAGGACTCAAAGATTGCTCCATATGAATACATAGAGCCTATAGGCCTGTGTAACATGAGACACTCAGGAAAATTAATTCTAATTGATTTGTGGAGTGGATTAGTTAAAAATCAAAATATTCCTTTGTCAATATTCTCACAAGAAATTAAAAAGCAAATTTAGCTTACTTTAGATTAATTCACCCCACTTGCAGCCCTGCAAGTATTTAACATCTTTAAGTGATCCCCTGTAAAACTCACACTTTTGGTAATTTAGTTAAGTTTACCTGAGTATCTAACTATAGACAAGACTTTAAAAAGGAAATGGTCATTAACTACCACTTCTTGGTAAAATATGAAGGATGTAACTTATCCAGCTTTTCTCATCACAGATATCCTCAGTTAAGAAATAAAGGCTCTGATGTACTTAGTTGAAATGCAGTCTCACATGAATTCTGTTCAACTGGGGGAATAAGGAGAGGGAAGTCCCTCTTTTTCTAGAGAAATGAGTGAATGAGTTATGATCAGGCACACATTACTGTTTCTGCCAAAAAACATATACATGGGACATAAGAAAAAAGCTAAAATAAACAGCACAGCTTTATGAAATGTTCAATTTTTATATTTACACTATAATTAGTACAAAATTGCCTTTTAAGTTTTCTGTAGCACAAGACAGTATCTATCGGACTTGATAACCTAGTATGTCAAAACAACTACTTTGAAGTATGATAAAGGAATCTAGGAATAGTTATAAAGAATAAGACACCATTTTCAAACTATACATAGTGTTTGTTTTTGATTCTAAAAAGATCTTATATCCCCAAAAAGTTTTTAATTTTAAATAAGCAGGGCAGGCAGGGAGGGGGCAAGGGGGAAGACTGGTTGTTGATACTAAAGCCTTTACTGTAGTAAACTAAATATATTTACAATTTATACAAATGTTTGACCTTCAACGAAAATATAAAAACATATCAGAAGATGCAAAACCAAAAAACAAGTTCATCTGAGACACTGCTGCTCTACACAGGACAGAATGCAACTTGAACTGCAAGGAACGGAAAGGTATTTATCCCCCATATTCAGGCAATGAGAACAGTTTCTGTGAAATCATAAAGAAAGAAAAAAATAAAAGTCTGCAACATTCTTCAGTAGACTTGGCTTTTAAAAACTATGCCAAAAAACCTAGGCTAAATCTGTCCATCCTGCCTCTGCATTCCGTCTGGTCCACGTAGCCAGTCCTTAGTTGCCGGATGTTGCCTTCTATTTTGTAAAATCGGAGTAGTTTCATGGCAAGGTATGGAACCTCAACACTTTTGTTCCTTTTAAAAGTCAAAACCTTTCTACTTCTACAATTAAGAATAATTTCAGCCAGTTCAACTTCTGAAAGTTATATCCCCATCATATTTTTCAGTAGATAACTTCATAGACTGTAGCTTTTTTGTCTCCAGAGCCAGTGACTATGTACTTATCATCCACAGAGATGTCACAACTAAGCACTGATGAAGATTCTTTTGACTAGAAGAAAAATAGAAATATATTACATCATTAAAAAAAGTCTGTTACCCATTTTGGGTAGATCACATCTGAGTCTACTATTGGGACTCTGGGTATTCTAATTTTTTTTTTAAAAGCAACATCACCCTCACCTGGAAGATACTGGCTCCATAGGGAGTCCTCCACGCATTAAGAAGATTATCTTTCCCAGTACTCACAAACCATTTACCTAGGATATAAACCAGAAGGACTATGAAAACATGAAATAGACATCTGACAAATTATGTATTTTTAATTCTTATCAATGAAATCTGTTAACTAATGACCATTATGAAAGCTCTCACCACTAATCAACATAGTACTTTTGCTTACAATCAGTGAGAACACTCATGATTTTGCAGTGCGTTACATACCAGGAAATCCCTAGACTCTGTAAACAGAAGTAGTTTTTTACACACAAATCAATCCTCACAGCAGCCTTTAGACAAACAGATGGTTTGTAGGTAAGTGCATGTGAATTCATAAAGCAGAGATATTTATTCACTACTTAAACTGAGATACTAAACAAATTTTGACTATCAAATGAGCTATGACTATATAATAATTAATCAGCAAAACACAAATTAGAGCCCTGATTTCCAGTTCTGTGTTCATGGTAACTTACCACAGTAAGCAAACTTGAGTGACAATACACAACTCTCATGAAGGTGAAGTTGATATTTGTCTGGTTTATTTACATGTAGCACTTCTACATTGCTGCTCTCCATTCCCACAGCTAGCCATTCACCAGTAGGACAATAACCAAGGGAAAATATCTGAAAATTAAACCACATTTATGCCTTTTATTTTTTTCCTAAAGATAGTTCTTTCTTCTGCAGTTGAAATTAATTGGGAGAGGGATAGAGAGAGAAATAAGGGCAAATTCAAATAGTTCAACAGCAAGATTGCAGTTCAAAATTCAAGTAACTAAATAACTCCTGTTCTTACCTATTAACTTAGGAAAAAAAAGTAGTGTCAAGCTATCATTTTGTTCTGGATTTCAAAATATTGGTTTGTGAGCAGCCAAAAGGAAGAGAGGGAACAATGTTCCAGTTGCACTGGAGCATCTCACCTCTCATCCTTAATTCCTTCTCACAGCACACAGTCCCCCAAGCTGTAGCAAAATCCTGTTACCTGTGATGTGAAGTCATGCTGTTGTAGCTGCCTCCCCTCTCTCAAGTCCCAGGATCTGACAGTGTTATCCAAACCGCCTGTCCAGAGCTTAGTACCATCATTAGAAATGTCAATACAGCTGGCTCCATCTGTGTGGCCCTGGAATTGTCTGATTGAAAAAAACCAGATTGAATAATTATTTCCTGCCAGAGATCAAAGTAAACACTGTTGTGGTGTTAGTTTTGGACTGTGTACATGTGTGTCATCTCTTCTGTGTCTGCTGATGAGCAAGAATGAGCCCCTCCCTTTCACTCAGCATTAAATACCAGTATTACAAAAACATTTTCCAGGTGCTAGAGGAATGAACTGCATCGTGGCTAGCTGAATAAAGTCAAATCTTTTCTATCAGGTTTTGAAAAGAAAAAAAAACCAACCTCATGAGAATATTAAAGCACTAACTATATTAACTATAGTTAAAACCACCAAGGACAACTCAGATTAAATCAAGTAATTAGGAAAGAAAACTTCCAAGTTCAGAAAGGAGCTTCTGTATTTTTCTTTGGTTGCAAGTCAAGAAGACAAATAATAAGCAGATATTAATAGAAAGAGATTTATATAGAGATCCAGACGGTTAAATTCTAGCATTGTTGAGTCACAAAGTTGCATTCTCTGTGGCAGATTAGAAAAATCTAAGTGGTGCAGTCTTTTTCATTAGCAACTGCCAGCTTTCAGCAACCAGAAGGTCATCTCAAGTTTTTCTTAACTTTTCTTTGGCAAAGCATTCCAAGGCTCCTGCTTTTTTCATCAGCAATCAACTTTAGCAAAATCCTTTGCCTCAGTGTGAAAGGTGGATGGCAGGTGGGGAAAAGACAACTAGCTTGGGAACAAAGGGTATGAATCTCTAAAAGCTGCCATGGAAAGGTCACGAGGCACATTTTGTTTTGTACCTCTGGTCTTAAAATTCCATGTGTCAGCAAGATCAGCCAGCAAGTGGTGGGAACACCTCTAGTAAACATCTAAAAAACAGTTATAGATAATAGATAAAAGACAGTTATAGATGGAGAAAGTGGACCTTTGCAGGGACTAAGAATGTACAGGGCACACTGAAAATTTTATATGAATAAAATTTTATTTGTTGGCTCAAAGTTCAACAGAAAGTAAAATTTGCAAGCACATTAATATGATTATTTGCATATAATTTTAAGCTAATTACTGATATACAGGAAGTTTAATGGAAACACAGCAGACTAAGCATATTCTTCAGTGTTTTTGTTCAGAATTTTTAAGGTTACGTGGCCTTTCCCAAATTAGACTCTCTCTTCTCAGAAAATTATAAGCCACCACTACCTTGGCAAGCAAAAATTTATAAAAATTATATTCTAGTTAACCCCTGTGCTATCCTAAAGAAATGAGGTTCCAGACTTTCATTAACTTCTGTTAAGATTAATTTTCCTACCTAACATCATTAAATAAGAATTGAAATTTTCTTTTATTATTTAACAATGCTTAAGACAAAGGCAAAGAAGAAACCTCAGAGTTCCCTAAAAGGCATGTTCAGTCTACAAGGATCACCAACTGGCAGAAATGCTGCTTGTAGAAACCTGCAGACCAATCCCAACTTTTACACTGACTGCAGTAGGCTATGGGCCAAGCCATTAGGCCCTGAAATCACATCTTCCAAGATTAGGCTGAAGCTACCAAAACTAGTTTCTGCCTAACTTGGGTGCAAGCCATATCCTTTGAATAATAGATATTATTTACTTTACTGTCAGGAACCCTATTAAGGGAGATAAATATTTATGTAGCTGTCCAAAGAAAAACTTCTATTAAAATTTTCTGTAAACAAGTAATGACTCACCTGACCAATGTCTGATTGTGCAGATCCCACACAGCAATGTTCCCATCACTGCAGCAGGAAAAACACACCTTGGAATCAGGGCTGATAGCCAGTGCATAGCAGGCAGGAGCTGAGGACGTCAGCTCTGCTTTTATACGAGGAGTTGGTGCTGCCAGGTCCCATATGGATAATGTGCTGGCTTCCCCGCCAACTATAAGGGTGCATCCATCAGGCAGCAATTTACAAGAGCGGATGTAGTTATCTCTGTTCTGTACAACACAAATCACCTCTGTTATGTTAATACATGCCTGCCAGTAATGACCACTAATATGATTCTAAATACATCAAAGTTTTAAAGAGTTTGCTATTTTTTCCGTTACTAAAGTGCTGAAAAGGAACCAGCAGATTCTAAAAGGTTTCAAACACTTACTTCTCATCACTAATTAGAGACTGCAACTGCAGAAATTAAAACTGCAGACTCCTGTTGCCACAGACTAGTCTGCTGCAAACCTGATGAATGGCAAATTTTCTCTCTCATTACACAAAAACAGAGACAAAATAAGTTTGCATTTCTGCAAGTGTACTACACCAGTGAAGGTTACCCATACTAGAAATATTAAAGCAAATGATCTTTCATTTGGCATTTAGACAACCCTATAGGAAAATATAGTTCAAGGCTCATGCCCTTCCGGTTTTGGAATTTTTCTTTCAAATCCTATTTTGCATTCACAGCATTAAAGTTAAAAGATTAAATATTCCCATACTGGTCTTGTATTTATATTGGTCCTTTGCTGATCAACGTGATTCTTATCGTACTTATCAATTTCCCATCTGTGATACTATGGCTGATTGCGAGGTACTACAGGAGAGTTAGCAACAGAAGATATTTCTACCTTCACTTATGACAAGTTTGCTTGACTGGCAGCAGTCCTTTAGTAAATGGATGGTTAAGATGAAAAGACAAAGAAAAAAACACTTGAAGAATGTAGTTAATAGCATTCTTACTCCTGGGTTTGTTTTTTTTTTTTATTAATTCATGGCAAAGGAGCAGTAAGCAGTGCAGTGGAAATGTTGGCTTAATCAGTCATTACTGCTCCATAACTAAAATTAAGGCTCTGTATCCAGACACATTCCTGCCATGGGAAAGAATACCTATTCAATTGCACTGTTACTGCTAGGCAATTAACCAAAGGATAGCAATAAATAAAGGGTAAAGGGTGAAAAAAACAAAATCAAAACAGAAAACTCACCCCATTTACTTCGACCAACATTAAAGCTAGAAATATTTTCATTCAGAATACAATTGCTGTGCTTTAAAGTCTTTTTAATTAACATTTCACAAACACCTACACTGATTCTGAAGAGAAGAATCCTTTAGTTGGACATTACCTTTTTTGAGTTAGCTTTTCAGCTACCTATACTACTGCACCCAATCCCTTTTGTATCCTGCACATGTGAAAAAAACAACCTATATGTATAACTTGTGGATCATGAACAAAAGCATAGAGAAACTTAAAGTGACCTCAGTACCTTATCACATTATTTCATTGTGGTTGTTACAATTTTACAAAACATGATTGTCACTCCTCACATGACTGAAAGAACTAGGAAGGTTCTGAGCAGCCCTGCATAAGCCAAGCTGCATTCCTTTTAAATTTATGGACAAAAATCATCATCATCATGGGTGGAGGAGGAGAGAAGAGAGAGAAAAAAAAAATCATACTACTCAGCAATCTGATCTAATCTGTTATTTGATCCTTAGTGATGATATTTATCCCTAAACAAACCAGCACTATTCTCTGTAACCTGTTATAAGCTAAAAAACACCCACCAGGAAACAGATCTGCCTGCTATTTCCTTGTCATATGAACAAAATTTAGCCAAGGACAGCTATTTCCTTATTGCATCTCCAAGGAGAAGCTAACCGTGTGGACAAGTTCCTGTTCACCTACCAGGCAGTCCAGCTGAGAGACAGGGCTCTTGTTGCCAGGCTGGCTGATGTCCCAGACTTTGACACACCCCTTCCCACCCGTGTACACGTGTCTTGTGGGGTTGCTGATGGTAACTGCACACACAACTTCCCCGTGGTTCAGTGTGTTGATCTGACGGGCATGGCGAGGGATTCCTGGACCGATGAGGGCATCAGGAGGGAAAGGAACGGGTTGCATCTGACCATCTGCAGTTACGTGAAAAGAATAGGCTCTTTTGGGGAAGAGAAAGAAAAGAGAAGACAAAACAAACAAAAAAATCAGCCATTACAGTACTATGATGCAAGAAAAACACAGTACTTTTTATTTTAATTCTTTGCCAATCATCTTTTTATGAAAATCAGAGCTATAGTGCCAAGCAATACAGGCACATGAAACCTCAGAGGGAGATAAGGATTCACAAAAGAAGTTTTCGGCTTGCTTCAACTTCAGTGTTTATGTAGTGGGGAAGCAGGTTAAATCCAACCCTTAAACCTACAGCCCAAGGTCATGGCTGCTATCCCTCAATCAACTCGGTAACCAAAAGAACTTTCAGCCCCTGGTTTCTATCTAGCAGTTTCAAGTCTCTGCACCACAAGTCGTACAGCAGCAGTCCCTCACCTGGCACTCCTGTCTCATCCTTCTTCCAGGAGGCTTGCACCTGTTGCCTTGCAGTGGCACTAACCAAAGATAAAGTTTTGCTTGATTTCTGCATCTTAGCTGTAACATCACCACCAGCTGTGCTTACATGCGCCTCTTTGTATCTGGTAACTAGTGCTTTAAGGGCAAAATAGAAACATGTAGAGTGGTTGTTCACACCTTTCCTCAGAAAGCCGATACCATCATATCATAATTGTTTTCCTGAATAAATATATTGGAAAAGCAGAAAGGCTCAGTTTTCCAAGTACTCTTCGCTCTTCTGAAACACCTTTTATTTGTATTCAGTGCGTGATTTCTAGCACATGGAAATTGAGGGTTGAGGAAGTGAAATCCCAGCACTGATAAAAACACTCCTCCTTAGGGAAAGTACCATGAAGAAATTATTTCTTCATGAAATGTTGAAGTCAGCTCTACTCAATGACAAGGGCACAAACACCAATTAATAAAGGTTTCAGACACAGGGTTTCTTCTTTGTTTTGAACAATAATGAAGATACTACTGCAAAAGGTTGGGTTTTGTTGTGAGCTCCTTTTTTGCTGTTTGTGTTTTAAGCACATCCATATCTCATGCTTTTGATGCTGCTGTCACACTAACAGCATTCTTCAAGAGGCCAAAGTGGATGGTGAGATATGAGTATTCTTTTTTTATTTTTGCTAATGATCTGCCATCTGTCTAGTTATAGCTTTATTTTTCTAACATATTCCTGTGTTCAGAATTGCCCTTTCTTTTCCAAATCTACTTTTTTCCTCAGAAAACTTCACTGTAGCTCAACTACTAGTATTGCATCCATCTTCCAAGAACCCAACAATAGATATCTCTATTTAATCTTCTGTTCTGAGCAATAAGCTAGTATTTTCAAAGTATTTCATTACATATTCCCAAGTACCACCCAGTTTTGAAATGAAGGAACAAGCAAGATGCCTGGATCTGTAACAAACATGACAAAGCAACTGAACATACCCAGGAACAGAGCCGAAGATATTGCTTTAAGAAAGAGTGAGAAGAGGAGAGATGAAAGGACTCTACAATTCTTTCATACAGAAGATAACAGTGGAAACAGTCACTCCATGAAATATCACTGTTTTCTGTGAAAGGAAGGGTAGACCCTGGTGAACAGCAACTGCTTTTAAACAGAGAAGAAATTAATAGTGCATATATATGCAATTCCTGTATTTCATTCATGTTTCATGGTAAGACATCTGAGGAGAAAGCCTGCTTAGAAGATGTGCAAGTGCAAAAGATGACAGATCTTTTATGTCATAGAAATGTCAGGAACAGGAAATGTAAGATAAGAAGGGAAGTGCAAAGTTCATTCACTTACACGTATACATGGCACACCGTATATGAAACGTATTTTGTTCCATGGCACCCTGGCTCCTTTTTGTATGTAAATTTACAGTAATGATAAAGACTTAACTAGAAATCTGTATCCAAGAGGAATAGAGACAAGACTGTCCCAAAGCAGCTATTCATTAAACAGATCAGACACAGGATAGGAGAGGAAACAGAATAGGAGTGGCAACAAGACTGCTTGAGGCTGAACGACTGCTCAGGTTCATCTATAGAATCCAACTAAAGAGTCATAGCACTTAAGACACTGAAAAGCTGGGCCCCATCCTGGGCTTCCAAATCAAAGTCAGTTGCAGAATATTTGTTAGCAGTAAGAGTACACAGAACTACACAACTTTGAAGTCTCAGCCCGCCCTTGCTTTTATCATGGACTGAAGTAAAATAATTAAGTAATTATTAGGCAGTTACTTCCAGCGTGTTCAAGATTATTAATTTACTTGTCTGTGACTTTTTTTTTTAGTGGAAGGTTACAGCTCAAATATTCTGTTCAATTCAAAATACCTAAATAATTGGTGTTTTGAACTGCTTAGATCCATACACAGAGATGCTCAGTTCTTGATGACATGGGGTGTCAGGAAGAAAATAGAACACTTTTCAAGTACACCATTTCGTGTGTACTTGTAGAATTGTGATGACTCTCCTGCTCTGAAACATGAGAGACCTACTCAGTGTATTTTTCATCATGTAGAATTTTACCAGTATGCCTGTGTTTGAAGTGTGGTCAATACCAATCACAGAAATAGTGTTTATTTATTATCATGAGCTGGCATTTGCTTCTAAGACTAGTTGATCAGGACCCAGGATGACTGAGTTTGATGGCCCAACAAACAGACGAGTGATAGTTTTGTACAAGAGAGATTTTTCTACAATGCAAGTTATCTGAAATTCACTGTAGAAATAAATGGCTAGACTTTGCCAAATCCTTCTGTCAAGACAAGCACACAAAAAAAAATTAAATGCTGTTTCCTTGAAGATATGAGGCATGTAATGCTAACATCACCACTGTCAGCATACTTACGGTATGGTGGTCTAGTGCCTTGTATCTGCTAAGTATTATGGTATAAGTTTTTGTTACACATACCTTGTAACTTCGACAAAATTTGCATCGTTTTCCAGACTGACTCTCCCTAGACAAGGAAAGCTTCTGTCTCCAGAAGAACACAGTACTGGAGACAGAAGTGCAAATGACTCTGCAGCTCAACGGCTTTGTCCTTGGCTTCCTCTCCCCAGGTCACCATGGTAAGAGAGGCCTACTCTGCTACTTCTGGAAAGGACTGGACTTACAGTGCTACACTAACAGAAGATTTAACTTATAACGCACTAGACATATTCACAGGCCTGAATTCTCAAAACTGATAAGCATTTTCATTGCCCAG
The DNA here is from genome assembly GCA_013397135.1 of Pachyramphus minor. Lineage (NCBI taxonomy): Eukaryota > Metazoa > Chordata > Aves > Passeriformes > Tyrannidae > Pachyramphus > Pachyramphus minor. The sequence goes on from VYXB01009655.1 coordinate 88,156, forward strand.
CCTCAACAGAGTCACTAGTTAGTAAAATCCAGCGAATTCTTGAGTTCTCTAAAGCTCAAGATATTCCTTAACAGCCACCAATTGACCACCATCTTTCTTTAGAACTGACAGTCTATGTCAGAAAGTGCTGTTCAGCCTCATGACCAGCACAGATTTCTGTCTCACTCTGAGCATTCTGCCTATATGATGGATGGCTAATCCAATCATGGATTCTATGAATATCCATCTTTGGTCAAATGATAGTTAGCATTAAGAGATCCCTTCCTTGTGTTGGGCTAACAACCACAGCAAACAAAGAAAATTGTCTTATAAAAATGCACTTACAATTTAATATAAAACAAGCTAAGTATATATCAACTAATATGTAAACATTCATTTGGAATTACATAAATATTAAAAGAAAAACTACAAGACAAACTTCTGTGCCTTTTATTTAGAAGAGTTCTGAGAAACAGTATACTGTCACTTCTATTATTTCTGAATAACAGAAATATTCTTCTCTCTACTGCATCCAAAAACTTTTCTTCATCTGTGTCAAAGCAGCCCTGAGAACCTGCAGAGTTCCTATACACAGCAACACTGTAGGTTTTATTAATACAGCCTGGATTCTCACTTTAAACCTCCAATTTTCAAATAAGTATACAGCAAGTATCATCTGACATGCTGATGAAAGTTCAGAATAATTAATTCACTATTCAAGAACGTAGCAAATAAACTAAACTATCTGCCAGCTACTCCAAGTATTCAGATTGATATAGTGCATACAATTCCTGCCTAGTTAAAGTACCATGCCTTTAAAAAAAACCAAGAAAACCCCCACAAAAATACAGGAAAAACTTCTATTTCATTCCTCCAATTCAAATAGAGTTCTTCAGCTAGCACAAAAATCCCTCCAACAGCAAAACACAAAAGCAGAAGGTTCCTTCTACTCATGAGTGCATTTTACTTTCAGTTCTTCTTTGCATTTCAGCTCATTTCTAATTCTAGTTATCACAAGGAACAGTGAATATCTGAGTGTGGTGTTTCATTACATAGGATAAAATGGCAAAATGTTAAGGTTAGTGGTATTTGTATAGTGTTTAACTTCATACATGTCATCAAATAATTCTATCCAGAGATACATGGCAGGGACACACCCCACCCTTACTCTCTTTCAATACAATCAAATTAGCCTTCCTTTACAGCATCTCTTATTGTACATTCACTGAACAAGTGTAAAGATGAGTAGAACTGAAATCAAGGAATTCCAAAACACTACACCACTGCAAAAACATTAGTCAGCTTATAACTAGACGTTGAAGGAGTTAACATTTACCACATGAACTCTCTCTTTCCTACTAAAATGAGAAACATGCATTTTCAGCTCTTTCTAGTGTCCGGGAAAAAAATATTGAGAAATATATTTACCTTCAATGCTACCATTAGTTCACAATTTTAGGCACCAGAGAAGCAATACTGTGGATATAAATCTGTGTTCAGTCCACAATCCAACTATTAGAAGGCATGATTCACATCAACCAAAAAGACTAAAAACATTGCTAGAAATACTATGAAAAGATTAAAAAAAAAAACCAAAAACAAAACAAAAAAAAAGTTACAGCAACACACCACAAGCTTATAGTGCAGTGCATAGACAGATGCATCAAAACAATGGATTGCAGGACTTAGACACCCCATGTCTATGTCCAAGTGGGTTCTTAACAGGCTACTGATTTTTCTAACAAGGTGGTCATTAACAGATCTCAGAACACACAGGGGTTAAAAAAACCTGTGTGCTAACAGAAATGTCTGTCTTTTAGAAAGAAGGAAATTTAATTTTCTCTTGGAAAGAGGACTGGGTGAAAAAAAGAGTACCAGCATAATCACTGATAAAAATGTGCAGCCTTGAGCACATGGGTGGGGATTCAATTTCAATTTGAAAATTCTCTTTACCATTTCCAACAAGACTCATCAGAAGTCCATATCTCATAAAACAAATTCAATGTGACACCTTGACTGCACTCTAGGGAAAGGCTGACTTAGAAAATAAATGAGGTGTACTCCACCAGTTTGGATGATTTTATCACCCATGTACTCTGTACACAAAATACAGGAGACAAATCTAACATAGGTGAGATACTCAATGATGCTGCAGGTAGTAGAAGGCATCTAGCTAGCTGCAGCCAATCAAGACTAAACATGAGATCATTTTAAAGCTGTCAATGGAAAGATAACAGACAAGTTTATGGAATTTCAAGCTTGACTCACTAAGATAAGCAAAGAAGTAATTTTAGAGGAAATGTACAAGTAATAAGACCACAAAAAAGCCCAAGCGCTCTAGAACACATTAAATCAAGTGGACAGTAGCGAGTATGTAGCAAAGTAGGCAGTACACGAAACAGTGTGAATAAAATGCTAAAAACATTAAAAACAAAAACTAAAACCACACCATTCCCCCTTCCACAAAAGAAAAAAAAAAACAAAACCCCAAACCCCAAAAAAACCGCACAGACAGTAACTTAGCTATGAAATACCAGGATAGAAAGTAGAGCAGCAGACGTGCTCTGTCCTTTTGTCTTGAACAGTGTAACAACCAGAACTCAGCTACAGGAAAATAGGGTTTGATAGCTTACAATATAAAATATTTCCAGTCATTATTAATGAAATAAGTCACTGAAAGCTTATGGATATACTTGTTTAAAAGTAAAAACTTACAGCCACTGGATTATGCAATCTCCAAAAATATTTTATGTAAGTATGCCAAATTCCATTAAAGTCAGCAAGAATGAGTCTGACACTTAATAAAAGAATGTTTTGAGAACAAGGCCTACTCCTTACTGCACTGAATTTAAAAACACCACCATCTGATATATAACACCAACTCACTGAGCCCTCACTCCAGTATTCTTATACATACCACCAACTTTTTAACAGGTTTTTCACACTGCCAACAAATTGGTAAGTGTGTTCTCAGAAGCATGGTGGGTAACAACAAAAACACATTCAGGATGGCTTTCCAAATAAAGTCTGCTGCTTTTCTACTATTATAAGAAAATATCAGAAAAAAATACAGTTTTTTGCCTGTAATCTGGTGTACTTTTAAGGATGTTTGCAAGATTGACATTAAAACATATCCCTAGTTATTAAGAGAAGTTCAAAATGAAAGCAAACAGAAACATGTGAGTATATAACTTACACCACAGCCTGTCTTGGAACTTAGACATTATCTTACAAGTAATAATTTTTGAATTTTTCCTGAAACTGCTAAAGGAAAAATTAAACCAAGACAGATTGGTAAATAAGACATTATAAACATGTAACATGAACATGTAACAGAAAGTAACATGAACATGTAACAGAAAGTGCAAAATGTGAGATTCAAAATTGTATAAGTACCTGGCTAGAGGAAAACTACTCTAATTGCAACTTCCTGTTGAAAGAGAAGACAGAAATGACCACCAAGCACGAGTGGACAAAGAAGATGTTCTAACAGTGTTGAAAAACCTGTTATAATTCTCTCTGCCTTATCCTCTGCAGACAAACAGCTGAGTCAACTTTGCACTGTTAGTACCTGCAAAGACTACTTGTCCAGAAATACCTAAAAAATAACCATACATTTTAACAGGTCATACATGCTCATGAGTCTACTGAATATGGTAGGTTCAGTTCCAGTGGTCCACCAAAGCCACATTACCTAAAAATTTAGTGTGTGCTGGTGAATTTTACTGCAACATCAATAACCCACAGCATCACAGAAGTATTTTATTTAACAACTGCTTCATCAATAACTAAAACTTTTAAATAAAAAGAACCTATTCTGAAAGCTATTCTACATCTATGTGCCACCTGTTCCACAACTGCTTCATCATTCTTTTGCTCTCCATGCTGCACATTCACACAAAAGTTCTAAACAGCTCGCTCCATTATGCACGGTGTGTGTAATCTGTTGCTTAAGTAACTGCTTTAGATACCCACTGTCATCAGTTGCAGACTCTCTTGCCTGATAAAACAGGTGCCAGATAAGAAAGTCTGCAAGGCTGCACTACATATTTATCCTCAATGTAGTGCAAAGTTTTGTTTCAATATGTTTTTATCTAACACATTTTACCAGCACACATTTAACCAGGAAGTTAAGGGGACTACAAACTACCAGTTTGTAGTCCCCTTAACTTCCTCCAGAAAGGATGAAATAAAAAAACCTTAAAGCATACCTTCAACAACTCCTTCTTGGAAATAGGTACATGCATACTTGTTCTGGGATACGACAAATACCATTTGAGAATCTTTATGCTTCTTTTACGAGGAGAAGACTAAAACAACCTCTTGAGAACAACCAGACACTATCCCCTTTGAAATTCTTGTTCACAGACACAATATAATTTTATTTTCTCTAGATGTTGTAGATGTTACCAAAATCTTAAAAGTTACTTACGGTTTTCCCCCAGGAATCCCTGCTAGATTTGGAGGGATTCCAGGTACTCTCATGTGAGGAGGAGGATCAAACCCAACCTGACAATGAAAAGTGAATTAATCTCACACTTGCAATTTCTCATACAGCAAGACCTTTTTCTTCAATCCCAAGATATTATGCATTTAACTAAAAGGTGGCATTTACCCACAGTATTAAATAAGCGCATGACCCTTCATTGTGGGGCAAAACCAAGATATTTTTCCTGGGCATGCTTCTGATAGAAGCATTCATATGCAAAGAGAAAACCAGAAATATATATCATGCATTCATACCACTAAGAATAACACAAGTACCCCCTGTGTTGGTAGGGAATCAAAGTCCTGTGTTAACCTTGGAATTAGAGTCCATGGTATGCCAGCCTGAAGCCATGCCAGTGCTCTTTACCTCTGGGAGAGCTAGCATGTACCCAGGATGGCACAGCGAAGTGCTGGAAAGCAGCTCTAGGCCCCAGCTAGGATCTGTGCTTGTCTCCACACTGTTCTGTGCGGGCACATCAGCTGATAGGTCTCTCACACTGTGGCGTGCAAAAACAGTGGTCTACAGCTTAAACAGACTACGCTCTCTTTACATACTGGAATTCCGCTACATTTTTATATCCTGAGTAAGTACACTCATCAAACAATCCAAACAGAAATTCTGGATGAAAAATACTTCAGTTTTTCTTCTGAATGTTATACCTGAGTAAAAACTGTTATTGCTTTAAAAGAAGGGTATATGGTAATCAGAATTTCCACACTTTCACATAAAAGCTCTGTTTACCAGTTTGAAAAAAGTAATCATACTTACAATAATGAGATGACAGGCTTAAATCCAATTTTGCAAATTTACAAGTAGGTAAGTTTGTATATGCATAAAACTGCCATTAAGCTCATGTTTGCAGAATCAGGCCCTTAGACTATCCTGTGTGACAGCAGGTATAACTACTGTGCTCCATTTACTTACTACATCTGCAACAGAACTGTTCTTAACAGATCTTAGCAAAGAGCTCCAAGATAGGTACCGATCAACTTCTCAGGCTGATTTCCACAAAAAAAAGAATAAAATACAGAGACAGAAATAAGAAAAGCTTTTGCATGCTTCAAGATAAATTTGTTATGTCTGCATGGAACACAAGTGTGGTTCAGCAAAAAAAAAGCCACAGCTTTGTGTAGTCCACAGCTACAATGAAATACTTTGTGGCTACCAAAAGTACCTTCTCATTTACACCACAAAATAATATTTTGGCATTACTCATCAGTTAAAGCACTGATGAAGGTGAATAAAAAATGGAAATCCACACTAACACACAGAGATTCTTTGTTTTCAAGGTGCAAATTTGTTTCTCCAGCCACTCAGCAAAGTGAAACGTGGTGAAGCTGTAAAGCCTCTGGTTCTGTTACAACTTGGGAATTTAGCAGTGCTAAATGAAGCATTTTCTCAGTGAACCACAATTCATATGACTGAGATTGCGCTCAACGTATGGCTTACCATAGGAGATCTTCCATAGGCAACCACAGCAGCTGCAGCAGCAGCAGCACTCATCTGGGGTGACATATTGTGCAGACTGGCATAGGCAGCCCCTGGACTGGTTAATTCCCCATTCATGCCAGCATGAGGTACCATTCCAAATGGAGCAGGGTATGGTCCTGGTACTGCCAATGGTGTCCGTAAACCCGCAGCTAGAGAATAATGAAATTAAGTACTTTTATTATATATTCCAGCACATAGAGAAGAAAACAGCCCTTTTCTTACAACTACAATACCTAACCTTTGCCTCTTATATACATACACTGTCAAGACAGTGGATAGACTGGAGAGATGGGTTGATTCCAATGGGATGAAGTTGAACAAGGCCAAGTGCCGGTCCTGCACTTTGGCCACAACAACCCCCTGCAGCGCTACAGGCTGGGCACAGAGTGGCTGGAGAGCAGCCAGGCAGAAAGGGACCTGGGGGTACTAATTGACAGGAAGCTGAACATGAGCCAGCAGTGTGCCCAGGTGGCCAAGAAGGCCAATGGTATCCTGGCCTGTATCAAAAATAGC
>VYXB01009655.1:94863-116374 GCA_013397135.1 Pachyramphus minor
TCCCTGGAGGTTTTTAAACTGAGATTGGACATGGCACTTAGTGCCATGATCTAGTAAATGGGCTGGAGTTGGACCAAGGGTTGGACTTGATGATCTCTGAGGTCTTTTCCAATCCAATCAATTCTATGATTCTATGATTCTATAACACATTGCCATAATAATAACCACCAGCTCTTTTTACTTAGTGTAAATAAGATCTACTGAAGTTTGAACTTGCTGATTACTTCTAGAAATCTCTTCTAGCATTACCTATTTCCATTCCTGTAATATTCCCCTGTTTACATTAATCTCTTCTTTGGCAAATTAAGCAGTAAAGCTGACAGACATGGTTTACACAGCTCACGTCTGAAGCCAACTGTGTGTACCAGCCTGAATAGCAAAAGTAAACTTCCCCCAGCATTTGTCAAGCTGTGCACTGCAGCAAATACTAGTAGACTCAGACAAAGATTGTAGAAGGGATTGCACAGAGAACAAGTTTCAGAAACTTCTGAGAAGTCTTTTTATATTTCATTCAGTCTCTGGATTATTTGCAAAAAAGATAAACACAAAAGTAAACAAAGAATAAAAGACAGAAAGATATTCAAAGTCTTGATAATCCAAACATCTGCTTCTCATCAAGCCCTCTCTTGATATCAAGAACAAAGCAATATATTTAGTTAACAGTCACAAAGAACTATGTCTGTAAAAACTGACTAATTTTGGAACCATAAAAAACACATGAGGTAAAGCATTACCAGCTTGGTTAACCAGAGGGTCCATTGTTGGAGGTTTGCCAAGGCCTGGACGAAGTCCTGGAGTTGCACTAGTGCCTGGGGTTGGCACATCACCCCGAGGAGTTGGTGTGCTGGATTTCAGAACAGGTGTACTGGCTTTTTCATGCTGGTATCATTAAACAAATTAAAAGAGTATTATTTTTAATCTAGACCATATTACACAATTTATCACAACAGCAGCTGGGCACCTACTACCTAGTCCCTCAGCCAATTTTCATAAATCCACGCAATGCTGACAACATTAACTTGTGAGAGAGAAAAGCTGACTTTTTTGATTGCTGCCAAAATTAAAATAAGAAACATAGAAAGATATCTTTCCTCTTCCACTAACATTAAAAAAAAAAATGCCTGAGTTTTTTCAGTACAACACCATATGCACCACCAAACTATTTTAGCTTGAAATCATTAATATCTCAATTATTATTGGGCACAGCAAATCAAAGTACAAAAACAAAATACCACCTTGATTGATAGTATCAAAAAACCGTGACACAAAAGGTACATAGAATGTTATCAAATTATTGGTGATACTGCAGGAAAAAGTTTTCAGAGAATAACAGCTTATTTAGAAGAGTTTAAGAAAAATCTGGAGCACTTCTGAGTGAGTACATACAGGCTATGTTAAACCATAAGCTATTGCTCCAGAAAAAACCAAAACAATGCTTAAGCAACCCTTATATTTTGTAATAAATTTGCAACTCACTTGACAGAAATGTAGCAAATACAAGAAACCAAAACAAAGCAGAAATTATTGATGAGAAGGGAAACTGAATAATACTATAAAGGTCTGGAAAAACAATGGTTGATTTCAGCTTCAAATGTTTAATGCCAGGTACTTTGTGTCACAAGAAATTGCAAGAGAACAGGGTTAGATTTTACAAGAAATAATATTTATCTGGACAACAGGCAACTACCTACCAGACCCATTTCTTTGGATTTGAGGGAAGTGGAACTTCCTGAAGAGGCTGTAGACGCTGGACTGCTGGAAGCATCCTTCTTTAGCAGACGGGTTTTATCTACACCATTTTCACGTGGTGAATGAGTGGGACTTGCCCTTGGGGAAGACGGATCCTAAAACAATGGGAAGGTAAGAACAGTACAGAAACCTCTCATGTGTTGGTACACAAACACCACTAATGAGTTTATGGGGAAAAACTATAGGAGAATTTAAACAGCAAGTTCAAATAACAAGACATTTTGTTATCTTTATAGAAAAAAAGCTGAAATCCCTTCATCAATTTAGAGACAAAAGTAAAATCATATAGTAAGCAATCTGTTTTTATTTTACACTACATGTAATCACAAATTGTTCCCTAGCACAGAGCTTGCAATCTAAGTATACCTAAGAACAAACCAAAGCAAGTGCACAAAATGTGTGGTAAGCAAAATGGATATCAATAGTAACTCCAGTAAGTTGATACCATTTTTCTGCGTACATTTTCCACACTCTCCAAGTGACAAACATTTTCATAATCTCTTTTAGGCAATACAGACCTTGCTAATCTCTACCTTCAGAAAAAGAGATTAAGATGCATGCTTTCACAGATTTCACAGAATATTCTAAGTTGGAAGAGACCCACAAGGATCATCAAGTCCAACTCTTAACTGAATGGCTCATACAAGGACTTTTGTATACCACAGTATCGGTCACTTTTTTCCTAAACACCAACTGCAATTGCCTCACTACTTAAATCTACAGGAAAAACTGAAATTACCTCTCAGGTGATTATTTTTCTCTGTTGCAGAAGTACTCTCTGCATTTACTTTAACCTGAAATACCCAGCCCCACAAGCTGTAATGCCATCAGAGCTCTGCAGGTTCTCCATACTCCTTTGGTTCATAAAAATTGAATTAGGGAGGAAGCACACCTCATAAGAGGGCAGTAAGTCGACTGACCAATTATTGAGCAGTTTCATTGCAAGCAGGGCTTCTGAAAGGATTACTAAAATCACTAGTTTGATACCTATTTTTCTACTTGGCTATAACGTGGGCACTTGGAGCTGCTGAAAACACTTCTCTACCAGCTTCTCTCCCTGTGCTTTTCACAAAGCCAAAGAACCTCACTACCATATTCAGACTTCCTACATCACTTTGTTGTATAAAATAAAACATGAAGAAAAGGGAGCACCCATTCCTTCACCTTGATGCCATTGCCAAATCTCTGCCCTGGAGAAAAAAACGTGTCTAAAATCTCTGGAAAATCTGGTGAACAGACTGACTTTATTCTAAAACACAGTACTGGAAAATGCTGTCTTTAACAGAGGATGTTAAAACACAAACAATTTTTAAGGTATTCTCTTTAATAACAGTCCTATTAAATACAACATTAGATAATGTCTTTCTTTTACATTTGAAGACAGCAGTTTTGAAAACCTCAGCCTTCCATGCATATCTTAGCACAACTCTCTACATTACAGAACAGCTGTGAAGCCTCAGAACAGTAACTGCAGAGTGAACAGACCTGGACAAAGCAGAAGAAGGAAAAATTGAGAAGGCAACTAGACAAAGCTCAGAGGAAGACATAGTAACTGCCGGACTAATAAAAAGGAGATATCCACACAGAGGATTGTTTTTCTTCTAGCATCTAAACCCCCTTTCCTTTAACTACTGGGCAAACATCAAGACTACAAGAAAGAAAAAAGTTACCTCATTGGATACATCTACAACCAAGTTATCGTCACTCTTGTCCCCATCACTGTCCTATTAAAAATAAAATAAATAGTGTTCATTTCAATTAGTACAATAAGAGCCCAGAGAGAAAGACTATGCATCTACTCAGACATTTTTTGTTTTTCCTAAATAAAAAATAAACAGCCTTTCATTAATTTATTAGCAACAGGGAGAACCATGAAAACAGAAACACAACACCTTATTTCTGCATCAATTAATAAATCCCAAATAAAGTAGTACTAGCTGAAGGATGACGATCTCACCATCCGTGCAACTTGCAGATGGTCCCAAACTCCTCCTTATTGCCATCAGAAACAGTGTAACCACTACTCTTAAAAGAGAAAGGCACTCTATTCATACAGTTATGTGTTAATCTTAGAGAAGTTACTGCTTGCGTGTTCCTAAAAAAGTCTCAGAAAAGGGGAGGTTTTTGGTGTGTTTGATGGATCATCCTCCTCCAAGTGATAGGAGCATTTTTTCCCCTTTTCCAGAAGCGTAAGTTTTGAAATGCAAAGTTCTGGGAAAGGAAAAGCTTCAGCAATGTTAAGGCATTTCAACATTTCTGCCTAAGAAAACCAAAATACTTAGACATTTCTAAATTGAAATGTTCTATGGCAGCTTGTCAAGCTGTACTTTGACTGTTTCACTTAGATCTATGTTCATCTCAGCTGCTCTAGTGCCACATGATGGTTGTTACTCAAGAGCCTCCTGGTTCCTATCTCCAGTATAGGCTGCAATGCCACATTCTGTGATACACATTGGTCTAGTGATATCCACAGTGCAAAATGGTGGTTCGGTGAGAAGATGAATCTTGACTCAAAACCAAAGAAAGAATGAAATCAAATGAATGTCAAGACTTAAGTTTTGTGGAGGCAAGTTTGACATTTCTAATAAAAGTGCTTCTAGTAAAAAAGTTTCTAGGCAAACAAATCAGATGTACTACACTGGTCAACTGTCCCCCATCTCTTCCTTTCAAAAAAACCCCAAACCAACAGGTAAATTCAACCCTTCCCTTCTGTTTTAACAGAATCTTGCCCCAAAAAATACAACAAACATTAGGGACCCAAGAGTGCCATTGGAGACAAAATTGTGGCTCTATTTGCTACAGGCACCTTCCAAGAAAAAAATTCAGGAGAAGGAAATGAAAGCTTTAGCGCCAGTTATCCGACACCTCTTGAGAAGTATGAAGCACCCAGAGTGCTAGAATAGGTAAGAACACATTTGAAAAGTGGGCAAACAGTAGATGGGACACTTGTTCACCAAAATAGCATTCTGAAGGAGGGCAAAATTAGCTACCAAGCAATGTTTAAGTTAACGCCACTGACTTCGTCATCTTGATAAATAGAAATTCAGTGGGATTATCAAAGGCATCTCTTTTAAGTGCTATTAATATCAGAAGATTCTCCTAACTAATTTTACATTGAAACTACACAGATCCTAACATGAAAATTAGTCAGAAGTCAAAAACAGGAAAAAAAATTAATTTTGCATCTTTTTCCAAAAGCAACAATTCCTACAACTCGTTTATGTCCATTTTTACAAAAGCAGTACTTCGTTCTTCGTACAAGGGTTTCATATAAAATGAGCTCAAAAACAGCAGCTTTGTATTGCAAAATTAGGGAACCCTCAAAAAAAAAATCCCACCAAACATCTTCAAGATTAGAATCTGGAACTTTCAAATTGTTCAATTCTTTATTTTGATGCTGCCTTCATTTGTAAAATCCATTTCAAATAAACATTCCATTTCAAACAATCCATTTCAAACTTCTACAGGGCAAGAATATCCTTTCCCTCTCCTTCTAGTAGAAATACATGAAAAACAAGCAAGTTAAGCTTTTTCTTCCTTTTCTTTTTATATCAAATACCCTAAGAATGGTTAATTCTCAAATACTTAAAATGAAAAATGCCAATAGAATATCAAATCCTCAAAGTTGAGGGAGTACCACAGGGAAGTTTGCCAAACCCATCTCTAATCAAAACACTATTACTAGAAAGTGGTACAAATACAACTTGCAAGATTGTAACAGCACTAACATACCCAATAGCTGCTCAAGGACATTCTCCAAGTGGAGAGAAATTACCAAATACTGAGGAAATAAAGTTTCTAATTTTCTCTTGGGTTTCAGTAATCAGGAAGTAGTGATATGAATCACAAAAAAACAGAAAAACTGCCACATTATTGCTATGTCAAAGTACAGTATATTCTGTTAGATTTAAGGTCTGCTTTTCAGAACACTCTCACACCATCCTAGTCCCTTAAACCTGTTCAAGTGTCATCCTGTGATTTGGCTGAACATTTAGACTTGAAATCGAAAGCCTATGTGAACCTTCTGAGGCTCACGTATCTTACACTGTTGTACTAAACGAAGCAACAAGCAAGTTAGTCAAAAATACAGAACACAAAACTGTGAACTTTTAATTTCAATTTGCTTTCTGCTGAAACTATATCAGCCAAAGGAAACTTTAGTAACTTGGTAGAGTATCATAACATACGCAATTTGCAATGGCAATTATTACTCAGTGTGGTAATAGTTACCAGAAAAATTTACTAAAACCGCCTTAATTGCAAAATCCTCCATTTCAAAAAACCCTTCAGGTTTTAGAGCAGTTCAGAAAGGATGCCACTCAAGCTCTAAGAAAAATCTCAAAACTCTTGTGAATCCCAAACAGCTACTCCTGGCTCAGTTTTCCCTGTAGAGGAGTATTATTAACAATATCCCAAACTACTGAGTCTACTCTTTCCACAACACAAATAATATCTCTCTGGCACATATATTCATGTACTACTTCTGCCATAAGAAACACATTTCCACATTTCTTTGTTCTTCACAGCTCTTTTACAAGCACAGTATGCGCAAATAAATCAATCATTTCTTTGACACAGATTTGCTTACATAGTGGCTGGAATCCTTATCATCCACCTTTCTCTTTTTGATGTCATTGGTATATTCAGGCCCATTCCTGCGTTTATCTGTGCTTCGTAGACTGTCCGGGACCAACAAAGAATTACTCTGTAGAGACAAAAAACAGGATCAATTAAAAATTCCTTTTAAGATTCCTTCACATATGCTTTAAAACTCAAACTGAATGTGATAGATGCTTTAGAAATGTGATACCCACTTAAGTCTTTCATTCAATTTAATTCAAATCAAAGTCCTCCAGGCAAACATGTAAAGCTTCATGCATTTTAAGAAGCTTGGATTTTCATTGTTCAAGGTATCAAAAGTTCAGTTCACTTGTCAGTCACCACCTAGTCAACTAATTAATTCAACTGAATTTCTTGTTTAGGAGAAGCAGGCTTGCTGTTTATTAATGAGCGAGTAACAATGATTTTATAATTTTTTAATCTTCAGATTTCATTTAATAAAGGATATTAAAATCTGATTGACTCACTTCTAGACCATCATAAATCAAGGCTTTGGTATTTTTACACCTGCAGGTACAGACAGATAAGTGGCAGCTTGCCTTTAACTCTTAAAATAACAAATATTTGCTGAATAAGATTATGCAGTAATCAATTATTAGCTGTGGTGAACTCCAATTGGATTCCTTCAACAAATGTATTGCAAACAAAGATCAGATATTTTTACTTCCAGCATAACATTCACTACTAGTGTAAAATTAAGGCTAAAGTGTTGTTTAATCAGACTTGATCTGAAAAACTGAGGCCAACACACACACACACAAAAGACAAAGGCAAGGACTAATCTTTTCCTCAAACTACATGGACTGCTTTCTTTCATGCTAAGTTATGCTAAGTACAAACTGTTGACCCAAAGAACATTTTAGACATTTTTCAGTCACATGACAATTTGACATGCCTTCGATTCCCATCTCCATCTCAGTTCCAGCTAAAGCATTAAAACGTGTTACAATGAGTTCTTTTAAGTGCAGGATTAGCATATGCAAGAGGGCAATTTGTTCACTGATGTGTTAATGCTGTGAACAATACTGAATGAGTCGAGAAAAAAGTCTCCTTTCACAAAGACCTGGTAAGCCTAGATCCTAAAAGCCAAGTACATGCTTAGATAAATAAATATATGCTCACATAAATATATCAGTAAATAAGCATTTACATGCACACACGCAACTCTTTCAAGAGAAAAGCCTAATACTTATATATACTTCAGTATAGTATACCGATATATAGTTAAGCCCTCAAAGGAAATACTTAGATCTACCCAAGAGCCAGAGATATTTACTCTTAATATAGCATAAACATATACTAATTGCCAGTGAACTGTGCACTGAATAGCTTCCCCTTTAAAACTTGAAGACATCAGGGTAGTTTCATGCAGACACAACTGTTTAGCCCCAAGCAGAAGGAAAATGAAACAGGGTACATAAGGCAACCTGAATCCTCTTTTTCTCCTAATTCAGATGCTGAACTTTAAAGCCAACTCTAAGCTCTTTTATTCATGGCTATTCAACCTAAACAAATGCCAAAGGGCTTACATAAAGCATATAGGAGGGTCTATTGAAATTCAGTATCAAGAAGCTCAAAATAATGTCTTTACAAATTGTTTTCCAGCTAAAAGGTGGGCTTGTTTGATCATGGAACTAATTGCCTTGACAAGTAAGTTGGAATTTAACCCCTTATCTCCTCCCAGGTGCACACAAAGTTAGGGATTCACTATTTTGAAAAACTTTAAAACCCATTTTCAACATTATAATATTGAATCTATCATGTTTATAGCAGTAGAAACACCTAAAGAAGCCATCTGTCAATTCAAACTTGACCAGAGACATTTTTTCTCTTAAGGAGAAAAGTCTTTCAGATAAGAGATACTTTCCCTAACAAAAATAATTGAAAATACTTATTTTACTACTGAAGAGTTTAGAATAATCACTCAGGAGAAATGCAGTAAATGAATAAACTCGATTCCCTGCTTTAATTTGCCAAAATAAAATGTGAATAGCAGAAAGCTGACAAAGGGACAGCAGCTGGGGAAAATTTAGCAGTCTATTTGGGAGTTATGGCTTGCAAATTTTGACAACCAACATGTGTAACTACAATGGCTAATTTTTTTTCTGTTTCATTGTAAAGTCTATCTAGACAATACTGACAATATTTTGTACTGTTCATCTTGTAGAATTTCAAAATTGTGAAACATACCTAGGAACTCCCAGCTCCCACTGTGCCCTAAATGCCAAAGATTATTAGATTTGTTTTTTTCTTCAAAAGACTGATGGTTTCTCACATTAACATACAATTATACCACAAGCCTATTCAGCAAAACATATCCCCTATGGTCATATTTACACTGCCTTTCTATAACTTACTACATTAATTTAAAGCACTGTTCTCTGTAATCAGAGCATCAATGCTAGAAGCTCTTGTAGAGCAGCTTAATTCGCAACAGCTATACCTGAAATTACAAATATGATTGTGCTGTTCTTCTGACAAAATTTACCAGTAAAATCAAAAATCCAAAAGTTCCTGTTTTGTTTCCCGTAGAAATTCAAGGAAGTTCTAACAATTGTGACTAAAATCAGGTAAAGTATAACACTAGATGAAAAAATAGCTTGCTACTGTAACCTATTACCATAATTCAAATCACCAACTGTGCAATATTTCATACAACAATGTGAAAATATGAATCTTTTTAAGTAGTGCATATGGTAGATCAAGAACACTAAGCAAAGGCAGTGAATGAAAATACAAATAAGAACTGGGAAAGAGATGATCATACAAACCTTGAGCTATTGATATTTCTTACTTGTGTCATGATACAGTTCAGGGAACAGTATACTAAAACCCATGTTTCTTCATTTCAGCTCTGGTAGAGTTTATATTTGCTGTATGTCCACTATCAAACACAGGGCCAGTTAGAAGTCACAACGGTTTCACAATATTACAGTCTCCTTCTCTTTAAAAAATAATAATCTGTTCAGTTCTTCTACCAGGTCTACGAACAACTAACTTATTTTCAAAAGTAGGACAAGAATTTTTATTTTGGCTATAATGGGCTTTCTTAAATAATACTACAGAAATTTTCAGTTGGGATTGATCTTCAATAAAAATCAGTTTGTACAAAAAGGGCAAAAAAATACACACATAGGTTATTTCCTAAAGAGAAACTGCATGGCACCAGTTTTTGTCTTGTCTTAATTTCAACCAAGTAGACGCATAACTGAGGATAATCCTTGCTTTCATGCTAGAAGTTTGATTGATTAGGGATTACCAAGGTAACATCTGCAAATTGTAAACCTCAGATCAGAACAAGTGGTCAAAATCAGTTTTAAGTGTTTTCCTTTTTTTCTGATAATTCACTTTATACACATGAAGCCGTCCTTTTCAAGTAAGTCCTGAAAGAAGAAAAAAAGTCTAATGTAGCACTGTTTCTTGTCAGTTATCAGACTGCATAAGGGACACACGTAACAGGGAACTTGTGATTGTAAAACAATTCTGCTGCCAGCAAAAGTTAAACACTAAACCACCAGCAGGCAAATATGAAGCAAAAACCTAGCCATGATGTACAGAAAGAAAGCGGGTTCTCTATCAGGAATATAATGCTCATTATTCAGAATGTACTTCTTCGACTACCATGCTGTTCCCCATAGGAACCACTTCCAAAACACAAGTGTATGTGCCACAGGTACCAGCTAAGAGTCCAGAGTAACTCATTTAGCCCCAGTTATAATACAGCACAGACAATTCACTAGCACATACAGAACTCACAATTTACTTTATGCTGATCATTACAGCCATTAAATAACAGTATTTACATTACATCTCTGCTCATGGTTCAATTGCACCCGGTCCCAGCTACAATCTTCTCTTGTGCTGGCTCAGCTCTTACAATCCTCTTTCCCCCAAAGACATGTACAGCTTGCTCTGTGCTTGGTCATTCATGACCCACTGCACCTCCAAGTCAATGGTAGGCACCTGCCATCACAGCCAGTTACTCAGGCGACAACTTGGGCTTACCCATATTGCTGAGAAAAGCCTCTGCATTTATTTAACCATTGCAATGGATCTCTGCTGCTGCCACCCACACAAGTGCTACCTACAGATATGTACATATAGACAGTAATAGGTAAAGTCCTTTGCTGAGTAGGCAAAACAGGACCAAGTCTAACATCTACACCCAATATGTCAGTTGCTCATTGCCAGGACTTACTCATAAGAATACATGAGACGCTGGAAGACAGACTTAACTAGATCCCAGCAAGGCACAAGAACATCATGCTCAAAGTCATTCTACTTCAGAATCATTTACTTCAATTTTTTGAATATGCTTATAGCAAACACACATGTCAACAACCCAAAAGTTGACCTATAAAGTTAGGAGATTTTGTTGTAAATTAGTGGTGATGGAAAGCTACTGACTTCACCTTCTTTTTGACTACCATTTAACTTATATTTAGACTAGTATTTTCATATTAGGAACAATGAATTCTAGAAGCCTAAATGGATTTGAGTCACTCTCCACGTTGATTTTACAATCAGAAGACGTTAACAGGGAGTAAGACTTCTGTTGATTTCAGTATTTTCTAGCTAATATTTGTTAGAATTAGGATATCCAAAAAATTCATACCAGACACCCCTAACTCCCTTGGTCCTTTTTCATGAGCTGCTTTCAATCAGCTACAAACTAAACTGCAACACAGCAATCCATAGCTCTTACACAGGATCAACCTCTGTTGAAGCTGATCTGTGGTTTGGATCAATAATTTCTTCAAAAAGGCAAGGAAGCATACTTGTGCTACGCTGATGAATATCCTACATTTCCATATAGCAGTTTTTATGATTTTTCCCCTCCATTTAAAAGAAATAAAACACAAAACAGCTAGCACATAGCATCATTCAATTTTCTATGTCTTTGTTCTCCAGGACTGGGAAGGGAAGAACAGAACAGAGAGCTTAGTGCACAGAATATTTTTCTACTCTAAGAAAAGAGTGTTTGCTTTACAAAACAATAGTAAAAATGCTCAACAGTGAAAGCAAAAAAGTGTCTTGAAAAATTTATGAATACTTCCTAAGTCTTAGAAACCAGCTCAAAGTTTTCCATGAGAGTGAACGATAAGCACAAACTTCATATAAATCTCAAGCACACAATGAGATAAAATTTCATTGTCTAGAAATTATTACTGATACAACAGATTGTACCAGAACATTTGCATTTCTGTGCTGTTCAAAAGGATACTAAACCAGTGGGAAGACAAGTGATAAATGAACACCTATGATGAGTTTGGAAAATATAGCCAGTATGTTCCCTAAAGAAAAAAATGTGGACATCAAAATTCTTTTGCATTTATGTCTCTCAAAACTTCAAACTTCAGTTGCAAAAATTGCTTACTTTGCCTAGCTTCATTACCTGTAGCTAGACAAGAAGACTAAAAAAAAAATAAACCCAAATCTAATTTAAAAATGAACATGCTCAAATATGCCACTCAATGGTACTTAATGGTACTCAAACATCACATTAGACATATCTGATGGAAATCATATTGTAAAACTGCACAGTAATACCAAATATCATGGTAAATTTAGGTAACTTATAAACAGCATGGGTTTTGGTGTCTTGGATGATGAAAGCATGCCTTTGTCAGGGTTTCTAGCAGAACTATTACTCTTAAAATGTTACTCCGAAAATCAAACTGGTTTTATCTCAATGACCCAGATGTTATAAAGTGATTTGAAACATAAAAGCCTACTGCTAGCTGGAACCACACATAATAACCAAACAGACCTACTGATATGCCTTGTATACTTCAGCCCAATTTCATACCATCCTTAAAAATATATTTTAAAAAGAAATCCATTAAAAGTACAAGAGAATTAGAGAAGTTTGAAGATTGAATAATTCCCAGCTCATCATTTGAGCCACAAATTTGAACTTAACCATCTCCTAAGTGATGATTCTTTCACTGAATATATCATTCACTGTTAAGCCAAGATTCTAATGTAATATTGTATTTAAACCATTTTAAGTTCAAGTTCACCTGTATTCAGATATTAAGGTTTAATTTGGTTACGAAATATTATCCTCCACTGAGACCAAAAAGAAACTAGCATGACCAACTATCCTGAACTCAATATATCAACATGGCAAAATTCCTGTATGAAATAAAGTCTTGGATTGTTTAAAGGTTACTTAGTGGTAAACCCAGCATTAAGCCAGCCTACTTCAGATAATAACCAAGCAACCATGAGTTATACATATGAAGACAGAAGTAACTACAGTGACAAATTTACATAGTTTAATTAAATAAAATTTACATCTACAGTAAATTAAGCAACTCTCCCACAAACAAAAGCCAGATTTAATTTTTGACAGTTTTCCTTCCACCAGCAAGAACAGGTATAAGATGAATTCAGAGTCCAAATTTCACAACACTGAAACATTTGATTTTAAACTCAAAAACCTTTTAGCAAATTACGTGATGGACATGGCAGGGGAAAATGGAACAGGGCAAGCACAGGAAATGTAACAACCAAATCAAAACACAAAGCCTTCACTACCATATGTGCACACGTAAGCGCACAGACATACACTACAGCATCCTTAGCTTCTAATAACAGTTAATGAGATTTGTGCAGTCAACTAACCTCATTCAAAGAAGTATGCCCCACACAGAGGAATATGTCCTTAATAAGTCTGAGACTTTATGAAAACCCAATTTAAAATTATTTCTGGGGTTACGCTGTCTTTAATAACACCAAGCAAGCTGAAACAAATGCTTCTTGCTTAATAATCTAAAAACAAAAGACTGCCACAAAGGATATGCAGATAGTTTCCAGTAAATAATTGTCAAGCAAGCCTAGTATATATATTGAAAAAGCAGCAATAAAAATCAGAAGGTTAGTAGCCTAATGCTGTCAGATAACTTTTCCTACTTCTTATCTTTTTTAATTGAGAAAAGCAACAAAATAGAGCCCAAATTCACCTATCACATAAACAAGCAGAATTAGATTTGTAATTTCAAATTATATGGAAGTTGCGCATGCTCAGGTTCAACAGACTAATATAGCAATAGCATTCAAAGCAAAACAGTATGAAAAGCTGTAACAAAGTAGTTCTTTAGAGGGTTTTTCAGATAACACTGCCTTAGATCAGTTCTATCACAGGGACAAAAGTATCGCTATAGAAGTTATACCTGAAGCACAAAATAACCAGTAAAGACATTAGTATGGCTTAAACTGATGCAGTAAAAGAAACTCCCAGGGCCAAACACCACCACAACTCATTTAAAATCCTCACAGTTAAATTTCTTACCTTTTCTGCAACTCTAATTCCTGAAAATCCTAGAGGAAAAATCTTAACTCTGACTAAAAATGTTATATTTGCAATTTTTGATTTGCATCTTTCCCCTCCCCCACCACCTGCCCATAAGCAAACTAAAGTTCAAGCTTGCCTAAAATCATTCTGCTCAAAAATAAAACTCATTCATATAGTCCATCAAACAAATGACTTGGTGTTCTGCACAAACCAAGAGAGACCTTAACAGGAAACACATACATATTATGATACATAGTATCATAATAATTACCAAAAGGAAAACAAAACAGATAAACAGTGCAACATCTGATTATTACACTCCTAGATGTGGAAACATTAGCACGAACGTTGGTACTTACTGTGCCTGGCTCTCTGTCTGCTCCCGCAGTAACCAAGAAATGGACAGACATGCCCGTTCAGACACAGAGGCAAGAACAGAAATAAAAAAGGGGGAAAAAAATTAGAACACAAGCCGCAAACAGTTTTAAAATGGCTTTTATTTATATAAGTCATTGCACATTCCTAATACAGTGATTTCCTCAAAATTACAGTATTTTGTAAACATGATTTACAGTTTAACCATACACAAAGCCTAGTTTATTTCATGACAGAATAAATTATTTTCTTTTCAAAAATTAGTCAAGTGCAATTTTGCCCAATATTTAACTGAACACTAGAATTTAAGCCTATGAAACTAAAGTAACAGATGCAGTTATCTAAGTATTTAGTTAGAACACATTCACTTCAAAATTTAACTTCTTGTTCTCCCTACCTTCCCACCCACCCATTTAACAACATTACTTTCCTTGAAAAAATTACCCATTATGCAGTTTAACAGTTTTCCACAATATGGTGCAGGCCACTGCTATTACAACTAAGCATTTACCAGGTTGTCAAACTGCCCCTCAAAGAATAGAGCAGGAGACTCCCAGTGATCCCCTTTTAAAATACTGAAAAATTCCAAGCTGAATTTTGCTTGAATGGTATATATGAAGACATTTTAAAGTTTGCCAACAGTTTTTTCTCATTCTATATAACTTGTGTTCTTTAGAGATGCTCATAATTTGCAGCAATGTGCAAATCTGACAATGTCCTAATCAGGCCTGCCATGCCTCTCACCTCTGTGGTGGTCTGCATCATGATGCTTCTTGTCATCTTTTATTGCCAAGTGAGACTGCCCACCCAAAGCACTAGAAAGGGCAAGAAGGCCAGCACTGCTTCCAAGTGGAGGGATTCCTGGAGGCTGAAGTCCAGATGGATGCGGTGTTAGAGGCACTGGAGGTCCATGGCCATGGGAGAGATGTTGAGCCTGCAACTGCTGCTGCTGTTCCCAGTGGTATCATCATCCCCAGAAGAATAACGTATAGCACATAGTTTGGGAAGGATAAGGCAGAAGTTTGGTTAATTATTGAGAATCAATAGTGGATTTTGATATTTATTTGTTTGTTCTAAATCTAGCCTTTCCCTTCTATCCCACCACATTATATATACTGCATTACATCATGCTGTCTGTGGACAATTCTGTTCACATCCCATTACCCAAAAAGGCTAGCCAGGTACATATTTTCCAGCCTGAGGAATAAGTTCAACTACTGTAGGTTGTTTTGGGCAGTTACTGCCTGCCACAGAGTCACTGGTGACAAAGAGCAGCAGGCAGAAGGCCAAATATCTTTCCCTTTCAACAGAAGGGCATATCACTGCTCTGGAAAATAACGAAAAACGTTTCAGTGGCAACATTCATTAAAATTCACACTCTTCCCCCAGTTTGGAAACACTAAGTATGTTTCTATTTTGAATATTAAAAAGTGTAAAAGATACTGCTTAATTTCATCTTTAGTGAAGTTGAATTTTATTCTAGCCATGGTTTTTGGGGGAAAGTGGGGGGGAGAATTACCCATGACCTAACGTTGTGTTTAGGAACCAGCTTTGAGCTCAAAATCCAGGTATCCCAGATAGCATCAATAAAGTCATGGAATTCTCAACAAGCAACATGCTATTAATGAGTTGAAATACCTCCATCTTTTTCAAAAGCACCTTGTAAGATCAATATCATAATGAAAGGACATACAACCCTATAATCAATCTGGTAAAACAACCTGTAAGCAATTTTAGAAACAGAGTTCTTATAATAGAATCTCTTCCCCATAGTTCAAATATTAAAATATTTTCCAGTTAAAACTGTTACAGTTTTATTAATGTTTTTCAAGTTCAGCTCTCAATTAATTTGTCCAAATGCTCAGCAAAGATTTTTGTTAGAAAACGAAGCTTCAAAACCATCCTTAGCTTAGTCATAGCTCCCGTTCACGCTGCTACAGGTAAACAGATTTTCTGCCTCTTTCTTGTTTCCTTGTGTCTCAGCATATAAACAGAAGACAGGACAAATCTCTACACCCTGGCCACTCTCCACTATCCCTCTGCTGAAGGCAGACACCAGGAAAAAGCTAGATCCCACCCAATTCATGGGATCAAATAGAAGACAGATAAACACGTCTGAACATGTTCATCACAGGATGAACTCAGCTAGACATCAAGGTTGGCCAGGTAAATGCTAGTGATCCTGTAAGAGCTGGAAAAATTGTTACAGTACTGTTGACAGCTATTGACATCACACCTACACTACAGCTCACAATATTTCACAAGTTACCAGGAAAAAACTCAACTCAAAATTATGTAGAAATATTTTATTTGCTTCTATAGGTCTGAAGACTCTTCAAGACCAACCATCAACAATATCTGTACAACATCTACTGGCATATGAATGAATTTGTTGATTACTATTTAGATAACTACTGCACTCCTTACACTTTTACTTCTCATAACCCCATCCCAAGACATGACTTGGGTTGCTTGTAAAATTATGCAGACACAGGGGCTCACACTCAAGAACTATGGACTGGATCTGCTTATCATTCACTTTTCTGCTGTCCCAACTGTCTTGCAGGCATCCCTTACTTATTTTATATACAAGACAAGTCTCAAAATTTATCACAATCTGTTCAGTTAATTTTATAAAGCCACATGTTTACCAAATCTTTCACACACCACACATCAGAAATTTATTTTCAAGTGCTGCATAAAAATCCTTGCTAGTCTTCACTGCAATACATACATTTGACCACCACTCTTGATAGCTTTTTAGTAAGTTTAAGTTTAGTATGTTAAAAAAAAAAGGTAAAAGAGAGGTAGTTCTTATTCTTCTATTTTAATGTGTCTACAACAACCCAAAAATAATACTTTGAAGGAATTTTTAAGACTTATATTTGTTTTAAGTAGTTAACACACTAGACCTTCAACAATATCAAGCACCTATTGCCAATGAAGT
Organism: Pachyramphus minor; assembly: GCA_013397135.1. Taxonomy (NCBI): domain Eukaryota; kingdom Metazoa; phylum Chordata; class Aves; order Passeriformes; family Tyrannidae; genus Pachyramphus; species Pachyramphus minor. The sequence continues at coordinate 111,855 of VYXB01009655.1, forward strand.
TTCACTTAACTGAAGAACTATCAATAAAAAGCACTATAAAGTCTGACAGGACTGCAGGGGGTTGTGGGTTTTTGTTTTATTTTTTCTGATCCAGCATCTAAAGAGCAAGAAGACATCCCTCTTCTCACAGACTTAACAAGACTTTAGTAGTTTCTAGCACATTTCCTCAACAACCCGATAACCTGATGTTTTGGCAGGCTCTCTCAGAGATGGTATATCTTAGTCGTCCCCTTTCTCATTGTCCACTTCAACCACGTCAGTGATCCGCTCTCCAGCTATGAGACAATATGAATCAGCAGTGCTGTGCAGCATTGATGGCACTGGTCTTACTTGCCCCCAGCTGCACTATCACCCTTGATTATCTACTTGTACCTTGCAATTGCCTGAGAATAAAAAGTGATTTATTCCTTCAAAATTGGTTTTGTGGAGAAAAGCCTCCTCCCTTCTCCAACAATGAGCTCAAATTAGCTTCTTTTGCAGTGTGATCATGGGAAGGTTGAAACAGAGAAAAGAAGTTAAATTGTTTCCATTCTTGTTCCTACTATTCAAGAAATGTATGAAGATTCCCCATATTTGTGCATCTCTTACTTAATTAGCAAACAAGTCACTCCACTTGATTTCAGGAAGCATAGGTTAACAGTTTAAGAAATACTTTCAGGCACATTACCTATCATTTCTCTGGCTCTGCTTAGTAGCCTACGCACTCCACATTTTGAAAGTCCAAGAAATGGGAAACAGATTAATCCCCTTTAAGAGGTTCTTAAGCTAAAAGCACATACTGAGGAGGCTGTCCTGTGTTCTCTGACAGTACTGCACAGGGACAGCAGGGAACACTGTCCAGTGTAAGGTGTAGAACAGAGTATGAGAGCTGTAAGTGCATTGCAAAGCTGCTCTGCACAGCTTGGTAGCTTTGCAAATGGTTACTTAGGGACATGATACACAAAGATTCTTAAATATAGCACTAAATTTAACCAACTTAAGACTGAAATTCTGATGATGGTCTTTTAAGTCACCAAAGTTATATCAGGATTTCATATTTATTATCTGAGGTGCTTTTTAAGACTTTAGTATATTGATTTGCTGCTTACATATTACCTAACACATAAAGATGATCCTTTCCAGAAGTTTATACTCTTTCTATTTAAAAAACTTGAATTGTTAAAAATATATTATATTCTCTTTCTAGAAGGAGTAAAAGGAATATTTTTTTTGTGCAGCACACAAAGGAAGAAACTAAAGACCAGGGAGATGGATAACAGCAGCATTCACCAGATGCATTTAGTAACTAAACATTTGCCATGGTAGATCCTAGAAACAATTACGTTACGCATATATTCACTTTCCCATCACTTCAAAGACACTAATGCCTGTTCTGTAACCTTTTAAGAGCTAAGCAGCAGTGAGATATAAAACGGAGTAAGTTGGCAGCAGTATCATGGTCTACTAGGCATGTTCATTATCGGTTAATCAAAAACTAGACATCTGCCATAAGAAATGTGCTCAAAAAAGGATGAGTAACAGGTCTATCTTACTACCAATTATTATCATTACTTGCAGAGCAAGGGCTGTGTCCACTTTCAGAGGGAAGTGGGAAGGTAGAGAAGAGTGCAGTGATGCATACTTAAGTGACTGCACTGAGATAATTAGCCACAGCAGCGATTTTAAAAACATCAGTAGTTCACCCACCATATTGCTGCAAAACCACAACTTCTTTGTATTTGCAAAGGGAGAAAAGGAATTACAAATTCATATTACTATACTGTCTAGATGTAGGTTTTATTGCCTCAGATTTTTTCCCCAGTATCCCCATAACCAAACCATAAAGACCCAAAAATCAATATTTAAAAACCACAGCATTTGATTTTCTGAGCAAACACCTCCTAACAATTTCAAAGATAGTACAGCTTTTCACCTCTAACATTCTAGGTGAAGTCCAACTATAAAGAGATCTTTAATCTGGACTTAAAATTTGTAATTATGTTTTTAATCTCTGACAAAGACTTGCAGCGATAAGAGTTAGTATGTCTTTGTGAGACACAGTTCCTATAATTAAGCAACACAGGTCTCCTTTAGGCTCCTTGCTTATCAAGATAGAGCACAAGTTTTACAATCCCACTCCCCACATTAAAGTTGCTCTGTTGAGGTCACAAACACCTAATTTTCTTAAACACTTTTTTTACTTTACCAGTTTTGAATTCCTATCATTAAACAGTTAGAGCATTGTTCTGTTCTTAAACAGGTGTGTGATGTACTATCCATTATCTGTTGAAAAGCACTGAATCAAAAATTCAGATGTGATTGCAAATGAACAGCGGAAAAAACGTTATGCCTAGTCTCCCAAACTACAGTAGTCGTCTTTTGCATCCTTCTAAATAAACAACTGAGAGAAGAAAAAGTTTCCAGAATCTTATCAGCACTAGCACCAGTAATACTATCAACAGATTTCCCCCAGCTCCATATATGTGTTCTGAAAAAATATCTGGCAAGCACAGAAGCTATTCAAAGACCTAAAACATAAAAGACACTACTTCATGTCACCTTCTGTAAAACTGAAGAAATGTGATTTCATGAAACTCAAGGAAGCAGAAAGACATGAGAGCAAAACATGCATTACTATGTTCAGTTTCACTGCCATATTCTCTTCCTTCCCAAAGGGAAATCTTCAGGTTTTTAATTTGCTTGCATCAATAGCAGAAGGAAGTGAGAGCCTGAGTCAAATGTCTATGGCCAACAAATATAAGAGAGCCACTCTCTGAGCACACACAGGTAGTTGGCCAAGAATAACCTTTTCCCTTACTATTTAGAAATATTCTTAAACCCAACATTGCAAACATAACCTTCCAAAAAAAGGAAATAACACCATGCTTCTGTTGCACCCAGTTAGTCTCATCCTAAAAAAACCAAAACACTCTTCACACTACCAACAGTCAAATCTGGTAAGAGGAAAGAAACTCATTAGACAGTCTAAGCCATTAATTAATACTTGCATTTAAATTCCTGTACATACTTTCAAAAGAATATTTCAGCTACTGGGAAGAACATACTGCAGAACAACAAGCAATCTCACTTAAGAATATATCCACATTCCTCTATAATAGAGTGATTGTATCCATGGACATGGGAATAACAACAGATAATATCTACTCATGACTTCTGGAATGCCTTTGATATGGTCCCTCACAAGGTCCTTGATGCTAAATTGGAAAGATATTGCATTGAGGGATGGACTATTATATGGATGAGGAACTGGCTGGCTGACTGCGTCTGAAGAGTCAATGAGACTCAATCCAAAGAGTCAATGGCTCCATGTCTCTGTGGAAACCAGTAATTAATGGTGTCCCTCAAGGAGTTCATAAAGTGACCAACACTATTCATCAGGGACACAGCTAATGGGATTCAGTGCATCCTCTGCAAATTTGCAGACGACACCAAGCTGTGTGGTGCAATTGATTCACTTAAGGGAAGAAGTACCATCCAGATGAACTCTGACAGGACTGAGAAGCGGACTCATGTGAATCTCAGAGGTTCAGCAAGGCCAAGTGTGAGGTCCTGCATCTGAGTTGGGGCCATTCCCAGCATCAGTACAGACTGGAGGATGAAGAGGTTGAGCACAGCCCTGCTGAGAAGGACTTGGGGGTCATAGTAGATAAACAATTGGACACAAACCAGTAGCATGCACCTGCACCTCTGAAAACCAACTGTATCCTGGGCTGCATGAGAAGAATTGAGGTTAGTGGGTCAAGGCAGGTGATTCTTCCACTCTACTCCCCTGTCATGAGATGCCTACCTGAAGTACCATGCTCAGCTCTGGGGTCCACAGTGCAAGAAAGACACTGACCTGCCAGAGGCCCACAAAAATGATCTGAGGGGGTTGGAATACCTTTCCTAAGAAAAAAGACAGAGTTGAGATTGTTCAGCCTGAAGGCTCCAGGGACACCTTACTGTGATCTTTCAATATACAAAGTAAGTCTATAAGAAAACGAAAGAGACTTTACCAGGGCATATAGCAGCAGGGGCAATGGTTTTACACTGAAACATGGTAAGTTTAGATTGGACATAAGGACAAAATTTTTTACTATGTGGGTGATGAAACCAGATGCCCCATCAAAGCCAGTTTGGATGGGGTTTTGCACAACTTGGTCTAGTGGAACCTGTCCCTGCCCATGGCAGGTTGCACTTGATCTTTAAAGATTTCTTCCAATCCAAACCATTCTATGATAGGTGTTACCATTCACAGAGACCTCAACAGGCTGCAAAAATGGACTCACAGGACTCTCATGAAGTTCAGCAAGGGGAAATGCAACACCCTGCACCAGAGGGAACAATCCACTATGTAGATTCTGTCCACCCAGCTAGAAAGCAGCTTTGCAGAAAAGGCCCTGGCAGACCAAGTTGTTTATGAGCCAGCAATGTGCCCTTCTGGCAAAGCAGGTGAATGACATCCTGGGTTGCATTAGACAAAGTATTGCCAGTGGATCGAGGAAGGGGATCCTTCCCCTCTACTCATGACTGGTGAGGCC
>VYXB01009655.1:117906-152895 GCA_013397135.1 Pachyramphus minor
TCAATATACAAAGTAAGTCTATAAGAAAACGAAAGAGACTTTACCAGGGCATATAGCAGCAGGGGCAATGGTTTTACACTGAAACATGGTAAGTTTAGATTGGACATAAGGACAAAATTTTTTACTATGTGGGTGATGAAACCAGATGCCCCATCAAAGCCAGTTTGGATGGGGTTTTGCACAACTTGGTCTAGTGGAACCTGTCCCTGCCCATGGCAGGTTGCACTTGATCCATGGTAAGTTTAGATTGGACATAAGGACAAAATTTTTTACTATGTGGGTGATGAAACCAGATGCCCCATCAAAGCCAGTTTGGATGGGGTTTTGCACAACTTGGTCTAGTGGAACCTGTCCCTGCCCATGGCAGGTTGCACTTGATCTTTAAAGATTTCTTCCAATCCAAACCATTCTATGATAGGTGTTACCATTCACAGAGACCTCAACAGGCTGCAAAAATGGACTCACAGGACTCTCATGAAGTTCAGCAAGGGGAAATGCAACACCCTGCACCAGAGGGAACAATCCACTATGTAGATTCTGTCCACCCAGCTAGAAAGCAGCTTTGCAGAAAAGGCCCTGGCAGACCAAGTTGTTTATGAGCCAGCAATGTGCCCTTCTGGCAAAGCAGGTGAATGACATCCTGGGTTGCATTAGACAAAGTATTGCCAGTGGATCGAGGAAGGGGATCCTTCCCCTCTACTCATGACTGGTGAGGCCACACCTGGATTAGTAAGCAGTTCTGGGGCTCCCTGTACAAGATGCATGGACAAAATGGAGAGGATGCAACTGTAACCCTAGAGATGGCTAAATAGTCCCAGTTCTCTGAGCCTGTTTTCATATGCAAGATGCTCCAGTCCCTTATCTTTATGGCCCATCACTGGATGGCCCAATGACAAGACAAGAGGCAGTGGGCTCAGACTAGAAATACAGGAGGTTCCTTCTAAACATCAGAACACACTTGCATCGGCTGCCCAGGGAGGTTGTGGATTTTCCATCCTTGAAGGTACTTAAAAGCCATATGGACATGCTCCTGCACAACTGGCTCTAGGTGGTTCTTAAGTAGGGGCAGGGGGAACTAGATGACCACCATTAGTCCCTTCTAACCCCAAGCATTCTGTGATTATGCCATTCCAAAATCACAGAGTGGATCAGGTTGGAAGGGACCACAGTGGGACATCAGACCCAAACTGCCTGCTCAAGCAGAGCCACCCTAGAGCACATTGCACAGCATTGCATCCAGAGGGTTCTTGAATATATCCAGTGAGGGAGACTCCACGACATCTTGGGACAATCTGTTCCAATGCTTGTTCACCCACACAGCAAACAAGTTCTTCCACATGTTCAGGCAGAACTTCCTGGGCATCTGCCTATTGCCTCTAGTCCTATTGCTTGGCACCACCAAAAAACAGCCTGGTTCAATCCTGTTGATACCCTTCCTTCAGATACTTACAGACATAGATGAGATCCTCTCAGTCATGTCTTTTTAAGGCCAAACAGGCCCAAGGCTGTCAGAATTTTCTCATAGGCGAAATGGTCTAGTTCCTTAACCATCTTGGTAGCCCTCCACTAGTGTCACTGCTAGTGACAGGCCTTCCACAAGGCCTTGTGCCAATTGTTCCTTACTGCTTTCTTCCTATTTAAATGTTTTCTAGAAAAATGAGAGTCAGATACTACTATCCTTTCTTCATTTTCTACCTAATTCCTTTCAAATATCTGTTTATTTTGGTTGATCTGATTTCCTTGCTTCCTCTTCTTCTAAATCCTTTCTTCTAATAGATAGAAAGCTACACTGTAACACAGTAAACAAACTTTAAAGTGCCCACCACTGCATCTCTAGCTAAGGAGCCAAGAACGTGGCTTTGTATAAGCTGTTTAAAAACTATCCTTACGTGAATAAGCCACAGTGCCTAATGTGGGAAGAGAATGTCCCTTCAGAAACAAAGAACAGTGCCTTCAGCAAGTCTCTTCCATCTATATAAACCACAAGAAATGTCATTGTACTACAGAAATTTAAGTCCATAAAAGGACAATATTGGCAAAAGCTATTCAAAGCCACGTATGTCACACATACAGAATTTGTGTGACATTGGCATGATTATTTAAAGGCCTAACTGTCTCATGGGAAAAATCATGTTTCTTTTTCATGCTTTGTTAGAGAAGATACATAGGGTACTGTCTTTGGGTCTTAATGCTGATTTTTCTACTCCCACCAAAAACAAACAAACAAACAAACAAAAAACCAAACTAAAACAAACAAACAAAAAAAAACCCACAACTTTTCTGGGAATAGAATTTATGTCAGAAAGCAAATATGCAAGTCAGAAAGATGTAAGTTATCTTCATTTTGCTAGATTTCTGAACAGAAGGCTCTTCAAAGTTTTTCTTTTTTTCTTTTTTTTTTTGTTGAAATTTTGTGAAGTTCGTTGAAAACAAATTTCTTCACTTGTTGAGACAACACAACATTAAGAAGTATCAACTGCACAGCAACTTGTTTTAAGCAATAAAGGGTCACATAAATTGTCTCTCATAAAACAGAAAACGCATGCTATACTGGGATAAAAGTAGCTTGACAGACACATACACACATTCACCAAGAAATCCTTTTTTCACAAATTATCTTCCACTCTTAGGTAACTGTAATAAGGCTGAGAAGTTGTATTTCACTGTTCTACAGTGATAATTAGGACACTAGGCACTTCTGTCACTTTAACTATTTAAAAAAAATCCAATATAGGACATCCAGCAGCACATATCCAAAGTAATCCATGAAGTTATTTCAGAATAACATGAAGTTTACAGTTCCCAATTAGTCTTTTATGTGCTTTCCTTTCCTAAATCCTTTTCTACTTGGTCACAAAATTCTTTTCTCAGAATTCACTTTCAGTCCCCTGCTATAGGATCCTCCCTTAGGGATCAAGTTTTTTCTTGCTGTTATTCAGAAAAAAGAGAAGGAAAAGCAATGCTGATGAAGATTAAAAAGACTCCTTTATGCTCTTGTGCTCTCACTACACTTTTACACTCATGCATTCCTGTCTCCCTGTACGCATTTCTTTTACGTATATGCGTTACAGTTTTGCCATAGAATACTATACCTGTCCCTCTCTAGTGTTTTTCTCCTTACCTTAGCAAGATGAAGTTACATTTTTCAAATATTGCTAAAGTAAGGAATGAGTCCACCAGACAGTTCCGAAGGTGATTAGGGGACAGGAGCACCTCATTTATGAGGAAAGGTTGAGAGAATTGGGCCTGTTCAGCCTTGAGAAGACATGACTGAGAGGAGACCTCATCCATGTCTATAAGTATTTGAATGGAGAGTGCCAAGAGGATGCAGCCAGGCTCTTCTCATTGGTGCCAAGCAACAGGACAAGAGGCAGAAACAAATGCACAGAAAGTTCCACCTGAACATGAGGAAGAACTTGTTTACTGTGCAGGTGATTGTCCAGAGAGGTTATGGAGTCTCTCTCTCTGGAGATACTCAAAATATGCCTGAAGGCAATCCTGTGTAATGTGCTCTAGAATGACTCTGCTTGAGGAGGAAGGTTGACCAGATGCCCAATTGTGGTCTCTTCCAACCTTACCCATTCTGTGATTCTGAATGTGTAAATGCATTCTTTAGCTTGTATACTAAAATACTTTCTGTTTTCATGAGAAATTTCAAGTTTTTTAAAACAAGGGGAAAGGCTTCAGCTGCTATCATTACATGGTCAGTACCTGTACACACACAGTACTTTCGTTGAATCAGAAGATCCTATTTTTAAATTTTATGTACTGTAAATTTTATTACTTTACACTTACAGAGCTAAGAAACAGGTCTTCAATGTTTCCCGACATAATTCAAAGAGCAAATTAAAATTAATTTTCAAAGGTAGCTTATTAACATTGACTAGTTCCCACATTACCACTATACATCACAAACATACAGGCTGCAAGGAAGAAAGGACTCTGTCTTTCCCTTAGTACAGATCTGAGCAGCAACTCTGTCTTGGCTGTGCCTTTCTGTCTTGCTGTAAACAGCTAGGTTTCACTGCCCATTTCTGGCATTTTCAAGCCCAGGCACCAGAATTAGAAAGATAAGAGATAATACACTTCAGATCACTTTTGTAAACAGTAAATGACAGATGTGCATTGACCCCACCCAAACGATTTGTCACCGCACCCAATGAATAAGCACATCAGCTGTTTTTCCACTACAGTGATCAGCAATTAACTATTTAACAAATTTTTAGCGATAATTCTTTAATGGCAGGATTTCTAACATCCCATTGACATAGAGGGAATAATTATATAGTGCTGCCAGCACAACTGATGCTTTCACCAGAGCAGCTCTGCACCAGCAGCCTAGCTTCGCTCTGAAGCCTCTGCAAATCATCCCATCCCATGCAGGCAGAGTCCTGCAGCGAGGATGCAGGGCATTGCCAGCAGATGGAATTCTTCCAGTTCAGTGACATCTTCTCCCCAAGGTGCATTAGCACTCCATTGGTGTAGCTGCATCCACATAAGGGCTTTTGCCAACAGAAAAGGGCTTTCTTTCCTCCTCTGTGCTTTGAGGCACTGCAAATCAACCTAAAACTCTGTAGGTTGTACCACATGCAGACCCTCTGAATCATGAGTAAAGCTTGTATCAGCAGCTATACTGGTAACACAACAAGCAGCCCACAAACTAAAGAAGCCCTTATGCTAGCATAAGCTTATATATGTACACACCCCCCCCACATATATGATATACACATAATATCTTATATTTCATATGAACATACAGAATAGTATCTATAATATATAGCATGTTACATATATACTGACTGTTTATACTTTTATGTAAAAATATAAAAGATCTTCTGTGTGTTTGTACATATAGCTTTTCTTTTAAAATTATGTATTGTGGGGACACAGTTCCCATCTCAAAAATTTTATAGAAAAAAAAAAAAAAAAAAGAAATAGAAACGAGTCAGAAGACCAAGTTTTTAAGGGTTCTTGTATTAATCATGTAATTCAGATTTTTTCTTTTTTTTCCTTAGATTAAATTATGTTGGAGGGTCTCCTCTCCTTATGCTAAATTCTGAAGAAATACAGGATGATCAGCAAAACTGAAGGCAAGCAGAGGAAAAAGACTGCAACAATGGAGGAGCCAAAGAAGCCTTTGTACAGGACAGATGCCACAGAGCAGAAGGGGTAGTGAGTCACCACAGAAAAAATTATCCTTGTTCAGGAAAACATGGCTTCACCAAAGGACTTCCCAGACTCTAAACAAAAGTCACAAATTCAAAACCACAATCTACAAGTCACAGAAGATGACCTTAAATTCTCTTGGTCCCGACAAGAGGCTGGTTATCTGAAACCAGTCACATTCCTTTGATCACTGTCAGTGTAAGTCAGTTCAAGAATAAAACTTTTAATTTTAAAAAACTACATATTGCTTTCTCTGAAGACTCAGATGCAAGCCTCAAGTCTCTAAAATGAAGCTGTCAGCCTGCATTGCTTCTGGTCTGCAGAAACTGTCAGCACATTTCTTTTCTGTGGCAACTACAAATTCCTGCTACTACTTACCTTCTAACCTCAAATCTATGTATTTGCATTTTCAGCTACTGTTAGCATACCACCACCATCCAACAACACTTCAAAAACATGCTCCTGCTGCACAGCAGCCAGAAACAACTAGTTCAAGTATGCACCAGTTTGGAAATGGCTTACAGATATTACTCTAGGGGGTTTTACTACTGACATATGATTATCTTTAAAAGTATCTATTTTCCTTCCACGCTCTCTTAGACTCCAGAATATTAACTCTTGCTGAACTTGTAATGCCTTGAGTAGCAAGGCTTTTTGTTAAATTAAAATTCAGAAGTCAAATACAAGAATTGTACCCACCACGCTTTTGTCCAAGCCACTACTAACTACAAAAACATTTCAGAGTCAAAGACTGAAAAATATGACAGTCATAAGAAAAGCATTACACCAATTTTTATTTACTGTTCCATGCCACAGGCCAGATTCTCTTAAGTTGCCTCTAAATTCCATAAAAACTTCAACATGTTAAACATCATCACTTCTAAACGTGCATTTGAGCAATCCACTTTTGCTAATTCTTGCTTTTGCTTTCTCAATACTACTGCTTGTCAGTATTTGATTTGAAGAGCTACTTGGCCAGTACCTTTATAAACACTACTGAATGTTCTCAGGCAATTAAGTATTATATGAGACAGAAACCTTGGTAGTTCAGCAAGTATTCTGAAAAATTAAAAAATAATGCAGTTCTTAGACAACAGGAATTCTGTAATGATACAAACTTTTAAGCATGTTGAAGAATAGTACTAAATGCTGTAAAAACTATCTCTTTGCCCTGTCTTTAATGTTTTCTAAAGTTATCCTAAATGCCTACGGTAGCCTCACTCTATACAAGAAAAAGGAAAGAAAGCTTCTTGTCTAGTCCTTCCACAAAGTCCCTATGTTTTGTCTTGACCTTCCCCTGTGAAAAGCATAGCAGTTTTCTGTTTGTATGTTGCTGTTTTCTTGCACATTTCCAGTGTTTATTACTTCTAATACTTGTGTTCCCGTGTGTTACTCCAGTCCCTCTGCACCTTCCTACTCCCACTGACTCCATCTTTGTCACTCTCACCCAGTTAGAGGCCATTTTGGGTGTCAAGTCCACATCACTCCCATTTGCACAGTGACCATTAATTCACTTCAGTGTATCAGTGTTTGCTTCTCAAAATCTGTACGATTCATTCTTTGCACCTCTCTCCTACTGCAAAGTAGGCCAGCTTAGAGCCCTACATCATTCAACATATAAACTCCCAATAACTTTCTTGACTCCTACTCACATTGGGATGGGACAACTCCATGAACATAACCACGCTTCATCCTTATTCGACTAACTTCTTTGCATTTGCTTCTCCTCATATGCAGTCCAGGCTGAATTTCTCTTCTGTGTGGGCCAATCAATTCACTCTTCCTGTCCAGCTCCTTCCTCCTCCAAACCTCCTGTATTTCACACTACTTTCAAGATGAGAATGGAAAGTCACATCATATTTTTATCTTAGCCTACGGACTCTTCACCTGCTACAATTCCCCCACTTATCTTACTTGAAATACGAACACAAAGCAGACATTTGTAAGGAGAGAAGAAATTATGTTCATCTCTTCACTGTATCTCCTTTTACTTATTTAATAACTTAGGTTTTGTGAATGTTATCTACTTTATCCATATCTTCAAACACGGAAAGCTATTCTGCCTGCATATACTTTTAATCAAGAGAGGTGGATTGAATCATTCTCTAGAGGAACTAATCCTTTCCTCTAGGATTAAATAACTTACCCTCTGTGTCAATTACACATACAAATATACACACACACTCTGCTCCAACCACAAAAGCAAACCCATGGCTAACATCCATTTTGTCTTTCCAATAGCCCTTCCATATTGTCTGTATTAAAGCTCACTGAACACATATGCTGCAAACTCTTGCCTTGAACTGTACTATTCTAGCATTTTGACCCAACTTTAGTCCCTTCCATTCCACCAAAACTATTTTTTCCAAACCAGTCTAACAGAATCATTTGGAGCCAAGTTCACAAAATGAATCAATCTCCCCAGCTTCTATATACTTAACTCTTCCTGAAACCACGTTACATTGACGTCTTTTTTTTTTTGTTCACTTTTACTACATGCATGATTTTCTAATTTCATCAGTCCCTCTGCATCTCTATCCTGCTGCAAAACAAGCTCAGAGCTCTACAAGTAAGAAGTAAATGACATGCCTGAGAAAGCAAAATTTGGTTTGTCTTTTGGTTTTTTTGTTTTGGTTTTTACGCTATTCAGATTTTCCAGGACACACACCATCCCTTTCAAACAAAACCAAGCATATGTCAGAGCATGAAACTTATCGTGCAGCACAAGATAACTATTGATTAATAAGACTACAAGAGATCATGCCACATCCCCAGCACCTGCTCAATAGAAAGTAATCTAGGAAATGGTACGACCTCACAGTTGATACCTCACCTGCTATCTCTTCAGAACCTTCTTACTGCATTCACAGTTGTAGTTGCATATCTTCATATTTAAGCTCTAGCTAAATGTCTTTCTGTCCAGCCATAGTTCTTTCTCTCCTTTACTGAAAGGTGTTAAGCTTCACAAATACATAATAATATACTTGGTTTCACCTTTGACTTGCAGCTCAGATACTAAATCTAGATGAGAGAGCCACCTAAAGATCTTTTGTTTTTCTTTTTGGACAAGATCCAAGATGCAACCTTTTTCATCCACCCCACAGGAAAGTTTGCAAGACAAGGGAGGTCTGGCATGCAATTCAATTCTGTTTAATTTTGGATGGGATTTTGCCCTCTTCAGAATGACTGAGAATACCTTCTTCTGCAGAATGTTGCCTCATTTAGACACTACCCTCCTCTGTATTGCTGCTCCAAGGTTCTTTGTTTCCCCTTCAGTCTCTAGTTCATGGAGGGGAGGAGGGGCTGGTGGTGTGGAGAGAGCATGTGTCAAGCGGAAAACAAGTTTGATTAACACTATTCGTTTATTCACATTTTACACACCTCCTCTCAGATCTTCTTTTGAGTAGATCAAGCTACCAGTACACATCAATAATGCTTTCTTATTTTTCCCCAAAACTTAGTGGCACTAACAATAAAAAATCTGATCATTTTTCAGGCACTGGTATGTTGAGAATACTGACTGTTATGCTGACAAATACCTTCCTCTGTTGCTTTAGTCTAGAGTCTTTGTATTCTAAAAGCAGCTACCATGACAGACTCCTAGGATATAATTAAGATTTCTATGTGTTTTCAAATATGAAGGATAAAGCCAGGATGTTACCATGCAATAGAGCTCCTGTTGGCAGAGTTTAGTAATTCAGACTTGTGGTTAGTTTATGTTGAAAGTGAGGAGTGTCTTGTGCTCACTAGATCTCATTTTATTTAATTTAAAAGAACTAGGCAATTTCCCCTCCCTTAGCACATAATGCAGATCAAGACTGAGAAGGATCTAAAGTAATGCTACAGCTGCTTAGCTCTTCCCTTGCTTTAAGTTCTGCATTCATTTCTGCTCTAGTCTGTATTTCTATTTTATAATGAAACATACAGCCTAGTTATTTATAGGCTTTCTAAGGATTAACTACACACTCATAAGAATAAACCCTCAAGAGGTTAACCTCATCCTCTTAAGCTTCACACACTACAATCCCAGAGATAGCTGGCAACCACAGCCAAGAGAGAAAAAATAATCCCACATCTTGCTAATCCTTTAGCCAATCACCTCATGCAACAGTGGAGAGGCCTCTCAGAGGCCAACAACTCAATCTGTCTCAGGAGTACTGTCAATCCAAAAGATACATATTTCACTGAATCATTAGCAACCCACCTCAAAAGGCCAAATAAGGTATACGTGTCTTCTCAGTGGTATGCTGAAATTATGCTAAAGAAAGTTTTCAGTTTGCTGCTTGCATTTATTGTTCAGATTGGTAGCATATTCTACTAATTAAACTAGTTTATTGAGTAGAAAGTAAATCTAATAAATTTTGCATTCATATCTACACATACCACTTTAACTGTCCCTTACAGTTGCTAACAAGAACTTCGAGTACCTGTGATCTCCTAGAAAGAGCTTATCTCAAGAAAACAAGGCACCCCTCAAAAAAACCAAAACCAACCAAACAAGAAAAAAAAACCCACCCACAAAAGAACCAAAAACCCCTTTCAGGTTAAACCATAATAATCTACCTATTTAATACCATGATCTGTATTTTATCTTAACCCCAGAAGAGGACACTGTCCAGCTGCAGCAATGCCAAGGTTTTAGTTATGGGTGTACTTATCTTTTTAGTCAAATGTTTCTGGTTTGTTTATTATTTATCTAATGAAATTGCTACCTCATTCTAATATAAATGCCATTTTAAAATATTGAAAAGGAGGTTGTTTAGCCACACTGCTACCCCGGTTGAAAGTTAAAGCCTTCAAGAACATGCAGGGTAAATATAAGGTCAGAAGTATGACTGTTAATAATCCAACATCATCCATGTTTTTTTTCTGAGGTAAAAATTTTTAATCAACATATAGGATTAGCACTGTTTGCAAGCTCACTGAGTCCAGCTATGTCACTTTCTTTTAAAAAGGCGTCAACTTATTCATTCTGCTTTGTATGTGCTTAATATACATCAATTCCAAAGCCTAGCTTTGGACTTTGTAGGTAAATTATCTGAAAAATCTCAGTCTTGTGAGATTGTAAATCTCTACCCTCACAATCTGTCCTCTAATAGGCTGCCATCTTTTTGACTGGAAATAAAAAAAGTATAAAATAAATATAGTTCACAACTACTTTGTATTTCAAAACATTATTCCCAGTAATTAAAGTCTTTGTTCTCTTCCAAAAATTCATACACAGCACAGCAGAAACAGAATTGCTCTAACTCAAGTAAGCCAATTGCAAAACTCCTGAATTATCTAGTGTCCAGAAACAATGGCCTATATGGACAGAAAGGAAAGAGAGGGAAAAAAGCCAAATCCTGAAAAAAAACGCAGAATTTTATTTAGTCAAGAGAAACCATATGAACGAACACGAGCTAGGAAAATTAAACTTTCCTTCTATCCTCAAAATTTATCATACATAAGTATCCTCAGTAGCATTACACCAGAAGCTACTCGATTGCATCCTCTACCATTACAGATTGGTCCAGCGTATTTGCATTCTAAAAAGAAGTTTCATGACCTTTCATGCTTATAATAGGTATCTAAACTGTTAAATTACTGTATCTTTTCTTATCTTGAAAGGCCTTAGCAGCATGGTCCTTCCACAGTTCTTTAGACTAAGTTGGGTCCCTGAACAATACTGACAGCTGCTATCACACTGTGCCGTGCTCAGCCTCAGTGCAGCTGCTGCTTGTAGGAACAGACAAGCTTCTGATGTGTCCTCCCCTCTGGGGAAAGGGCTTGACACCCTTAGTGCTCAGTGAGGGGGAGCAAAGGTCCACTGAATTGTCAACCTGATTTTACGCTATTCAGATTTTCCAGGACACACACCATCCCTTTCAAACAAAACCAAGCATATGTCAGAGCATGAAACTTATCGTGCAGCACAAGATAACTATTGATTAATAAGACTACAAGAGATCACCGGGATGGACCTCTAATTTTAACGTTATGTATACGCACTCATCTACATGGTGTAACAAACTTTGTGCCCAATGTGTTAATTTCCTCATTCGCAGTTTTGGATTTGTATCGCATCATTCAGAAGTCTTTCATAAGATACAGGAAAGTATCTCTTCAGGTGAAATTAAAGGTGGAGGCTTCTATTCCTGCTTCCAAAGAACATCCCTCCACTCTCAAAAAAAAAAAAAAAAATTAATTGCATGTGATACTTGTAGATCCTCTTGCTTTTAAAAGACTATATTGTGCAGACATAAAGAAGTAAATGACATGCCTGAGAAAGCAAAATTTGGTTTGTCTAAGTAGCACTATTCCAAGTGGAGCAAAGAGTTTTCAAATACATTTTAATACATAATTCCTTTTACTGCATAAACTCTTCTTTAGAACTACTTCATTAAGAAGGGTTTCCATTCCATTTTCATCCTAAATAAGTAATTCGTTTTAAAAAATACAAGAAAGTACAGTTCAATCTTTGTTAATCAAATACTACAAGTGTACATGTGCTGTATTTCAAAGATCAAATCAGGTATTCATAAAGTAATTCATTACACAACCAAAGCATAGAGGAGAGTCTGACAAATACAGATGTAATTGTGTTGAGTTTCTAAGATGTGATTAGCAAATCAACTAAGTAACAGTCAAAATTTGATACGAAGGAAAAACAGCACAGATTTGAAGGGGGGGTATGTTTATGCAAAGCTAATCTGTCAAGTGTAATAAAGCAGCTTGAATAAAATTTAAGCTGAAAATCCACTGAAGCTCCCCATTTCAGGGAGGAAAAGCTATTAAAAGGAAATGAAGGTCACCCTCCCAGTTTATTTCACCTAATTGACTGCCAATAGCTTACCACAGGCAAACCGACTACAGATCTGCAATTGGGAAACTGATGAAAAGAGCATTTTCAAGCTGAGGCTCATTCTTTTAATCCTCCCTCACTCCTATTTTTTTTCCATCTCCAGTTGGGATGTAATTTTAAGCACAGATGGATTAACTGGTTCCATTGTCTGTAGACGTCATTGGACTATGGCACTGTTAATCCGTACAGCAGCATGTCTAATTATCATTACAAAGTGTCTGAGGGAACTATAAAGACCAGCAGGGCATCTTCTCACAAGCAATTAACATAAATTGATAAATGAGTAATTTGAATCCGCTCTAGGCAGATGAATTTTATGAATAAAATCAGAAAGGACTGGTTCTTGTTTCAGCTACTTCTTTTACTTAGTCTGGAAGGGCACAAAACACGAGAAATATTCTACACTTTAGGGTGAAATGAACTCATACAGTGGAGGGAACGTACGGTTCAAAAAGTTCATTAATACAAAGCAAATGACTTGTGATTGACAATCAGTCACAAGCAAGTAGTATTAACTTTTTTTAGCATATTTAAAAGCACATTCTTGGTGAAAGGCTATTAGAACACTGTGTCAAGACAATTAATACTACTTCAAAAGCAAGTGAAGTTTCTATTCAGTAGCTTGCTAATTTAAAATTCATGAAAGATTCACATGAAAGGGAAAAAAAGAAGAATGAATAGTTGTACAGGCTCCAAGAACTCAAGTGTCACAAAAAGCAAGAGGCAAAGTAACTAGATCAACTGACATTCAAAACCTATAAATAAATAAGCAACTCTCCTACTAATTATATTTCTTTCAGGAAAAGTTTTGTTACGTGCAGCATTGCTGAACAAAATGTTCTGACAAAGTAGACTATTACCTTTACTCCTGCTAAAATCTGTGTGAAGCACAAACACTTCAGCAACAGTGGACAACAAAACCATGTTAGATATCAAGACATTAAGTTTATTTTAAAAATAGCAAAGCTGTAAGATATGAAAGCAAGTTATACACACTGTAGGAGGTAGACCTGGAAGGCCACGTACCCCGATGATGGCATTCAGTTCAGCCATGGTCACTTGTTTGGCACGTTCTACAGCTTGGGCCACTTGTTGCTGATGCTATTAAAAGAAGAAAGGGTATGGGAAGGAATTTTTGTTAAACTATTGATCACATCAAATCAAACCAGGATCACAAACACTTGAATAACCGGTTTGAATGCAGAAAACCAGTCTACCTATTGCAAGACATCTTATGCCGGTAAAAAAGGTAACAGTGTCCTATTTATCACCTGTTCAGAAGGAAACAAGAGCCCTGAAGGCAGACAGTTTATCTCTTACCCCATGCCATTTCATTATTAATTTTCTGGCAAATGAATAATCATTTTAATTGAGCTGACAGGACAATAATGTCAACTTCACGCTAGTGCCAATTTTATCATTTATATTCTGTTCCCATACAACAGAATTTACCAAAATTTCAAACATGGAGAAGTCCTTCACTAAACTCAAGAATAACAAACACTCTCTATCAACTGTAGAGTTTGAAAATAACAAGCTTCAAAATGTAACAGCAGCTGCCCACAATATGCTAAAATCACAGTCATTCAGATCAGATGTAGGTTTATAACCTCAGTGTTTTGCATCTCAGCTAAATACTCACCTTTACACTGAAGTTTGATACAAATTGTATAGAGAAGATAAGCATGCTTATTTCACTAGATAAACATTTGACAACTGAATATCTAATAAGCAATCACCATGATTAGAAATGAAAGCATTTTCTTGTATTGGTACTGTTTTACAGGCTCCCACTCTCCTCAGGCAATGAATGGCTAAGCCATTCTCATCAATTTGAACACAGATTTGTTAGACCAAATTAGCAGGGGGTTTGCACACTTCAGCTCTAACAGATGTTCCTTACACTCGTGTATTGTGATGAAATTAACATCCTAAAACTAGCTAATTTGCAAACAGAAAAACAACATAATTGCACTTTAACAGCTGAACAGTTTTACTTACTTCCTGAGACAAAAATGGGATGACTTGTGCACAAATTGTATTCAATCTCTTGGCGATTTCTGTCTACAGAGGAAAAGTATTTTAATTAAAAACTGTGTTTTAGGGGTTTTGACATACATTAGCTGGTATGCAGGATTATATTAAGTTCAGACAGTGAAAAAAGTAACAAAAAAATACCCATTTTTTACTCTACTGCAAATGTAAATACTTAATATATAAGCCCAGATGAGGAAAGAGATTTAGTTAGCTACTCTAGGACATCTGCCATTTCCAAAGCACCTAATCTGTATACACATTTGGGCACAAATCTGGTCCTTGTATAAAGTTCATTAACAAGTAGAGCATTTTCGAAATCCATTAAGTCCCGGTTAAAGCCTTTTAAAAAGTAAATTTATTATTACTCAAATTATCAAGCAGCATAACATGAAGGTGACAGGCATGGAAGAAAAATACTTCTTTCATAATCAATTTTATCTGCCTATTAGAAGGTAAAGCTATTTTGTACAGAAAAACACCCGTTGGGAGTATGAAAGAAATATCAAAACAGAATTAAGGAAGAACAGAGACAAAAAGTACAAACTTCAAAAATCCATATTGAAAGAGAATTAAAATATTGCAGACAAGAAAAAAATCAGATCAGAAAATGTGATAGTCAATACAGCATTAACCTATAAAGATATTTCTTGGCTTGCCGGGGGTTAGACAAGAGGTCCCTGCTAAGAATCATTAGGCCTTCCATGAAATGATAAGTATTAAACCTGAGCAAAGATAAACTCACTTAAGGAAGTCAGACTGAAACGTTGCTAACTCTTCTGCCAAGCCTTCCTGAACCTTCCCATCATCCGGAGGTTTTTTTAGAAGACAGTGATGTGTTGATCCTTATAGATCAGTCACACAATAATTAGGAAACAAAAGCCACCCTCTACTTTTATGTCTCAGCAGACAGGTGATTTGGGATCTAAATCAGAAAGCTTTAACACCTCTTTCCCGACCTCTGACAGACACTAGGAAAATACATGACAGCATCTAGCACCAGACCAGTGAGACTTGTAAAACACCACTACTTGCTGACACGAACCACTCCACCTGACCAAAGCCTGGTATTTGACACAACCACTGAAGTTTTGCAGTTCTGGGATAGTTTCCTCCTAGGATAAACAGGTTTTCCTTAACCAAGGACAATGAAGCAACAGTTACTTTAGAGTAAACCTTTTCCTCCCTGCAACAAAGGGAACAAACATATATTATCAACTGAAACAGCTGTAATTTCACAGAGTACCATAGTGGTCTGTTTCTATTCTGCTTCATGACCATAAAATATCCATAAATCCATGTTTAGCCTTTAGTATTAGTTCTACATACATATCAGCAAAGTCAATAATAGGAAGTTACCAGCTTAGCTATTATCAGTTATCAGACTTAGCTATTAACAAATATGTTGGTACTTCTCTATTAACAAGAAAAAAAAAAAAAAACACACACACATACTAAAGGGTATTTTTCCACATAACTACTATATCTCTCCAGAAAACAGGATAAGTCAGCTATGGAAAGAAAGTCTGTTACAAAGCAATCTGATTGGCTGATGTTTAGCTAAGATGTTTAGGATCTAAGGAGTTTGTTGCCCTAGACCAACTGGACTGTTTTTCAGGACAGAAGCCAGGATAATCATAGCAGGTGACAGAAGGGAAAGAAAAAGAATAAAGTAAGAAACTCAGTGGGTGTCTACTGAAAAGTTCTTTGGCCTGTATGACCTACAAAAAAGTCTTCCTATTTTGAGATAAGTATCCTGTTTGTCACTGTAAGGAAAAACTCCAATCCTATAAAACATGCAAGTTGTCCACATTATTGGGTTTTTCTCCCCAAGTCCCAAGTATCTGAGCTTCACTATAATAACACAGCAATAACATAGCACACATGTCACAGAGTAAGTAAAAGAATGCAGTATCACATGATAATTACCAGTCCCAACACAGGTCAGAGGGCAAAATTAACCCTTTCCATGTTCCTCTTACTTTAAAATTATTGTCTCAGTACTATCATGCCTGATTTGATATCAAAATAGAAAAAAACCCTATCCCTCTGAGTTTGTCTCTACCAAAGCAGGACATCATTGATGATCTTACATATATGAACAGCAACCTTAATTCACCCACAGTGCTAGGTAAACTTCTATGCACATAAAATAAGTTAATTTTGAGATTTCTTGACATTGTTAGAGGTGCCAGCTACAAGACATCTACACTAAAGAGCCTATTCTAAACATCATAACAAAAGTCTGCTTACATTAGAAGGTAGGTTGCCTACTAGAATTATTTCACACATGTAAATAAGGTATGAAATTCCATAATGGATAACTACATCTCCTGTTTGCTGCCATCAAATGTTTAGTAAGAACTATTCTTATTCATTAACATGTTAAAAAATATTTGTTGTCTATTAAGTTGTAAAAGTGAGGTTTAAATGCACAATTTACCTAATCTTGCCAATCAAGAGTTGCAAGAAGTTGTATTCAGAATTGAGGAAAAGGAACATTTGTTACTATAAATATAAATCTAACTGTTCAAAAAGTGTTCACCTTTTAAGATTAAATACCTTTGAGTATACAGGCGCACGCATGTGTGTGTCTACATTCATTCTTGAAAGCAAAACCCCTTTCTGAAAGAGTCAAGGAGTTTTGTTAATCAAGACTAGACATCAGTAACTGGTGTCATTAGAGTAAGCCCCTAGATTTGGGGCTCATGAATCTGAGTCTTAAAATAAAGGTACTTATGGCCTGTTTCTAGAGGCCTCCCAATATAATATAGCTATTATCTAACTACTGATCTCCAGACATATAGAGAGGTCAGAAGAATGAATAAACAAAGGAAATTTTGCAGAAAGCTGCTCAAATATAGGCAAACATGACTAATCACCCATGTTCTTTGGCTCCTTGGTAAGGCAAACTACAGAAGCCTGCATCTCTCATGAAAGTCCTCAGAGCTCTATGGCAGCTCTTAGCAAAGTATCTGAAGTGCCCTTAATTGCTTGTGTTCTTAATGCAGAACCTCTTGAATACATTCATTTTTAATAGAGAACTTGAGTGTGGGGCCCACCAAAGAATAACCAAACTACATCATTCACTGGTTCTTGCTGTTGTAATGACTGTCTTCTGATTTATTTGCAAATGACAAGCTCGTCAGACCCCTGACTGAAGTGCTACCCTCCTTTCTGAAGTATCACTAAAAATTAACATCAAGGAATTCAGCTGCATTTTGTAAAATTAAGTTAAGCTGACGGGTTTCTTTTCACTCATGTAATTTTTTTTTTCTATTCCATTTAGTTAAGGACTTAAATGTTTTGACCTAACCACTGCCAAACTCAAGTGTTTGTACTTAAGTTTGTCTCTTGCTAAAGTGAATTCTTAACATAATGACAAAGAACCAAGCAGACAGACTAGATACCAAATATACTTATTTAAATAACCCATTTTACTAAGTAGTTAAGAAAGCTTTTATGCAGAACTGCAAATTTTTTCCTTCTGCATTGTTAGAAAAAAGTACAGAAGTGTTTTCCTTTACAATACTCTACTCCAGATAATTTTGCATTTTGATAGCCAGTACTTTCCAAAGCACCACATAAGATATACTTAAATCAACATGATTCCTTGGAACGTACAGATTTTTGCACTGGAATGAAAAGAAGGAAGTATTATACAGGTATCCAAACTATTTCACACTAGAATAAATACCCATGTGTATGTAAGTATTAACGCTGGAAGCCCTAGCTTATGGGAACCAACATTCTCACTTCTGAATTAAGAATGCAGACTTTCTCTGAGGAAAATTACTTAATCACCTTTCAGCTTCAGAGGTTTCAACAGTAATGCTCCAATCAGTGTCTACCAATACATGTCCCATTTGTAATTTTAGCTATAGCATCTACGGTAATTTAAGGTAAAAATTAAGTCTTACAACACACTAGTTTCTGTAATCAGTTGTGCTGCAACAGCTGCTCTATTATTAGTGCTGAGACTCCTCAAAGGTATCCAGACCTTATTTTACAAAGCAATACTCAGCTAAAAATGTCCATTGTACATCAAAAGCTTGTTATTCTTTCTCGCACTGAAGTTCCAGTCACACAAAGTTAGATCAGATTTAAAAGCACTCTATCACCAGTTCTTAAGGATGAGTTTATGTATTCTCATTTATTACCTTTGTATTTACTTTATTATTTTGACCAATTTTTAGAATTAAATTCGTAATTAAATCAAGAAAAATACAGCTTAGGAGTAACATTATTAAAAGCAAGAAAAACCCAAAGTTCTAATACCAAAAAAAGCACATCTTAATTCATTCTTTTCATGCAAAAGAATCAAGAGAATCAGTCTCTAATACACAGAAATTAATATATTGTCAAATCATACTCACAAAAGATTTAGAAGCTAACTCCTAAGCACTCTGCTTCTGCTTACATTTTCAACACATAGAAAGCCAAGTACAACACTGAACTCCTTCTGACAGGGGCAGAACGGACTTCCTGCCATTTACAGCATGTAACAGTAATCCACTGGAGAGTAAAGGTCAATGTTGCACTTTTGGTCATTACTAAATCATTTGAGATTATCTGTGGTGGGATGGGAAGAAAATCGAAGCCTATGAGAATGCTGCAAATGGCTTGACCTCAGACCAATTTTCATCTAATAGACATGAGGATAAAGGCCCTCTTTATGGGACATGCCTGACCGGTTTTTTTTTTAATCCCCGTTCCAAGCCAGAAATCATTCAAATACCCAAAGACTTTCGAAATGTAGTAAGAAACTGCATGTGTGCTTTTTAATCTTGTGCTAAAGTTGACTACCCATTTAGTATTTGCATTTTTCCAGAAAAATCACTGAAACAAGCACTACACTTAAACGATGAAGCCTTTATTCTTTCTGTGATCGATATCTTTGAAGACAACAAAAAGCACACACATTCACAGAGTAATTAAGGAAAAAGAAACATTTCACTGTGGTTAGCTCTCTGCATGCTTTGTTAGAACTTGCTACAGAAAGACTCTAGGACTTCCAAAAATTCATCACTAAAAATTGGGATGAGGTGATGTTACAGTTATAATTAAATCTCAAAATTTAAACACTCAAAAGCTTCAAATGATTAAAGCTAGCATTCTGTGAACTTTGCTGTTCATGAGTTATTGAATCCAGGGTGAGCACTGAGATACGCATATATTATGAATGCCCTTTTATTTAAAATTAATACACTACATTCCATTCTAGCAATGGCTGCAAAAGAAAAATAAAAAAAAGGCAATATGCCATTCAAAAGTTTAGCCCCCCATAGTACATCAATGTCAAACAACAGTGTGTCAACCCAAGACACAATTCAGGTAAGTGCCACTGCCAAATTTTCTTGTTCCCAGACGTGTTTTAAGATTATTTTATTGCTTGAAATTTAATTTGTTCCAACTCGCGTCTCCATGACAACGTTGGCTAACCCTGCAAATCATTTGGGTAATTGGATATCTTATCTTTCTATTGCTCTCAAATCCAATGATTCTAGAAGAACTGCAGCAGCCAATGAAATATACAGGCCTCCTGAGTAACAGACCACTTACACAAGAAGACACATTCATCTCCCCTTTACCGCCATATTAACCATCCTGCAACAAACTGTGGAAGTTGGCCTTCAAACCATATTTTATCCTATAAACAGTGTCATCAGTAATATTCTCATCCATAGGAGGGAATGGCAAGGTTATTCTCAACAGATACTTATATTGAATCTGACAAGCAGCAATGGGTAGCGTTCATTTCAGCAACAGGAACAATCTCTGTACTTTAGGCATAAACTGCCAGTTTAGCATGACGTATCATTAACAAATACAGCTTTCCCTCTGCCCCACATTTGTTCTACGCATTTTAATTGTGAGGTCAGTCACCCACAACATGATGATATTAAAATCCCAGAAGACTGGCATGAAAAATCTTTAGTAATAAAAAAAACCAAACAACCACTATATTGTAAGTGTAAATGGGGAGAAGAAGAAGTAGCAGAAATAATAGCAGAAGAAAATCTTAAAACAACAAAGCCACAGAATGCTAGTTAGTTTCCAAAGTGAAATCATTCGGTTTTAATTCAGCACCTAAACTGCATTTATCAGAATCCTCTTAAATATTAGTTTAAATTACAGAAAGGTAACGTTAATTTAAACATAAACTCCATATGATGCACCAGACAATAGCGACACTTGCCAAATAACTACTACAGGTTTGGACCTCATTCGTCCATAAAGGGAGTGGGTGTATTTCAGATGTCTAATTTCAATGCTCTATAATCATAGAGAGAGGCTGTGTGTAAGCGTCAATGAACCACTGTACACAACGGCCCATCCCATTTGCAGCTGTAAATCCTGTTGAAACCAAGCCAACAGGCAACAAAGAAGCTGTTGTCAGGATGTCAAAGTGCTCCTTTCACATATCTTTATTACATCAAGTGTCTTCTTAAACCTTGCTACACAGGAAGGTTACCAAATTTCTCCTTTAACCCAACTTTAGGCCATCTTATTCAAGCACTCGCAACTACAAAAGGTGTGTTTATCCAAATTTTACTTCCACTGTTTAGTTTTCATACTAAGCTAGCTTTCAATACACACAGAAGTATTTAAATCTCTGAAGTGAGCACACAGCTTTGTTTTACTTTCAAGCTGTTTTCCAGCACACACAGGTCCCACTTTTATTTAGATTCTGTGAGACACTGAGCGAGTCAGAGGCTGACTCCAATCCAGAAGAGGTCTTTCCCACCTTTGCTTCCAGAGGCACACTTTCTTCTGAACCACACTTAAGATCCTTGGAGACTTATCCAACAACTCAATAACTAGTCACGCAGAAAACTAATTACTATAAAAAGGTGGGAAAGGGCCAGCTTAATAGACCACTATATCAGTGAGTTGAATAGACTTGCAGGAGGCATCCATCCAGTAGGAGAGGAGCCCAAAGTATCAGGAGAACCAAGATGAGATCAGAGGTTTGAGTTCCCCTCTTCTCACAGGATTACATTCCTATGTGCTGTTACGATGCTCTAGAAGCAGCATAGTCTCCAAAATTACCCATCACACTTTGCACTATTACCCTTAAGGACACTGAGGACTTCATTTACTGTGGACAACTGAGCAACACTCCACTACACAATAACAGTGAGGAGACAAAGAGAATGGAAAGTGAAAGGAGACATAAAAAGCAGTATTTCTGATAGGAGCATAGCAGTTACAGATAAGAGCCCTGTTGACTCTTCATTCAATTTAGGACATTATTTTGAAATTACTTCCTATTTTGCTCTCCCTCCCACAAGCCACATTCCAAATTCTGCCTATATCCTTTCAGCACTTGCCATACTGAGTCATTTTACTGGGATGGCACTAGAAAGTCAGAGCTTTTAGACAGCTAGAGAAGCACTTGGAATCATAGAGTTTCTAAAAATTAGAGCATAAAGTTCCTCAAATCAAGTGCATATATTTACAGTATTCCAGTCAAAAACAAAACTCCCAGTCTTTATCAACATTCAACTAAGACTACAGCAGAGATAGAATACAGACTTTACTAGAACAATAAGCATGCCATTAGAAAAAAGAGACACATTAAGACAAAGGTCTGAAATATGGGAGGAAAAAAAAAATCAATATGTTACAAGTACTTTATGTATAACTATCAAATTACACTTACTTGGTAATTCACATGTACTATTACATCTTAAATGTAATTTCATCATTTTACAATGCTTAGCATATTCACTGCTCAGTTTCAAAAATCTATCAATTCAAAAAAAACTATTTAAGGCTTTAAAATAGTGTTCACACAAACACTTCAGGTGTTATTGGGTAAACACTAAGAAATAATAGGTTAAGAAAACTGAAAACTCCTTTGATAGCAACTTGCACAAATGCTACACGATTTGGAAGGAAGATGGAAAATAATGGATATTTTCACCATGTAGGAAAAAGATTTGTAAATCTTCCAGCAAGACTTTGGGAACATGACAGTAAGTTTCTCACCCATTTCATTACTTTTTATATAAAGTCTGTTGCTTAGAGAATAGAAAAAGTAGTAGAGACACCATCTAAATTGCATTCTAATACATAAGAGCTGATTGAAACTGTCCAAAGAGAAAAAAAAAATCATGAAGACTGCAATCAATGCAGAGTTTAAAATGATCATAAAGGAATAAAGAATGAAAAAGCCAGCAGAACTTGAGAAAAGCAAATGGCATCTGGTAAGATCAGCTTTATAGAACCTGGAGAGAAGACATTTTCTTTTTAAAACAATATTAAGGACATGGATGACAGTTAATAGATCTGTAAATGGAAAACAGACAGAGGAAAAATGGGAGGGATGGAATTGTGCCAAAAGACTAAATACTAAATTCTTCACTGAATTCAGACAAACAGAAAAGCGTACATGAAGTAGAAAGGTCCAACAAGGCATATACGGTCTTGTAGATATACAGCACAAGCACACGTATGCCACTGGTAAAGTAACAGCTAAAGTCACGCTCCTACCCTACATGTTGGAATAGTCAGAGGTTTGATAACCTCAATCAGAAAATGAAAGATATGGTCAATGGACACCAAGAAGGCCAGAAGTCTATACTTTTTTTGGCATGGATCTTAACTATATAAGATTCATTACAAACCACTTAATATATATTACTAGTTATGAAAGGTCAACATTGCAGCTTAAACAGCAAAGGAACAGGTGAGAGTGTTCAAAGTAAAACACCCTTGTATTGGCTAGGTCTGATGAAATACAAAAAGCACATTAGTAAAGACTGAGCAGCTAGTGGACACCTTGTGGAACCTCAAAAGTCAAGAGGACAGGAATCTATGAAAAAGCCTAGCTGTGCCTAGCAGGTAGAACATGGCAAATGAAAGAGCACAGACACTTGAGCTTAATTACTATTCATCAAATCAGAGGTTAAAAAGCCTCTTTTTCATAAAGATTTCAGTGAAACAGAGATAAACCACAGCTCAGAAGTATTTTTCAACAGTAAATGTCACAATTATGCAAAGTCAAAAAAGCAATTATAGCTGAGGCAGATGATGTCAACATCTTCAAAATGAATTTGACATTCATAGCACTATCAGGACCAACACTAACACCAGAGCCCATCTAACACTTCACGGGAACATGGACAAAACTGCTTAACTATTAAACCATGTATGTAGAAATTCTTTTCTGCAAATTAAGAAGTTCCGCATGCATGATAGGTCCAGCATTTTTTAGTATTCCCCATTAACAAGCATAAAGATCTCTTCATTTACCCTAATCCTTAATTTGCAGAGAGTTTCAAGCTGAGAAAGAATACGCTGGAGAATAGCTTCAGAATTCACTTTACAGTGAACGGAAAAATGGACTGCAAAGTAGAAAGAAAGACAGGAATAAAGGCCCATAGCATGTCTAGACAGAAACATAAAGGAAATAATGGCCTTAGGAAGGAATCTTTCTGTCACAGCGCATCAGAAGTTGAACATAAGTCAATAGTATGCTGTTGCAAAAAAGGCTGCCACCACAGTAAGCCGTACACTAAGTAAACCTTCTGTGCTATTCAGCACTGCACACCCTCCCCTGGAATACTGCGCTATACTTTAGCTGGGTAACAACATTCAGAAAATGAACCCTCAACTTTAGAGGTATGGAACATGGTTCTGGAATTTAAGGGAATGATTTGTTCTCCTTATTTAGGCTGAAGAAAACACATAGTAAAGAGCTGAAGCTGCAACAGAAAAGACAAAGTTGTAACTGAAGAAGCACTTCAACAGCAAGGACATAAAAGCAATCTGCTACTTGAAGAGCTTGCAAGTTGCCACTACCATTAAGACTTTGCTAACAGATAGGACAAGCACCCTATCAGCAATGACACCGATACAGCTGATCCTTCTAGGAGGACACACAGGCATTACTGATGTGATTCTACAGTACATATTTCAGCTTAGAGAAACAATTTAAAAGCTTCCCATAGGTCTTGTTAAAGATTTTTCATTTGCTTAACTGGAAATTTATATTCATCATTTGAAGCCACAGCTAGCTGTCTGCAAAGTAAGAGCTGGACACCTTATAACCCGCAACAAAACTAGAAATTCTGCAGGACTTTACACTCAAACTCACACTTGAACAGCAATAAATGTTTGGGCTTTTTTTTTTTCAAACAAAACAAATTTTGTTGTAAATGGAAAGTATTGTGACAACAGTGCAAAAGAATGATCTTTCTGTAAGTTATTTTTCCCAAGAAATTTCAGGGTTTGCATCCCTTCCCCCCAGGGACTTAATTCAAACTTTTATACTTAAATAAGTTGAGATCATCATACCATGAAGCAGTGAGCACAGCAATTGAGGGGTTTAGAAGACTCAAAAAACAAATTCATAAATAGGCAGATTTCTACAGATCATAAAACCTACTGAAGTTTCAGATGTCCTTCTTTTTCTTGAGCTAACAAAAGCAGGTTCTCTCATAGACTTAATACCTAATCAAGATGCAGCTGAACAAGCACACCCATTCTTGCTCCCATTCTCCAAAACTGAAAGCTATCTTTTGTTTTTGTTTGCTAATCCATAGAAGGCTTTAAAGTGGCACAAATACAGATGGTAGCATTTTGTTCTCTAAATCAATTTTATCCTCAGCCATAAACTAGATGTTCCAGCACATAGAAAGAACAGACCTTCCCTTCTAATTCAAAAATCCATACTACCATTGCCCTTGTAAACTGCTAAACAAGCAGTATCGGCAATTCACTTGT
The DNA here is from genome assembly GCA_013397135.1 of Pachyramphus minor. Lineage (NCBI taxonomy): Eukaryota > Metazoa > Chordata > Aves > Passeriformes > Tyrannidae > Pachyramphus > Pachyramphus minor. The sequence continues at coordinate 142,685 of VYXB01009655.1, forward strand.
GTTCTGTAATATATTTACTGCAAATCCCAACGGCTTGCCTCCTAGTAGTTTTCTATTGTGTCTGTTCTTGTCAATACACTGACTGGTCACCTTACAAGTAAGTTGCTTTGACCGATTGTTTACACAAACATCAAAAAGCTCCAACAGAAATTTCAAGATAAAAAAGACTGAACTGAAAAAAAGGAACACCCGTGCTGCTGGAGAAACAACAACAACAAAAAAATCCAAACCCCCAAGCCAACTAAGTCTTACACCAAAACACAAACTAACCTCAGTTTTTCGTTTTGTTATCACATAGCTAAAAGTATAGTTAGCTCTTTGGATCATGTAAAAAGTATAAAATATTTTCAGATAAGCAGCCCTGACACAAAGCTTACCCAACACTCCTCAAAAAATTTTCATCTTTAATTTAATCATCACTGCCAATTTGTTCACACGTCTGAAGAATATAAAGAAAAGGTGGGAGCAACTTCGCCAGTTCCCAATTAGTGATTAGACTCTTAAACATTCTGCAGTTTCTCATTAGCCACAGAATACTATCACTAAAAAGTTCAGTGAAACCTACCAAATGGATTTATTTCCTGAAATGATTTCCTCATATTAGAAAGCATATTTTATAACTAGGTTTGCTAACAACTGAAATAATACTTAACACTTAAAAATCAAAAAAACCCAAACAGCCCACTCTGATGCTGGGTCAAGACTTGTACAAGCTTACAGAATCAATATTGAATTCTCTAGCTTGGAAATACAATCACAATACTTCCAATTGAAACTGGAATGGAAAAAGGTTTGTAGCATTATTTCATAAGGTAGTAGTATTTTAAGTTTTTGTTTTGTTGGGGTTTTCTGTTTGTTTTTTTTTTTTTCTAAGTACCCAAATCAGTGCAGCACTTTTTTAGAGACAACCTCATGAAACAACTGGTTTTTAAGCCTAACCTGATTTAAACTAGAGTTTGGTTAAAGATTTGGTTAAGATTAAACTCAATTTCAGCAAGCTCTAATCTACTTTTCAATCCCCTCCAGCACTATGCCAGAAACAGTTTACTGGCAGAGTTTCACAGGGGCCTTTGCTGCAAACTTTTCTGAATATGATTAGCACCGTAGCCTGGAAAAACCAGCAAGCAGTGAGCACTTGCTCCATAAAAGAATTAGAAAGTAAATACAAAGGCTGTAAGGAAATGGAAATACATCACTCTATTCATAAGAAAGTAAAAGCGATGGTTGAAGAACTGCAAAGAGACCTTTTACATCTAAGCAGGCAATGAAAAGAATTGTAAATAAATTTACACCCGCTGGGAGTAGACATCCCTAGCCATGTAAAATGATGGCTCCTGAGCTTACAATTACCATTCATGAGCAAGAATTCAAATGTGAAAGGCAACTCCAGAAGTTCAGCATTTCATGGTAGCCAGAAGCAAAAGGTTGGAAATCTTACTGAAAAAGAAATAAAAATAAAGAAAACTAACAAAAAACATCCAGAAAACTGAAGTTTGTGCTAATATAAATCTCTGGTTCACCTGCACTCGGAGAACTGCATGTAGTTCTAGTCCCCTCATTTCAAAAGGCCAACTTAAAAATTAAAAAGGTTGAGGTAAAAAGCAAGGAAGGCGAAAGCCGCATAGCTGTTGAGGCTGGGACTGCCCAATCTGAAAAGGAGTCAACATAGATGGGTTGCAACAGGTATAACACTGTGACTCCATTGCAAATGCAGCTAGGCACCAACAGCTTCTGTTCTGCGAACCGGGGTCATCAAATAAAGATAGTGGAAACCAGGTTTAAAGCAAACAAAGGTTGGGATTTCTATTTCATCTGGGACAAACTCCCACAACAGCACAGCAAGGGTGAAAACACATTAGAAAGCAGTCTTGCAGAAGAGGGCACAGGAGTACTGGAGAAAAGTTGAATACACATCAGCCCCACACCCTGGTGCTACACCTCCCATAAGGATGCAGTAGTATACCTGTAACAACTAGCTGATTGAAATAATTCCCCTCTCTGTTCCCCTTGTTTGGTAAAAAGAAAGATGTTGCTGAACTGGAACAAGTCATTGAGTGACACTAGTAACACCATCAGGCAATCAGAGCACATATCATACCAGGAAGAAGTTAGATGTTATTAGCTTCAAGAGGAGGATTAAAGGGAGAGATCTCATTGCTGACAAAGAGGTGGTTATGGAGGTTATGACTAAGTCAGCTTCTTCTTAGAAGTGCACAGTAGAAAAATAAAAGGCAGGCAATGGTCTCCAGTGCAGAAAGGCAAACTCCCAGTTGGTGAAGGATAAAATTCTTCACAGTAAGAGCAGGTCAAACACTACAAAGTGTTACCCTGAGATGTCACACCCCTCTACAAAAACTTTAAGGTAGAAATTCACTAGAACACAAGTTGCAAGTTCAGGTTGAACATGGGACCACCTTTAAAAACTATGGCCTACAAGCAATCACAAGGACTAATCTGTTTAAGCAGCTGTTTTGACAAACAAAAGCTGAAATAATCTTGAATTCTGCCTGTCCATCTTTCTTTTTCCCCTTTCTGCAAGGAACTATGTGAGCAACTACTATTGTTCAAATACCTACGGAGTCCAACTAACAAGTGTGATGCAGAAGATTCAAATAGCAAGGTTTGATATAATTGCCATTAGATATCCCTAAATCTTACCCTAAATGGAAATATAATCTCATTAGTTCTATTCAAAGTTGTTATCTTTTTTAAAGTAACAGGTACCATGCAGTCTTCTTATCAGTGCCAATAAACCCAAAATTATTTTTAAAGGCTTTTACTGTCTGACAATGGTGATCTATCATACCTAAAAGATCCTATGTTCCATTTTGCATGGGAGATGCTACAATTTTACCACTTTGTTACAAACACTTAAGTAGAGAAGGAAGAAAAGCAATTCAAATGCTCAGTTTGATTTGGTGTAACAACCAGCACAAGGAAGAAAACTGTTAAGCTTTCCCCATAGATTCTGTTGTGACAGAAGGGTACTGCGCATTACACAGCATCTTCCCTCTTACTCTTCTTCTTACCCCAAAAATTACTAGGGCTTTTTTTTAACTTCCCTCCACTTAAACAGATGCACTAAGTACATCGACAGACATGCAGCAATGCAAGTTCCATCAATGCAAAAGAAGTTTAACAATCTAGCTGGTAGGAATACATTTCCTCTCTCCCTCTAGGGCTCTCTGAGCAACCTGAAATCTGGCAGACCAAGTCTGAAATGAGAGATGATCAGGAAGTATTTAACATATGTACAGTGTTTACACTGTGACACACTTTTGAATTAAGTTGTATATGGAGTTGACATAATAGATGGTGTCTGACAACATGGAGATGTATTCACAGTGCTCTGAATCTGTCAGGTAATTCCTTCAAAATAATGCTGGCTTCGAGCTTGAAACACGGTTCAAAAGTCACGAAAGTTAAGGTCACCACTCTAGTCTTTTCTCCCCTTTCAAACTGGCAGCTCTAGTTGTGGCTGAAACGGCTGCGTTTCTGACACAACTCATTTAGAAAACAAATATTTGTAAAATTGGTACAATTTTTGAGTGAAAAATACCATGTCACAATCAACCCTACCATTATCTCTTTTAAATAAAACTAGGTTTTGCATGTCTTATGTGGCTGTACCAACTGTAAAACACTCTTGAAAAATTCACTGTGCACCACCAAAACATTATAGAGTTTTTCATTCCAATTATTAAACCGTAGCAGAAAAAAAAAGTTATCTTTAAATCCCTTTCAACATCACAGCCATCCTACTCAGAAGCTGCATAGAGATAACTAAGCTCCTTAATTCCCTCCTATTTAACCCACTCCTGAAGACTGATGTTCTAATGAGATATCATTAGAAGATTCTATCCTTTGATGTTAAGTGTTAGAAATGATTACATAAAACAGTCCAGGCTAAACCAGACATTTAACTCCTATTACGACTGGCTAACACAATGCAGCTTTGGAGTTTGTGTACTTTTCTAAACAGACAAGGTACTGAATGACAGGTCTGCCTCCAGGCAGGTCAGAGAGATCAAAATAACCCACCCAAAGAGCAGGAAACCTTGCCATAACAGTTGGGATAGCAGAAACCCAGACACCATAAAAGTTTCTAAGTCTGTCAGCTGGTTCAGCACTGATGAATTATTTTTTCTTTGGCTGCCTGCCAGCAAAGAAAAGATAATCTTGCACCTCAACAATCTGGGCACTAAATGTACAGGAAAACTTATCTTCTAACTTAGGACATAAGATGACAGGCAGAGCTGGTGAAAATAAAGACATACTGCCCTAAGAGCCAAGGGCAGCAACTCTAAGTACAGCAGGATTTTTAACACCCAAGCAACTCTACATCTTGGCACTAGCAGTTGATCTATCTGCTTTGCCAGCCACAGATGTCATAGTGGGGAAAAAAGTCTCACTTGGACAGTACAGCACTGAAAAGAAACTTAAGACCACACCGAATGTTCTTATTCATTCTGTCTTCTTGACACATATGAAAACAATATCTAAATCAACCTACATCTAACTAAACAAATCCTCAGGAGCTTGTTTCTTGGAATTGTTTCTTGTTTTAGGAATGCAAAACTCAGTCAGTAACTGTTCACCTTAAAATAATTTCTAAGAAAATAGTAGAAGTCTCCACGCACAACATCCTCTTAAGAACTAATCTTTGAAATTCTTTAGTAAAAGAAGTTTAAAAACCCACACAGAAACAAGATGAAAACAAGACAAGTAAACAAACAAATCCAAACACAAACCAGCCACAAATATTTCAAAAGATTATTTCCTGGCCACCCTTCGGCCAGCAGGTTGAAATGCACCAGCACCTTCATTTAAGCACCAAGTTTTGCAATTGAACACCACAAAGTGCCAAAGGTAAAAGTTGAGAGGGAAGCCTTACCATGGCCATTTCTGGACTTAATTGCAATATATTCAACTGAAAAGCTCTGCCAGTACAGCTGTTTGTGTACAGAAAGTTCACCTCAGTTAGGTCTGTTTATATGTATATACATTCAAATCCTGACTAACTCTATTTTAGTCAAATGATAATAGATTACTACATTAACTGAAGAGAGAACTGCTGACGCAACTGTATCAATACAAGAACTCAACCTTTTCATTTATATGCAGGCTAACTGCAAGTACTTCATTGTATCTAAATCACCTTTAACAGTGATGTACATACCACACTCCATAAATAAACACTGTTGCAGTGTAATTTTTTGTTTTTCAAACAGCACCCTGAGCAGTCTGAAGGGCTTCAACAGAGCAAGTGCAGCATCCAAATAGGAGGCAAGCCTTAAAGATGTTAAAGCTTGTTCAGTGGAAAGTTTCCCCATCACTGCATTTTCCAGTAACAAAGATGTTGTCAGAAATGACAATTTTTCATGTCTCCTGATGATGCCTTGCTAGCATTTGGTTATAAGCCATAAAGCAGGAATAATTTCAGCCTGTCAGGAGTCTAGCTAATGCCCAGTTTTCCCCTAGAGAGAATTCCTGTCAAATGTAATGAGAGCTCCAAAGGCCCTCTCTACAACATAATGAGCACTTAGGCCATGCTGGTGATCAGCCAGCAAAAAGCATCAATTTGAGCCTGGCTACACCCTTGGGGGTAGACGTCACCAGTTAATAAGAATTATGATTACTATCTGTCAAAAGCCTCCTCAGAACTTATCGTTAGCTGTGGAAATTCAGAAGAATGTCAATTGTTAGGCTTTTTTTCATTTCCTGTAATCTGAGACCACCTACATACTGAACTGCAACACCATGTGGCATCCTCACTGCAGACATCTAAATCAAGAGTCTTTAATATAAAGCTGGTACTTGTATCAAAAATTACAATTACTTAACATGTAAAAGAACAGTATCCGAGAGTCATATGCAGAGAAATGTACTTATGCATTCAAAAGCTTATTCTTTTCTTAATACCATACACAGAGCAAGGATGCACTACTCTCCCTAGCTAGAACCAACACAGGTATAATGCTCTGTCATAAATCTTATAAGCTTTCGAAGTATAGTTGCATAAGGGGTACATAATTATAGTTGTCATACAAAGAGAACATTAAATCCTTACAATACACATATGTTTAGGTCAAAGTGGAAACCTCAGTTCTCACACACTTTGATCTTGGGGGTTTAATTGATTTTATCTAAAGTTATTTCTAATCCATTGACTGAAGCAACATATTCTCATCAGATATCTTCTGAAAATACCATCCATTTTGCGGCAAATGGGCTTCCTATACAGATGTTGGCTTTCTTACAGGTTACTGTGTGCCAAGAAGTTGTTTAGGAGAATAAATCCAAGAAAAATCTTCAAATAACAAAGCCAGGCAAAGTCACCACACAGAAAAACTGACACTCTTCTAAAACACAAGACAAAAAATTAGTTAAGCTACAATAGACAACCAAGCCAAACACTACAATAGCTGTTTNGTTTTCAAATCAGTCCAGTCAAGTGGCTATTAAAAAAAAAAAAAAAAAAAAGGTTACCATAATACTTCTTTTAATGGCATTTGAAAAAAGTATACCTCCAAAAACCAAAAGAATACCTACTCTGCTTTGCAGACAGAAAGTTATCACAGAATTACAATGCCACCTTCCCAAATATAATATTTTTAGAGGAAAAACAAAACAAAATAAAAAAAAAAATCAAAGAGTTCAGAGTTACAAAAGCAAAATTCAATTCTGCAATTCACTTGCTTAATGAATGTCTTTGAATATAGTGAAGATCTGAAGCCTGAACTAATCAATTTCTTCGCTGTGCCCTAGCCGGTCAGCCATGCTCTTTAATTTAATGAAACAAGAGTTTTAGATGAAATAGCACATACACATTAAGAAAGAATTGTATTGTTGCACTTTGAAATGTGTCCAACTGTGCAACTTCATCTAATGACAATTTTTTTAAGAGGCCATCGATTTCTGAAAGACTTATTGTACTACCATCTTGATGAAAAAGTGAATGTCAGCATATCTACAGAATACTTACACCCTGCCATTAATGCTTTATTTGGCAGACAATGACTACTCAATTGAGGGTCCTCTGGGCTGAGCAATCATTTAGCTTTTCTTCTCTTATGAGGTCCTTAGTGTCTTGTTCCAGTTCAATACTCTTTTTATTCACCATTATAGTGGCCATAAGTGTGAATTTTATGGGAACTTGCAAACTCATAGTCATAACTAGAGCTTTCCAAGTCACTAATCTCTTCATACCTTTATATGGCAACTACCATTATATATGCTACACATGCCTAAGATCAGTTCTACATATCAGAGCCTCTACTACTAACAAAAGAAAAATAATCCCCTCCCAAGAAAACCCCAAAATTTGTAAAGTACTGAATTATATTTTTAAAACCACATACACAAGACCTTTCCTTCTTATGCCAAAGTCTTTCAGGACCACTATGATAAAGGTCTTGTTGCTTAACCTAACCTACACAGCATTTGACAGGAAGTAGGCAAAGTTTTACTAATCACAGCTACAAATTAGGCTATTGATTCAGACACATGATACAGTCATCTGAACATAAACAGCACAGCTACATTTAAATGCCTTGGAGAAACTGCTGATTTTGTGATTTAGAAAACAAAATGCCTTACCTGTTTGTGCATTTCAATGTTTAATCCATACGACATTTCATAATACTGCAAATAAATGAGCATATGTTATTTTCTTGTGCTGATTTACATTGTATTAGGAGATATTAACTGAAATAAAGATAAAACAAATACACTTACCATCACATAATGCCTCTGCATTTCTGTCTTTTCGCTTGCCAGTTTCTCACATTCCAATTTAAGGCTACAAAACAGATCACACTTCAATGTAACTTATGGCATTTGTTTTGACATGTACCCACTCTATTTTGGCAGAAGCCTCTAATTAAAAAAACCTCATAACTAACTCATAGAGAGAAAGACTTAATTCATACTTTAAATACAAAGGCTGAAGGGGGAATTTATAAGTCATTTCATGGGTGCTGTATGAGGCCCAAACTGTCTCCAGAACCTAAACATATCCATTCTTCATGCTTTGACAAAGACCTGCTATTAAGTGCTACAACTCTCAAGGAACTGAATTTCTCCAAAATACTTCTCAGGAATAAAATGGATAAGAAAGAGGTATTTCTTTGTACATTTGTTTAGTAATTACTGCCGAGCAACACCATTCACTTTTACAATTACAACCTCAGTATAATTCTTACTTTAAGTACACTATGGCAAATGTTACCTTGCCCACAGTTTGAAAATCGGTAACTATCATTTCCAAGCATTTCTTTTCTATTTTTGTTTCCATAAACAAAAGTAATTAGCATTCAGCACTTGCATATCTCATGCCAAACAACAGTATAATTCCACTTTCACTAAGGGCAATATTCCCATTGTTTTCTGTCAAACTGTTGTGGTTTTGGGTTTTTTTGTTTGTTTGTTTGTTTTTTAATGATCCTAGTTAGCATCCTACAGAACAATTCCTGTGCAAGCCACCATTTTTTACTTAAAACTGTGATAATTAATGCTTATAGTTTACATTGTATTTCTTAAGTAACAAATGGCTTAGACAAGTTAATGACTTCGATAAGACTACAGTATTATACATAAAGGAAGAGGAAGCCGAACTAAAAACTAATGATTTCTAACTGGAAAACCTGAAAGGTTTTTATTTCCCTCCAAATATTGCAGGTGCACGTTAGATACAAAATTAAGCAATATTAGTGTTCCTTAACGCCAGCTGCCCAGGCTATGAAAGAACTCGTACACTAAATCTTTGCAGGGACCTCAGCAGCAAATACACACCCACTAAGAACTTCTAGTTCAGCACAGCAATGAGAAGCACATCCCACCACTTCATGGATTCACATCAACTTTGTGTTACTGCTCAAAGTACTTGTGTGCTTTAACAATCCTCCCTGGCTCTTTAAGCAAGGGACATTGGTGTTTTATTAATCTTTCCATTAACACCACACACAAATAAGCAAACATGAGAAGCAGCCTCCTTGACGGGCTGTGTCACAAAATTTGTGCAGGCCCTCATATACTGAAATGACCCCTTCTCGTAAGAATCCCTAACAAATACTGGGGGTTTTTTTCAATGACCACAGGTGGCGAACTGCTCCAGCTCCGACACCACACACACCTTTGGCAGCTACCCGCCCAACACACCAGCGGGCAGGCCCGTGGACGGCAGGACTGCCCCCACCCTGCGCGCCCCGTCCCCCCAGCATCCCCCGGTACCGCTTGGGCCCAGGCTGTCTGCACCGCCCCTACCCGGCCTGGCCGGGTCCCTCGGCGGGGCTGAGCCGCGACGCCACACGCCACCGCCTGGACGCGCCCGTTCGGTGCAGCCCCCGCGCCCGGCCGGGCACAGGGCGGTAACCCCTGGCCCCGGGGCGGCCCGCCGGCGCTCACCTGTGGTACTGCGCCTGGAGGAACTGGAACTCTTCCTTGATCCGGTCCAGCGACTCCGGGATAGTGAATTTGAAAGGCTGTCCCGCAGCCTGGTGCGGGGTCTGGTGCGGTGGCGGCCGGCACGGGAGAGAGATGAACGTTCAGTCAGAGCGCGGCCACGCCGCGGGGAGGAAGGGGCGGCACTTTCCCCCACGGCCGGGCCGGAGGGATGGAGGGAGCACCCAGCCCGCGCCTGTCCCGGGGCGCTGCACACTTGTTACCCACCTTCCCGTCCCTCATATGCGGGGCAGGGGTCGAGCTTAACCGCGCTCCTGGAGCCGCCTCGGCTCCGACCCACTCGCTCCTGCCGCCGCCGTCTACACCAAAGCGGGGTGTGCCCGCTCCTCCCCGCCGACCTCCGCTGCGGAGACACTGCTAGCCCCATCCCGGGCGCCCCGTTCGGCGGATGCTGCCCGGCCCGGCGGCGATCCCCCGCCGCCATTCCCAAGACAACTTACAATAAGTAAGTTGCCCACGAAACAAGAAGGCGAGGGGGGACGTCCCGTTCCCGGCCGCTCCCCTAGGCAGGATACGCCGCTCCTCTCAGAAGGGGATGAACTTGTGAGGGCGCCTTCTACACAAATCCCTACCTCCAGCCGGACTAGGGAGCCGGAGTTACGCCCCGGACCGCCCAGCCTTCGCCCCGCACCCTCGATCCGCTGAGCGGCGGCCTGTGCCGTACTTACGGGGTGCCGGCTCTGGGGGAACATGGCTCCGGCCGCGGCGGGGCTCCCTCGCAGCGCGATTCTCGCGGCGAGATTCCCCGC
>VYXB01009655.1:154338-174906 GCA_013397135.1 Pachyramphus minor
CCGGCGGGCTGTGCGCGCGGCGCTTGCGCGCGCCCTGGGTTTGCTGGCGCTGGGGTGGCAGCGGTGTGCGCGGAGCCGCCCCGCGCGGCGATGGGCTCGCGCGCTCCCAGCCCGGACCTTTTCCAGCGGTGTCTTGTGCGCTCCAGCGGCTCTGAGCCGCCCCATCCCAGGAACCCGCGCGGGCCCCGGGGCGGGCACGCGGCCACGCCTCGTTCCCCCGGCGACAGCGGCCGTGCTGTGGCACCTGCTGAGTGCGCCACGAGAAACGCCGGGGGGAAGGATGAAGCCTCGCGTGTGCTTGCGTGGCTCAGGGCATGGCAGCTGCTGCGTGGGTGGAAATGACCCTCTGGTCGGACGGAAGTTGTCCGTCTGGCTGCTTCCTAAGAGGGGCCTGCCAGAGGAAAGCTGTCAAGAACTTTGCCGTTGTAAATGGTGTATAGGCACTTGAGACAGATGAGGGTCGAAAAAATTCCACAGACCATGTGTGATTGTTGAGGAGATGAGAAATGGTGACACAGCTTGCAACGGAAAGTAAACTGCAAAGCATTTCCTCTGTTAGCGAGTACCTTATTCATCGCAGATTTCCACAATGAAGTGTGGAATACTGGTACCTTTGGACTTAAAACAGTGTAGTAAGATGTGCTTGTGTACTACCTAAAAAGTGGTCTTAAGATGTTGAATTGCATCATTTAAATACCGTAAGGATAATGTTATAATATGCATTTTCTTACAGTTGCCCACTAATGTTTACTATATGTTTGCTATACGGATTACTTACTTAGAATTGTATCCTAATGAAAGAGCACTGTTTAAAAATTGATAGGAAATTTGATATTTTGCAATATCAAGGTACAGCTTTGTGCATTCAGAGTGATAATTTCCATACTAGAGTATTGCCAGTTTTACATAGGAACAACAAAAAGAAAAAAAAAATTAAACTGCCTCAGTCTTCTGTAGTGAAAAGTTTGGACTTCATTCCACAACTGTCGAGTTTTGACAGTGAGCACTGATGTGTATATGTCTCTATGTATGTGTGCATGTATATGTCTACATATAATGATGTCTGTATGGGTGTACATATATATGTGTGTTTGTGTTTATATATATGATGACTGTGCATACCTCTTTGGGAATAATAAATAAACATGTGTGCTTTTTATAGTTTTTAAGAGATGAGGCAAAATACCCTTGATAGTGACCTTTGATAGTTCATGGTTCCCAGGACAGGAATGTAAACTTGTCTGGTGTTCCGCCTGCATTAGCAAAGCTAAAAATCTTGCATTCTGTTCCCAGCTCTTCCCTTGTTGTCTTGGACAAGCCAGCTCAGTGCTCTGCTCATGGCAATGGGAAGCTTAATTACTTAATTAAGTACTTAGATCTTCAGATGAAAGATGCCATAAAAATGCAAACTATGATTGTATGCTCTCTGTGTGTACCTAGTAGCTATGGAGTCTGCAATAATGTGATGCTTACCTAACTTTCCCTGTACTTTGCTTAACCTGCTGGCACAAGTTGTTAATGAGATATTGACAGATATGACATTAAAACAACACTGTGTTTTGAAACATAAACACAAGCTTTTTTTTTTTTTAAATTGCTCACCTACATGAAAATTGAAATGTCTCGTAACCTGTATTTGTCAACATTAAAATGTCCAAGGCATGTTTTAACAGAAAGAAAAAGCTCTGTTTTCCAGATTTTTATTAGCAAGTGCTTTTAACATGCTTAGATTCTGGAATCAGACACACTGAAAGGCATTTTGAATCTTATCCATTATAATTGAGATAGAAGAGCTGTACGAGTAGGAGTAAAATCAAATGTGATTTTTTTTTTTTTTCAAATAGGAGCCACTAACCAACATGATCTGATATTTAACATATTTATAATGCATCATCTTTGGCTGATTAGAGCCTAAGAAATTTCTTTTTTTTAAGTGGGTATAAATCTGGATTAATTCCAGAAAACTAAGCGTCCTCGTTCCATGGCAGTACTCACTATTTACACCACAAATATGGCGAAGCATGTTGTAAGGAGCCATGTTCAACTCAAGGTAGCATTTTATAGCAGATGGTTATGCCACAGTACTGTACATACTCTACACAATTCTCAAACTGGAATAAAAATAATTGGTTTTAAACCTCTGTCTCATGTTTTAAAAGTACAATAAAAAGATTACCCTCAGTATTAATGCTCCAATCCTTCTGTCTAATCATCCATTTAACTCGTTTGTTTGAAATCAGTTGTTTTTTACTGTAAACATTTTAGTGTGGTGTTCCTAGCTTGTACACCAAAAGGCCTAATCCTACATTGGCTATGTACTGAAAACTCACTGGAAGCAGTTGGATCTTTGAGTAAAAAAAAAAAACCCACATTGGTTACAAAATGTGGGTTGAAAGGGTTCAGATGTAGTGTCTGTTCTTTAGGGAAATGATGTTCTGTTAAACATGTTGTTGGGGTTTTTTTCCTTTCACTGTTCACAGTACTATTTACAAGCAATATTTTTTAACTTCTTGCAAACTGGCACATATAACAAAAATGTTGACAATGTTAATCACTAGGAGTTGGCTGCAGGTGGGTGGTAAACTATTTAGCAAATGTGTGATTTGTCCTACTGTTGTACTCCCTATACAGGGAGAGCAAGGCAATGGAGAAGACAATTCTAGAATTCAATAGATGTTATGCTTTCAAAGTTTTAAGATTGAGAGATCACTGGATTTTCAACTGGAAAAGTAACATGCTTAAATGCATGGGGGATGGGAGTTGTTTTATTTGGTTTTGTTTTGGTTTTGTGTTGGCTTTGATTTTTTTTTTTTTTTTTGATGACAGTATGGCACAGGTGAAATAGAGAAAAAATCATACCTGAATCATACAGTACATGTGGTATAACAGGGACTATCTATACAGCTGAAAGAATAATTATTATTATGACAGCATGCAAAACAATATCACTTCTAAAATATTTCTTTATTTATGGAGTGCAAATTATGTGAGCAGGGTAAAGCAATTACATTTCTAATTATTCGCTGTCTTTTGGCTAATAGCATCAGCATACCCTCTTTATAATTTGATTTCTTTTTAATTAGTAGCTTTCCTTGTAGGCAAGAATGTTCAAAAAGTTGCACTAGGTCATTTTACCATCCTTACTGTATTCCCTTCCCCCATTCTTTCACCCTTAAAAAATCCCTGAGTTGAATTAAAAAAAAACTGAGTCAGTAGCAGATTGTGCGGCAGTAAAACCTCAAAATGAAATCAGATCCAAAGAATCCCTTTCAGTTTCACACAATATGGTAAAATTAGAGATCGCAGGAAACCAACAAAATTAAACTAGGAACATTGGAAGAATGGCGTTATGAAAATGACACATTGACTGGCCAGTGCGTTTTTTTATCGACAATTTCTTTGCTGAGGCATAGATCAAAGAAACCTGCATATGTTTTCATTTTGTTCTAAGTCTAACTAGAAAATTACATCCAGATGTTTAATAGGTATTCTGTTGGTTTTTCTGCATTGATTGGATATGTTGGTACTGTTTGCTTACAAGTGTAGCCGGATCATTAGCTAATGCAAAGAAATGTTTGTAGCGAGTTGCTAATTAGGTCTTTTGGAAACTCTCCATACTAAGGAACAATTTGTACAGTGGCCAGAAAAACTTGCGGTACTTGAGAAGTCGCTTTCCTTCTGTGTCTGGGAAAAAACAGTCAGTCGCTTTCCCTAATCTTCTTTTGCCTACAGGGATTGCAGCTTGATCCCAGTGGGTTGAAGTGCAAATAAATTAGGAAGAGACCACACACGTGCACGTGCGCGCACGCACACACACACTCCCCGCACACACTCCCCTCCCCCAGCTTCTCCTTCAGTTAAAATGCAGTTGTACAATCTTACAAAAGGCTAACCGAAATGGAGTGCTTAAAACTAAAACGTGTTAAATTCTCAACATTCATGTTATCAAATACAGCACATTTTTGAGCATACTTTAGAGACAGATGGGGAAGCCCTTTATGATAAATGAGTGTACTTGAATTCATTACTGTGGTACTTGTAATTAAAGGAGCTCTTTCTCAACTTCACTACTTCTGCAGGATACTTCAAGACAAAGGCTTGGGGAAAGTGTATACATGGATGACAGAGGGATGAAAGAGGCAGAGAACTCTAATCATCTGTGTTTTGTTAAGTCCAAAAAGAGGTCAGATATATTACCTGTTTAAAATGTTGTCAGAGACATTGTTGTAGACTTCATGGCTCTGGCCTTATAACCTTCTAGGTGCAATGTCACCTTTCAAAGGATGCTTGACAATGTCAATGACCTTTGTAATAAAGATCACTTGCCTATGTATCACACTTCGTTCTGTAGCAGAATGAGGCTTTCACCACAGGAGGTGACAGCAAAAGGAGCAATGTGTGTATATTTTGTTCAGTAAATAGGGTTGCATGCTCATACCAGCTCCCTGATCCTGTCATCACATACATGACAAAGTTTTACTCCTAGAAATAGTCCCTTTGAAGTCCATGACAATACTTGCTTGAAAAAGGATATCTTTGTGTCATACTTCACCAGATCAGGGCCATGTATACAGAATAGTAGGCTATGTGTGACATACATATGCAAAACACATGTGTTTTCACCAGTGAGGCCATGCCAGTGGCCTTTTTGGGAGCTACATAAAAAGGAAGGGTGCCACAGAAGCACAGTTAATCATTTCACTTTAGTGGACTACTTGTGGTACATTATTTTTCATTGCCTTCCAAAATACTAAAATTTTTCAATCCTCTTTTGGTTCCCTATATATTGTCTTTTGATGGAATTAGTACATTTTTAAATTTTTTTACCCCTAAATTAGAAAGAGTCTACAGATCACCAAAGATCCTTAGACTTTAAAAGTACAGGGGAAATAGCATTGAAGCAAATGGTCTTGCAGGAGAGACACTTCCAAAAAATTGTTGAAATGGCTAAAGGAAAGTTCATTGTAGAAAGACAGCGATTGAAAAGGAGATTTGGATCCAACTGCACTGACATTTCAGGCTTAAGAAGAGCAACTTGGTTGCTGCTAAGGTACATGAAGTCCTATCATTTTGCCTTAATATCTATTATCTGTGTATGAAAGCAACAGTCTTCAGGAATCTTTAAAGGGTAGAAATGATACAGAAGTATTGTGCACAGAACCATGATTCTCTGTCAGCAGTAGGAAGCAGGTTCAGCTGAAATTTGGCTGGAGTTTGGCAGCTGTTTTTCTCTCTAATACATCTGCCTCTTAGTCCTTCAGAAGATGTTCTTGCCTACACTGAGGTTATAAACACCATATAAGCTGTTCTTATATCAAAATTCTACTCCAGACCTCAAATTTTAGTCTGGTGGGGTCTTAGACGAGAGCAGATGGTGCCATCCTGCTGTCTCTTCATAATACAGATGCTGTAATGCACTGGCATGCTATAGCTGCAACATCTGCAGAGATGCTCTTTCAACACTGGTGTCACAAAGGCACTAGATCTGCTCCCAGCTTTCCCCATGCCATGAAAGCTCTGGGCTCCCATATTCTTGGAGAAATGGATTTACCAATATGTCTTTTAGGATCCAACGCGAAGTGGAGAGATTATGTGAAAGACACTGGACAAGGATAGTGATAGGGAGAAGAATTGAGGAGAGGGAAGGGAATTAAACAGAGTGGGAACATTTCAGTACTAGTGTGATGCAATTCTTAACAAATGTGGAAATTTCTTTAGAAAAATACCATTGAATTTCAGGCAAGATTGTAAACAGTTACAGTTGCTCACAATATAAAAAGAAAATAATTAACTACCTGAGTCATCCAGCATTGTCCACACCCTTCCACTATTTTCAGTGCAGGTTTCTCAGTTTATATCCTGAAGGGTTAACATGTGATGATGACTGTGATTATTTACAGAGCATATCTGATTTCCAAAATATGGAATAATAAATTCCACAATTTGTCAAACATAGAATTGTCATCAATATAGATCATCTACTCAGTCCTCAAGTTAATGTCCACATGAAGCATCCCATCAAAAAGGCATGTCTTTCAACTATTGATCTATTCTGATATGCTTGTCATTGGTGGCATCACCCAGTAAAAAATTGGTGTGAAGAGGAAAAATAAATCCATCCTGTTCAATTCTATTTATATATCACTGATTCATCATCATCATCATCATCATCATCATCATCATCATCATCATCATCTTGTAAAATACCAGTAAACCTTTTGTTGCAGAAAACCGTAACATAATTACACAGACAGTAGGGTAACCACGACCAGTAGTCCAAATATCTGCATATTTAGCTATTAGAAAGCATGATGAAGAGAGTTAAGGCTGTTGAGGAGGGAGCAGCCAAAGTCAACAAAACTGTATCTTTGTGACAAGAGACCTAATGTGTACAGTATAGGTGAGATGTTGAATTGCTTTCATGCAGAGGGGGTGGTGGGAGTGGGGTGGGGCAGGGGAGAGATGTTGTGTTTTGTTGGTTTTTGGTTTTGGAGGTCTTTTTGTTTGGTTGGGTTTGTATGTGTGTTTTGCTCAAGAATGATTTGCCATCTATCCACCTGAGCTCAAAACCAGTCAAAAACGTACACATATCCGTGATAAATTCAACAGTTGGGAGTAAGATGTTTTTTATCCAGCCTCTCTGATTTTCTGCTGTAGCTTTACTGTCTGTTAATGTTCTTATACATGCTCAGGTGCTCAGTTGTTTGAGTTAAGTAACACCCATGCAGAACAAAATCTTGATGTTACATAGCATAGTTCAGAAGAATATCTATGCCTTAAAACCAGCACTAGATTGTACTTTGGGAACAGACTGGATCACATAAGTGAAATAATTATATATTCATAAATTTTGAAATAAAGTAGCTTGCAAATCTCAACCATGCAAGCCCCAAAAAGCAGAGAGTAAGCGGCACAAGGCATACAGATGTGCATATACACCATTTAGCATTATTACACATTGGATTAAATATCCTCATACTGCCTGTATGGACAGATAACAGTTAAGTGTCAGTATTTTGCTTTTGAATTAAGGTGTTTCGCTTCAGTGAAAGAGATAGTGTTTCACTTCAGTGAACGAGATAGTGTTTCACTTAAATGAAAGATGATTAGCCTTCTGAAGGTGGGCCAATACAAGAGCATTTTAACCAGTGCTCTTCACATCTACAAGTGAGATGTCCCCTCCGATCTCCTCTCTCTCTCTATAGAAAGAGAATAAGGTGTGTTCTAAACACACCTTACACCTTGTTTTCTGTACATGATTCACACAGGGCTCCTGCTGAACTGGTCAAATGGTGCAGAAAAGGTCCCACATGTTTTTAAACAATTTTTGAATATTGGTTGTTTTTCTTCAAACCAGCCAGCCAAACCACAAGATAACTGAGCAAAATTCCCCACAAGCGAAATGCTCAACACATTTTGTCCCATGTTTGAAAGCAATAGGAAAGAGAAGGATGCTTCCTGGCTTATTTCTATCGCAAGCTGTGTGACACCTTGCAGAAGGCCCTAGGAGGGAAACAGGTGTGAAGTATTGCATAGGGATGGTTGTCTTCTAATGGTTTCCCTTGAATGTGGCTGCCAGTTGCAGCAGAGCTGTAAACCTGTAAACCTTTTCTCTCCCTCACATATCATCCTACCTTATTTCACAGCATAAGCCAAGCTGTGTACAGGGTGATAAAGCATGAGAGACTCTCAATGTATGCTGTATAGGACTAACTATAGAGATATCAATTGTGTAGATCGCTCTGTGCATTCAAGAGGTCCCATTCACTTCAGATGAGGTAGGATTTCATCCTAGGTACCTGGCATGTTTAGTAAAATACACTGAGTAAAATATATTTTAGTAAAAAAACATATTTTAGTAAAATATACTGAGAGTTTTCTGTTTTATTGGAGAGAAAAGCAACCATCCAGAATCACCTATGTTAACTTAATTGTCAAGCATAGCTTTCTTCTCAAGAAACCTAGGCAATTGCAAAAATGTTGCTGAGTGTAGAATTTTACTGTAGAGAATATTTGTTCCTTTTGTCCACTCTTTCTTATTTTAAGGTCTTTCGTAATTTTGCTACACTGCAAGAATGCCCGCTTCTTTTGCCTGTGAAGAACATCTGGGACTTGTTTACTTACTTGCACAGAGAAGTGCTACAATATAAGTTCTGGAATACTGTACTCAAACTATTTAATCAGCAGCTCTTTAGTTCAGGAAAAAAATAATTATTTCTCAAGATAGTTTTCTGTCACTTACTTTTGGGTTTTAGCTTTTTTGTTGTTTTGCTCTCTTGTTTGTTTAGGGGGGTTGTTTAGTCCTTTGAAGGGTTTTTGGGTTTTTTTGTTGTTGGTTTTGGTTGGTTGGTTGGGTTGGGTTTTTTAGGTTTGTTTGGGTTTTTTTGTATTCCACGGAGTTTTTAATGTAGTGGAACTTTAAAAATAGAAATCTTCAGATCAATTGGCTGATTATATTGCTAGTCCCCTGGAACTTTGTTATATCATTGCAAGACATCCACAGTAAATCTCCAGTAAAAGTAAAGAACACATTTATCAGTATAGCAAGTATTTAAAAAGCATGAGAGAGTGGAAAATAGAGTTTAATTTATTTTTAAGTGCTGCTTCAGATATTTGTTTTGTTGGATTGTTTTCTTTTTCATTGAAAACATTTGAGAAACCATTACATGATGCCTTGGGCCTAATTAGATATTTTTTTAATGAGTTGGAGATTATTACAAAAAAAAAGGGGCTGCTAGCATCTGGGCCAAACCAGGAAGATTTTTCTTTTGTAGAAGACAGACTGCTTTAAGCCTCTGATTGAACTTTATTTTCTATCTGGTATGTGACTATTAGTTACCCACTTGTGAATAAGATGTATCACTTTGAAAGTGTTGCTTGAATGAAAAAGGGAATGTCAGTGCTTCACCAAATTTTCTGGAAAAGTACAGTTTTATAAAGACCCTGTACATATCAAATAACAGCAAAATGTATAAATATCATTCCCAGTTTTCTCTAATATCAGCTGAGAAGAAAGGGAGATTCACAGACACTAAATATACAAAATTATGGATATGATACAAAATATTGTATGATACAGTGTATAATTTTGTTTCTTGATGGTTTTAAAAAGCAGTTTGTTGTTCATCAGTAAATCAGAAAGTTATTTATGCATGCATATGTATATATGATATAGTAAACGGAGTTGGACGAAGGGTTGGACTTGATGATCTCTGAGGTCTTTTCCAACCCAATCGATTCTATGATTCTATGATACATGTGTATATATATATATATGTATATGTGTATGTGTATGCAATGACATCCACGTAAACATAGACATATACATATACAACAGCATGAGGTAGGAACTGATTTGTTCAATTCCCAGGAAGGGCATTCAGTGAACCCAAAAGCTGGGAAGAGAATATGATCCACAGTGTAAAATTTTCAGTTTATGACATGATTCGTTGAAGTCAAATCAAAATAATGTCACTTTTTTTGCCCTTTCTGCTTTCCAAAGGATTATTCAAAATTAATAGACTGCCTAAAAAAGTCCCTGTTAAGAGCATCAGATGCCAGGGAATGATATTGTCTTCTGTTTTTGCCATTTTGTATCTTCTGTTCCTCAGTATAAATGGCAAATTGCAACTACAACCTGAAAAACAGTGTTAAAACACACTGAAAATATTGGTGTAATGTTGATAAATGCAAACAGCCTGCCTGGAATACCACCTTCATTTAGATCATCTGTTTTCAAATCTGTATATCTGTGAAAGCAAAAATATTAATGTAGCTTGTACCACAACATGAATACCTGGAGAATAATTTAAATCATAAATATCTGTTGATAACTTAAGAGGAAAAAAGCTCCTCAAGATAATTCTGTAATTAAGAGTCAAAAAACTCTTAACTTTTTTTTATGTGATAAGAAAATTGTGAAACATTCTCCTTGCAGTGTTAGAGCTCCTATTTCTTTTTTTTTCCCCAAATGCTACCATATTAACTAATTTAAAGTTGTGCTTTAGACTTTTTTTTTCCTTTCAAGTCTGGTTCTTTCAGACTGGTTTTATAATTCACACTCTTAAATATGAGACTTTGTTGTTCCACGTTTTCTCTTTATCCAGAGGCACGTGTACATTCTCACATGCATTCACAAAAGGAAATACACCATGATTCAAAAGATGCTTCACAACTGTGGAGATGGAAAGCCACTGGGATTTTGATCAGTGTATGCAGAATACAAGAAATTATGAAAAGTATTTGATTGTGTTTTGGTGAAAAGGATATTTTAGTTTATATATACACTTGGTCCTTTAACTTATTAGATGGAAGGCTGACATGGCATTTTACATTTATAGATAGAAAGCAATCTGTGAACTTACCTTCATCCTTGAGTCTGGTTAAAGGAGAGGATGTGGATAGGTGCACCTTTTGTCAGTGTACAAGGGGTAAACTGTGAGACCTTGTAGCTATCTTATATATGGCTCATACAGGGTTTGGTAGCCAAGAGCAAAGTGACTGTGATGGAAGACTGAGATTTTTGTATAGTGAGGAATGGCACAATAGAGCTCATATGGGATGGTGACATGTCTATATTTTCTTTGTCAATTTAAAACTCTCTAATACTGTTTTTAGAAGGCATGATACTATTTCTGTTCCACACTCCATTCCATCCTTTCCCATTTGCATTACTCCTGCTGTGTACTGGTGAGAGGGCAAAAGATGTCTTGCAAGGCTGCAGAAAATTGCTGCAGGACATACTCAGAAGTCAGGTCTTGCTCTCCAGATGTTGTACAACAAAACGAAGGAGTCAGGGCTTTGTCAGGGGAGTAAAAAATTTCTGCTATGATGTAATCCTCTGGTTTTATGAGGGAAAACTGGTGCCAGTCAGTTCAGAGATTCCTATGCTACCTCATCTGTAGAGTGGTGTTGGTTTGGTGAAACAAAATAATTGCTATTTGGGGTTGGTTTTTTGGGGGAGATTTTTGCTTTTTTGTGTATGTGTGGTTTTGTTTGTTTGTTTGTTGTATGGTTTATGTTTTTGGTTTTGTTTGTTTGTTTGTTTGTTTTAACATACCTAGTAACACCCACAGGTTTCTGGGTAAAAAATGGTCACCCTGTTTCATCCAGTAATTCCAGATTGGAAAAAAATGTTTAGCTTGATGTCTATTCCATTTAAAGGGAAGCCAAAATCTTACTGTGAAAAAAAGGGAAATATTAGTCAAATGACTTCTTTCATTATATTAAAAATATTCTAATTCAAAATTTTGTTTTCATCAGTCTAAATCAAAGGGTCTTAAAACTAATCTTTTACATAAATCTGATGAATATTCATGTGTGAGACGTATTTAAGAAAAAAAATGTAGTCAAGAGAAGTTATTAGTCATTTTGTTGCAAGTAGGTTGGGCCCAGTCATTTCCCTACTACTTGTAAACCCAACCCTTTGTCCATAGGTATCTGAAGAACTGGGGATTTTCTGTCACTGAAGATAGATCTGGTTATGTATCTAGTGATTGTTTCCAGTTCAGTAAGAACTTACAGGTCCAGCTACAGCTCACTGCTAAAAGAACTCTCCTTTTAGTTCAAAAGGAAGTTCAAAAGTCTGCAGTTTGGAAATGAAGTATCAGGGTTCCAGATAGAACATCTGTAAGCGTTGAAGGTTATTAAAGGGAAGCAATCACAATGACAGGATCAGGTTTTATGCTTTTTGATTTTTCTTTTTACCAAAAGGAACCACATGGAATTTAAATTTAGGTCTGTATCTGTTTCAACTAAAATACAGCAAAAATATTGGCTAAAAACTTGAAGTACTTATTTTAAAGAATTTTTTTTTTCATAACCGCTTTGCAGTATTTTGCAAAGTGCATAGGTTTTAGCTTTACTTACCTGATTATTGTGTCATCTTTGCAGAAACAGAGGACAGGGTTAGAAACACTGAAAAATAAGTGATACATATTTATATTTTTCTTTCATGTCATCAAAGGTATGCTTTTAAGGGGTAGAAACAATGATTCATGTGACTGAATTTTTTTTCACAAACAGTATTTAAGATTCTGCTTCAAAATATATCAGTCTATGCTCGTATCTGCTATTGAAAAGAAGATTTAAAATGGAATAGGAAGCATGCTAAAATACCATAAGGAGGCACAAACCTGTTCTGCAATTAGTGGCCGTACCTCCAGTGTCCAAACTACCTCATTCAGTGTCCACGCTACCGTGGTAGTTTGGTGAAAACTAGTCCTTGAAGCACTTCTACAAGGGAAAATATTCTGTGATTGGATGTAGTTTTGCAGTACAGTGACTTCTCTTGTTGGGTGATGTAGTTCAAGCCATTGCAATGTGGAACTTGCTGCTATAGCTTCAAAACAACCTTGAAGAACTGCAAAAATATGACTGGGTGCTAATGTTATATTAAAATAATTTTCAAAGACTACACTCAGATCTCCTGTAGAAAAAAACAACAGTCAAAATATTGAATTTTTCGTTTGGCATTTTCAGCTGCTGAAATACAGGAACAGCAACCCTACTTTATTGATCAAGACACACTGCTGAAATGGCACTAGCACAAGAGGATAATGTGCCAACATGAGAGAGGACCAACAGCAGCCATTGCGAACCTTGTCTTAACACTCCACAAAACTTAGGGATAGCCAATAGGTACAACAGCAAGGCGAGAAGGTGCTTTTTTGAAAGAGAGCAGTGTCGACTTTCCTTTTCAAGGAACACTGACAGTGGTTTCCTTCTCCCTGTGTCAAGAGGGGTGCTATTATCAGATACTGTGCACCAGATAAGTGCCTGACAGTGCTTTTGATTTGGAATGCTTCTGTTCAGGTTCTTCTGTACTGCCACAATTTCCTGCTACTTATTGAAAATTTTGGGGTGCGTAATCAGATGTAATCAGGACAATACCTGATGTTTTTCCTTTTTGTTATTTGTTTTTGTCAAATCTTTGCTTTGAGATTTTAGACAGAAATTTGTAGATAGAAAAGAGATGCAACTGAAGAAATAATAAAAAACATCTGGTACACTCCGTGATTTAGCAACTAGGCCAATATGAGAAGAAAGAATTCCAGGTAACATGGATTACACCTTTTTGCTCTTAAACATCTATATCTAATAGAGCTGCAGTTATCTCCAAAGGAAAGGAGCCATATCAGCAAACAAACAGATTTCATGCTAGCAACCCCAGGCTACACTGATAATGTCTGGTCTTAAGCTGTGCCTTCTTTCTGGTGGACTTTTCCTAATCTTTAGACAAAAACAATTTTGAAACAATCTTTTGTTGGAAATCATAGCAGTTTGGGGAATATAAGCAGACATTTCTATACAGAGCGTAAGGCTTAGTTTACGTATACTTAAAAAGCTCTCTTTAACCTTAACTTAGTGATAAAAACTATGGAAATTATGAAAAAATCAATCAATTTACATTTTTAATCAAATATGTGTTGAGCTTTCTCATAAACAGCAAGTCAGAGGTATTCGTATATGTTTATATATATGTTTGGAATGATAAAGCTCATTTAATATGATTATGATTCTCTTTATGCTGTTGTTCAAGTCCTACAGTATTTAACAAAAGGAACTTCTGGAATTTTTTCTCATATTATCTATTTCACAAGTCTCAACTCAGGTTTCTAGACCTGTGATGTATCTTAGTGAGAAATAATAAGCCTTGCTTAAATAAGAATGAAACCTAATGGCTGTGATGTGGTAGAAGTCAGACTCAATTATCTTTCACTTCTACAGTAGCCTATCTACAAAGATACACTTTAGAACCTCTACCAGATGTCCTTCTGAATTTGGATTCTAACATCTGAAATGCACTGTAGTGAGTAAAAGCAAAGACCAAGACTGTCTTAAAGGAAGTCTGACTCTTTCTAATGGGAAAAAAAAACTCTTCAGTCAACCACAGATACTTCCTCAGGACTGAGACTTTTTATAGCAGTCTGAATTGGAATTAGTAAATTGGTCAACAAATGGTCACATGTTTCAGTATTTGACAATCTTGACTGTACTTTCTACTGTATTATTGTTGTTACCTTAAATTTACTTCCTTATCTTTCAGAAATCAATGCTTTTTACTCTTTTTTATTAAAAAACCCCACACATATCAAAACAAAACAAAACAAAACAAAACAGAACAAACACATTGGCTTGTTATAGAAATGCAGGCTCACCCAAATTGCTTGGAGAGACATTGAATTTCTGCATCTTGTAATGTCACTGCTTCTTTATGGCAT
This sequence comes from Pachyramphus minor, assembly GCA_013397135.1. Lineage (NCBI taxonomy): Eukaryota > Metazoa > Chordata > Aves > Passeriformes > Tyrannidae > Pachyramphus > Pachyramphus minor. The sequence continues at coordinate 168,561 of VYXB01009655.1, forward strand.
GTTCCCATGTATCAGCAGATATGCACATTATGGAATTGAAAGCACTTACAAGTGAAAAATTATATTTAGAAATATCTCTTTTCCTAAAGGAAAATCCTTTTTATTAAAATAATCTGGTAAACTTTCCAGAAACTTTTATATTCCCTTCAATCATTTGCTGTTCATTGCATGCAAGCACCATAGATACACATCAGAAATTACCAGATAATCCAGAAATTACTTAGTAGCATAGAAAAGTTGCAATTTCTTCTGCAGTAACTGAAGAAAGACATTAATTGTTGAAAGATCTACAGCAATTCATGGTAAGTTTTCTGGAAATAAACATTTTGATTAGAAACATAGGTTACTTCTATATCATCCATATCTCCTTGTAGGATTTTTTTGCTGTTGCTCAAGGTTTCCAATAAAGTGTCTTTCAAAAGTTGTTTTAAAGAGGGTTAAAATTAGGGAACTATTTTCCTTCTATGTGCTGACACAAATCAAAACTACACAAGAAAAAGAAAATCTCCCTAATATTCTTACACTAATTCTTGTAGACCAAACAATGCAAAAGCCTATGTATGCCGATAAAAAAGAATTATAGAAAGAGTAATTTATGATATTATTCATCAGATAGTATACTGTTTATCAGATGTTTGACTGAATAGGGCTTTAACTTCCAACACAGCATCTGCTACATTAAAACCTATTGTTAAAAAACAATGACCTTGAGATGGGCAGAACTTTAGTCTCCAGGCAGGAGCTGACCAACTCTGTAAAATCAGCAAAAAGTAAAGCCAGAATAGACATAAGAATAATTGAGAAGTTCTTTTCTTCTCCTACTTCTTTTCCTTTTAAAAATTATTCCACTCATCCATAAAGTTTATTAAAGATAATTTACTAATTAGATGATGATTACACACTTCCGTGTTTTGCCACTGGATTTCATAAAAATGGTTTATGTGGATGTCAACTGTGTTGACAACTCAAGTAAAGAGCTTACCCAACATTTATTCATTATGTGCATTGCTGAATTGCCCATGACAGCAGGATACAGAACTTTGGTGTGCATTTTGTTTGTGCAGTTCATGGAAAGATGCTTAAGGTGAGTCCTCCTTTTCCTGCATTGCATCTTTCACAGTGCCTCGGTCAGCAATGAAGATAGATCAGATTTATCTGTTAGAAAAGAAAACATGTTCCGGGAAGGATGAATGTAAACTTTAATTTCAGATTCTCTGAGGCAGGAAGTGTCTTGTGTTTTCTTTGTGTTGTGTGTATCACAAAGGAATCCGAAGCCTCACCTGAGGTAACTCAGTATAACAGGGTGATGTTAATGACTTTGTGTGAAAGGCACGTAGAAACACAATTATATTAGCAGAGATTTTTCAGCATAAAATATCTATCATCTGTGTAAGAATTTTTTTTTACAGAATTAAACAATTTCTATTTTTAGAGAATAACAAGAGAAACCAGTGGTGCAAGAACATAGCAATGTCTACAAAATTTTCACAACCTCTGCGATAATTTCAGTATAAATTAATGATGATGATGATAAATTAATATAGGCAATATAAAACCCATGACAAATGGATTCCATGTAATGGAAATGGTAAACATGATGCTCTAGTAATTATCTCCAAACAAGCAAAAATTAGGTTGCAACATTAATAGGAAAAGTATTTTTAAAAATATGATTAGGAAAAATATTTAAGATAAATATTTCCTCATAAGGAATTTTTTGTTTATTACATTTTTATTCTAAATTGAATAATCTTGCAGTCTTAAAGACTTTCTTTTTCTTTAAGTAAATTGAACTTACTTTAAGGATCAATCAAAACTCAACTGTAATATGACATAAGGAAGTTCTGTCTACAAAAGTGATACTCAGAGCTAAAAGATGTATGCGTGCATTTTGTTTAATTATTAAATACAGAATTCTCACTGCAAACAATTTAATCTTATTATTCCTGTAAGGTTTTTTTCTACCATGTGTCCCAAGTGGAAGAGACAGACCGGACTCAGTGACTCTGGAAGTCCCTTTCTGCCATATTCACCTACTAACCTTTCTCATTTCCCTGAGCTCCAACTGAACCTTCTCCTCTTGTCTACTCTCATCTCATCTCCTCTCCCCTCACCTCCTTTCATCTCGTCTTGTCTCCCTCTCCCTCTTGTCCCTTGGGGTGTGTACAGCACCAAGCCTGACAGAGTTCAAGAAGTGTTTGGATGATACTCTCAGGCACGTGGTGTGACTCTTGGGCATGGTCCTGTGCAGGTCTAAGGGTTGGACTCGATCATCTTTATGGGTCCCTTCCAACTCAGCATATTCTGTGATTTCGTAAGTCTTACGACAAATATAAACAGAGAGATATTATTACTTGCTTTGAGCAGCAAGGAAGTTAATTCATTTTCTATGAAGGCAGGGTTTTTTAAAAACAGTGTTTACTCATAGCAGTGGATTACCAGAAATGAGAGACAGGTAATTGTTTCTTTCAGTGGTAAACATGATTTACTACTTTATTTTCAAGGGAGTTTCACACACACACTACAAGCTGAATGCATGTAAGGTGAAATCCAAGATAGAAAAGATAGAAAAACTGTTTGTTGATTTTAAGCTTCGTGGAGAAGAAAAAGAGATAATGGAGCCATGGGCTGGCATCAGGCATGCATGATGAGGGAACATTAGTCATGTAAACAAGGGAACCTGAAAGGATTAATAAGATAAATTATACCCTAGTTATCATCATCTGAAAATCTGAAAGAAAATATTTTATTTTAACAGCACATCACAATCCCACAAACAAAGGATAAAAATTGACAGTCTAGCTGATAAAACAGATTCTTTCAGGTAAGTTACTGGTTCAAAATGGAGTCCATGCTTTCTGGTTTTGCAGTAGCAAGCATCAGCCTGCTTACCTACTTGTGGACATTTCTCTTTTAATTGAGATATAATGATTTTCCTTGCACTAATCAAGAATATGGGCCAGGAATTTCAGGTAGAAAGCTTCTAAATAAACTGGTTTGCATAGTCACAATATGTGTACTTCAGACCCTTCACCAGCTCCATTGCCCTTTTCTGGACACATTCCAGCACCTCAATGTCTTTCTTGTTATGAGGGACACAAACTGAACACAGGACTTGAGGTATGGCCTTACCAGTGCCAAATGAATGGGGGCTATCCCTTCCTGCTGGCCACACTATGTCTAATACAAACCAAAAACCTCATGTCATTGGCCTCAGACCATTGGTCCATTCTGTCTTAGAGCCCTCCTTCCTTCTGCCTCAACACTCCTGCCCAGCTTGATGTCTGTGAACTGAATGAGAGGACAGTCAATCACCTTGGTCAGATTCAGCCTTACAGGTCTACCACAAGAAACCAGGGCTGTTTTTCTGCTAGCCATGTGCCAGAGCACAGGCTCTGTGACTTTACACTGCTCATAGATATTCCTCAGAAGTATAAGAAATTTCTCCATTACTTTTTAATTTCCTGATGGACCTAAAATATTCCTGTTGTATTTCTACTTTTTGAGGCCTGCTTACACAGTTTACCTTTGGGACTTGCCTTCCCTCTCTGCACAAACACTTCTAAGTCTTGTTAAGGGGGTACTGGCATGTGTTATAATCTGAGTCAGATCAAATCACAGAATGATGGAATCATTAAGGTTGGAAAAGACATCCAAGATCAGCAGGTCAGCCTTTGACCAAACACCATGTCAACTAAGCCACAGCACTAAGTGCTACATCCAGTGTTTCTTGAACGCTTCCAGGGATGGTGACTCTCCTTCTGCTGGGCAGCTTTCCAGCCACTCTGCCTCAAGTTTGTAGTGCTGCATGGGGTTGTGACCAAAGTGTAGGACCGAGCACTTCATCTCGTTGAACTTCATACAGCTGGCCTTGGCCCATCAATCCAGCCTGTCCAGATACCTCTGCAGAGCCTTCTGACCCTCCAACAGATCAACACCAAACTGACTGAGGGTGCCCTCAATCTTATTGCTCAGGTCATCAATAAAGATATTAAACAGGACTGGCCCCAACACTGAGCCCTGGGAAACCGGACTGGTAACTAATTTCCAGCTGGGTGTAACTCCATTCACCATGACTATCTGGGCCTGACCATCCAGACGTTTTTACTCAGCAAAGAGTGCACCCATCCAAGACACAGAGAAAATGTGAGGGTAGTCTCATGGAAGACATACCTAGCAAACTCCTACTTTCAGTAGTAAACACTCAATCTGAATAGTATAATTATAAGGGCATTCTGGCAATGAGCGGGAGACTGAACATCATAATTTTCATTTCTGTTTGTATGTCAGCCTATCAGGGTCATGTAAGCAACAGTGCTTTTCTTGTTGCATGGCATGTTCAGAAGAGGAGAGGCAAATGGAAATACTGCTCTAAATCAGAAAGCTGACACCTGGGAATGAATTTTTGGCAGATACTAGATATTTTATATAATTTTCTGCAGGCATGGAGACTTTTGAACAGACGGACAAAATTTAAATGTCATTGCACACACGCCTCCAATTTTGTCATCACCCACTTTCTTATAGAAAAATGTAATTGATTCTCCTAGGGAAAGTGACAACAATTAAAGTTACTTTTAAACACAGTAATGGTATTACATATGAGACTAATTGTCCCTAATTAAAAAGCACTGTTTCTTTTCTAAGTAGTACTCTTGTTATAGTGTATTAGGACTGCCAGATGGTTATTTTTCACTATGACAAGGCTAATCTTGGCTCTGTGCAGTGTAATGCTTGGTGTTAGGATGAAGACCACAATTACAGAGATGTTGAAGAATGTAGGAAGGAGGATGATTTGAAGAGCCTTCTGAGTTTAAAAATTGTTCCAATATTTTTTAGTTACGCTTTCCTCCATTTCAAGCGAAACTGATGCCTTACCCATAGTGCAGTCTGATCCTTTACTGAATTGGGTAGGGATATTGTCAGGCCCTTAGCTGAGGCCACAGTTTATGTGGGGATTTAGGACTTTTAACAAGCCTTATTTTTAGACACTTGTCCCTCATACTCCATGAGGTGAGTGTGCAGTTTTGTGTTATGCTCAGTATATTGTATTCAGGCTCAGTATAACATATGTGAAGGGTGAGGTCCATGGAGACCCCTAGAGACAAAATAGAGCTGCCTGAACTTGGATATAGAGAAATTTCAGGAGAGTTGATGTCTTAATTTCTATCTCAGTCCACTGCTTGGGCATGAGATGGTGGGGTGTATTTCTTACAAGAAGCACCTAAACCCAGGACATCAGCCTTTTCCTTAGACATCTGGGAAAGCCCTAGTGTCTTAAGTGCATTAAAGGAATAGAATGGAGAGAGAAGGAGTGGAATTTCATTCCCTTTCATCCTTAAGAATTCAAATCTATTCTCATGTGAGGATACATTATTTTTAACTCCTTTGCTCTGGCGTACCTAAAAGGCCAATCATTAAGTTATAAGACTTCACTCAGTGTGTATATTAGGCAATTATAACTAATTCAACCAGTTACAAACTTCAGAAGTGATGAGGGACACCATCATGTTTACAGTGAAGTCTGACTTGGAGCTTCTTTACTTCTTTTGACCAACAGGATTTCCAATTTAGTGTTGCTATATTTTTGCTTTAAGTATAATTTTTATACATATTTCATTCTACCTTGCTTTCCTTGGAGCGGATTAAAAAAAACCCTAGCTACATACTCTATTAGTATTTCTACATCTTTTGATGAATTACTATTTCATAGCTGCAGGAGCATTTCTTGGAAGATGTATTTTATCTTTCCACAAATAACAATGTATTTTACAGGACTTTACTAGTTTGCATAAGATCTGACCAACAAACGAACTCTTGTGTCAGAGATGGTGATCTGTTCCTGTCTACCACATTATTAGTAAACTTTTATTTTGAAAATGTGTTTTGTTATAAGCCTCTTCATAAAACTTTGATGAGGAATTCTGTGTAAGATCCACATTTTCTGGGTACAAAATAGTGCTTCAGATCTTCCAGTACTTCACTAGCAATAACTGTGGAGGCCCAATTACAAAGATAACAATGGAAATACTCTCCTTCAAAAAATGTCATTCAACTTTCTTAATGTGCTTGTTTATATTCATACAACATGACTGTTGTATGAATCAAGCAACAGGTCTGCTTGTTAAAACAAGGAAGTACATATGAAAACAAACCTGGTATAGGAGGTGTAATACCACTGACTTCTTTGGGGTTGTATTAGGGATGCATTTTGCCCTGAATATGTAAACTTCAAGTGAATCATTAAGGTGCTGACAGACTATGATAGTTCTTGAATCAACTCTGTCTTACATACTGCATTGAAGTAATATCATTTTAGTTAGTTGAAAATAGTTCCTCCTATTTT
>VYXB01009655.1:174912-237561 GCA_013397135.1 Pachyramphus minor
TTCCTCCTATTTTTCTTTTAAAATCATATTGCCAGCATTATAAAAATCAGTTTTGTGAGCTTTTACCCACTCCAAGTATTTTATATTATTTTCTCAGAACATAATTATTTTCTCAGGAAGCTGAAATGCCATCTGTTTTCATCCAATCTTGGCTAAATATCAATGACTTAGAGGATTTGTGACATTTCTTTATAAATGATATACCAATAAACTATTTCCACAGAAGTAATCTTATAGGACTTCTGATCCCATAACTTTCTACACTTAAACCAGCAATCTTTAAGCTGGTGGTATATTTGTCTATGCAGTACCTTAAATCTGATATATTTTATTTGTGGCTGTTGTGGTTTAGGAATGATATTCTCCACTTCAGTGTTCCTGCTGAAACCACTCATGGCTTGCCCAGTCTCTTCCACCCCTCCTTCCTTTCTCCCCTCCCTCTTGTGAGTGGCTGGATAGAAGAATGGGAGGCACAAAAGGCAAAGATCACAGGTTGAGATAGGAAAAATTTACTGGAAACAACAATGGCATAAGAAACAAACCCAGTACCAGCTACACTATCAATAATGTACAAGATAAGCAAACATTGACATGTGATTGGTTAGAACTGTGGTCACTCCTGCTGTCCATCCACCACTCTTACTTATTGGAAGGGATCCCCTTTCCTCTTGTCCCTGGCAATGACAGGAAGTGGTATAGAATAATCTCCACCTTCCTGGCTACTGCAAAAATTAACCCTGTCTTAGCCAGAATGAAGACAGTCACTTATAAGGACATTTCAATATTTGATAATGTTTAGCTCTTGGGAGTGGCATAACAGTATGGTAGACTATATGCTGAATCAGTTTTGTTACTCTGCCTTGTGTTGAATGAAAATATTCATTATAAATAACTGCTCTGATTTTAGTGGGATTGTTTGTAAAGAAGGGAAACAATATAAAGAGGGGGCAGAAAAAAATAAAAACCATTCACTTTAAACTAGACCCTAGTACTAGTTTCATCTACTGTAGGATTTTTATGTATTATATTCTGCAAAATGAAAGGAAAGAATTTNCTCCACTTCAGTGTTCCTGCTGAAACCACTCATGGCTTGCCCAGTCTCTTCCACCCCTCCTTCCTTTCTCCCCTCCCTCTTGTGAGTGGCTGGATAGAAGAATGGGAGGCACAAAAGGCAAAGATCACAGGTTGAGATAGGAAAAATTTACTGGAAACAACAATGGCATAAGAAACAAACCCAGTACCAGCTACACTATCAATAATGTACAAGATAAGCAAACATTGACATGTGATTGGTTAGAACTGTGGTCACTCCTGCTGTCCATCCACCACTCTTACTTATTGGAAGGGATCCCCTTTCCTCTTGTCCCTGGCAATGACAGGAAGTGGTATAGAATAATCTCCACCTTCCTGGCTACTGCAAAAATTAACCCTGTCTTAGCCAGAATGAAGACAGTCACTTATAAGGACATTTCAATATTTGATAATGTTTAGCTCTTGGGAGTGGCATAACAGTATGGTAGACTATATGCTGAATCAGTTTTGTTACTCTGCCTTGTGTTGAATGAAAATATTCATTATAAATAACTGCTCTGATTTTAGTGGGATTGTTTGTAAAGAAGGGAAACAATATAAAGAGGGGGCAGAAAAAAATAAAAACCATTCACTTTAAACTAGACCCTAGTACTAGTTTCATCTACTGTAGGATTTTTATGTATTATATTCTGCAAAATGAAAGGAAAGAATTTACAATTTAAGAGTATAGAATAATCTGGTTTTACCCACAGAATTTGCATTTATTAATTGCCTGCTGGGGATACTTGCTGGTTATCTTAATTATTTAATTATGTTTGTTATTATTTTGTACTCCAGAATCGTTGTTAAACTCCATAGGTACAAGCTACTCTTTGTGTGTGGAAGTTACCCGATGCAGCTGAGTAGAAAACATGGGAACATCAATATTGATCGGGGAGTAAAAAATTGTAGGCAACTGTGTGGGTACAGCTGGGAAGTGAATCTGACTGCTAACCTGAAAAAACAGCAGTAATCATTCTCCTTCCTCTCTCATCCAAGAACTATCTTTATAGATATGTACTTTCTTAAATTCAAATGAGTGTTTACTCTACTTGGATATTTTTATGTGTAAAAAGGCACTGAGTCAATGAAGAGAAAAGATTTTTCTATTTAAAAACCTCTGGAAGAGTTTTTCTCTATCTCTAGGAAAGATGAACTGAAATATTCTGTATTTGTGAAAGAAAGTCAAAGAGCAACTCTGAAAAAACTATTCAAGGGGACAAATAAAAAATGTCCCCTTTAAGAGACTGAACCAACAGTAAAATATAAACTGAAGATACAATTTCATGTAACATCATCACATTAAATCATATTCAAATTAGAGGTGAGAATAGGCTTGGTTTCATACAAAGCAGTATGAAACAAGATGGAAGCATTTTTCATTGTAAGAAGTGTGAACTTCAATTTTTCAGACCTGGATGTGCATGTGAGGCTATGGTCAGATTCTCTATAAATCTCTTAAGAGTAAACTCAAACGTATGATGATATCTTCTGATGTGGTAGAGAATGGTTAATGTGTCCTTGGGGAAACAGGATATATGGAAGTTATAATGCTTGAGAGGGAAAGATGCTGGCCACTTACTGAAGGTATGGCTAGTATGAAACTTACAGAAGTTTGTGAAAAGGAAGGCAAGTAAACTTAGCTGTCTAGTTATGGACTGCATGCAAAAATCTGCCTGTGCTTGAGAGCCACAGAGACAGACCACATACTTTGCCAACCTAGGGAGAGGAGATGCAGAAGCTGTCTATGGACAAGAGAGCTATCACTCTTTCTATGAGCGATCAGGAATGGCACAGTGTACAGTCCCCTCAGTAACATTAGAGATAAGGTTGATGATGAGAAGACTAAATCAGAATTAAAATTTGCTTCTGGTTATTTCCATTTATAAGACAACATCCTCAGAAGCCTGTAAATTCAGTTTGCATGCCAATTAATGCCACACGGGTACCAGAAATGGTGTGGCTCTTTTTTCCATTGCTGGTTTCCAAATGTAGGCTTGAGAGCAAGAATTCGAGGAAGACTGCCCACCACGATTGTTTCCAGCAAAATTCAAGATAATCCCATGAAAGAATAAAGATTTTTATTCAGATGCAGTTAAAATGCCAATGAGCTCTTAGCTAAAATCCCAGCAAAAATACAGTTAGCATCAAACTTAGATCAGAAGATCAACTTTAAAGGCAAACTATTGTCCTGAATTTGCTGCTTTTAGTGGCCAATCCCATTAAAAAGCATTATATTACAAAATCTGTGTTTGTTTAGGCCAGTGTCTTTTATGATGTGGGATGTGCCTATTTTTTTTTAAATTAGATAAATGTTAGAGGCAAATCTCTTTAACTAGTGTTAGTATCTGTGGTTGTATAGAGTCTACGAGCAATATACGTTTCCAATTGTGTCCTACTTTACAGGTTGTTCAAAATTTATGCTAAATTCCTGGGCCATTTGAAATGGAGATTCATTCTTTCTTTGGCTATCACTGTAAAGTCTAGGCTATACATAATTGTGTTAGGATACAAGAAGGAATTCTAGTAATTTGTCAAAATAATACTATTACTTATACCTTCAGGGCACCTCTGTTGTTTTATATGCAAGCTATTGCTTAAATCATTTAATACTATGACAGTTTCTTCCTAACTCCCATCTCCTTATAATAATGTGCTGGAAGAAGCACCAGGTCTATTTCAAAGAGACAAGAACTGCAGACATCTGAAGAACATTTTTAGTATTCTAAAAGTCTGAACTGAACAAGTTCTTTTAAGTGCTTCTGACAATCATTCACTGGAATACCATATGTTGTCAATAAAAAAGACTTCACTAGATAGCCATTGTCGCCTACAATAGACATGCTAATTAAACCTAAATAAGCCAATAGCATACGTAGTGGAAACTCATACTAACTAACTTGCTAACCAAAGTTTCTTTCAGCTCCTCAGCTGAAGTCTTCAGCTGAAGTCTTCAGCTCTTGGCAGATTTCTGACATCTCAAGGACATGTACATTAAGAAAATAAGGTCAGGCTATTTGGGAAGAAGGACATGAAAAAGGTTTGTGTAGACAGACCCAAAATTTTTTTGGTGTGATCTGACAGCCAGAAACACTTCCATTTCAGAGAATTCAGTCATAGAAAGGTTCTCAGAGAAAAGAGAAATCATATACAACTTCTTCACCACTTTGTTGATGGATATGGAGAAGAAACACTGTTGGGTGTATGACCAGAAGTGTTGTGCCATTGCAAACTCACAGCCAGCCATGTTTCACCTCCCAGTTATTCACTAAAAGGCTGATTCACTAAAAGTACCTTTCTACCAAATACTGCATAAAACCATATGCTCTTGATTCACAGATATTTGAGCTTTCTAGATCAGTAGCAAATTTTTTTTTTTTTTTTAATAATTACATTAATAGTGTAGGATCTCTATCACCCTGAATAAAGTTAGGAGGCTACTTTAACATGAGAAACAGTAGAGGAACAATGCAAAAAGCTATGTCACAGCTGTCATTCAACTTTAGAACTAGCACTCTATTGACACAGTATGGCTCCACTTTATACTTTTGTTTGTTTTTGTTCCCCCATCACCCTATTCATTTCAGCGTGTTGGTTAATGTCTTATTAGTCCAGGTATTTCAGCTGGTGCTTTTGCAGAAATTCCACCTGAGCTCTGATACCTGGGGCTGTCACTGTGAAGAAGAACACCAGGAGTTACCCACAACACAGCCTGCAGGCAGTGGTGGAAAGGCTGACTGAAGCATTTGTGCACATTTAGTGTTTAGAGTGTTAGCAGCTTTTTTTTTGGTTATTGAAAAAGCTGCCATGAAACAATGGTTTTTGCTAAACATATAGTGTACAAAAGGGTGCAGCGGGCTTCCATTTTCATGAAGTTATGTTCTTTAAAATAATTCTTTAAAATAATTCTTAATTTGACTAGCAAATTTACTGGTTCCATCAACACCCGCTGCCTTTTAGAAGCTGAGGGCAGCAATATACCATGAGCAAGCTGAGGATGTAACTTTCAATGCAGCACATAGTCACTGAAACAGAGACATACTTAGGAACATTGACATAAAAGTATGATTCTGTTTAGCCACTAGCTACCAATCACTGAAGTTTCTTGTACTCTTATACAGATATAATTTATCATAGTATAAATTGTTAATAAGATCGAAGAAAAGCAATTGAAGAGCAATATGATTATGCATCTTCTGATATTCATAGTTGCTTTAATCTTGGTGTGTGAATTCATTCACTTTTCCAATGTCTAGTATGACATTTTAAGCCTAATTCAATAAAATGAAAGCACTTTTATTTTTTATTTAATTCAAAGAAAAATTTAATTCAGATGTCTCCTATGCAACTAAATATTTGTATGAAATATCTTGGGTTTATGTATATTATATTATGAACATTCATTAGTTGGCAATTGCAACTAACCTATATTTACCTATGCAATATTAAGCCACAAAGTTGCATAAGTTTCCAATTACTAAAAAAGAACCAAAATTATTTACAACGTTTGAAGTAAGAAGAGAGAACTTATTGCATTGGAATAATGGGACAAGAACTGGATTTTAAAAACCTGCAGTATCTATGGATTCCTTAGAGGACTGATTTACACATGATTCCCTTCACTCAGGAATCAAAAGACATATTGCAGTCATTTAAAGTTTAGAATATGGTGCCAAGAGATGGTAAAGTTATGACCAGATGATGAATTAGATGACAATACCACCTCATACAGAGTGATGGAAATGTGCAGAAAAATGTCCAAGTAATTGTTCCTACTGAAAGTAATTTGAATTATTTTCCCTCCACATACAAAAGTGAGGTAACAACAAGTCCCAGAGTTTCCGCTGCTATTCTAGTTGTCTAAGACTGTATGAGCCACTAAATGCATGAATACTCTTCAGGAAAAATTAATTAGCAGTATTTCTTTACCTCTCCTGATTTTTGAGAAGGCATGGCACACAAAGATTACCCAACTCTTTTCTAAAATGTGATCCTGTATGGGTTTTCCCCACATGTTACATACAAAAGCACATATATGTATTTTCATATAACCTGTTTAGTCATACTGCTGATACTTGCCTCCAAGTTTCATCAGAAATTAAGGAGATTCTGGGCCCACAACAGCAACCCTTAATCACTTGAGTACCTTGACTGATGCAAATTTATTCATTAAAAATATACTAATATGGATAAAGGATTACCTTTTTTTCCTATCTTGAATTGTGAATTTGTTTTTTTCGGTTAATAGATTGATACCAGAAGACTTCCCCATATCTAAGAAAAAAAAAAAGTATTTTCCCTGACATTAGGAAGTGGTCTAAACATGAAAAACATTCATTTCATTTACAGATTTTATTGACCATAACTAGTCTTGATATGTTTTGTTTGGCATAACAGTCTTGGTGTAATGGCTTAGTGGTTAAATTCTGCAGACTTTATGCAACAAGATCCACAATTAATGGTTTAGTCTAACCACGTTTCAAAAACAGACAAAAAGTGATGAACTTTTATTTTAAAGGCTTCTTTTTCAATTTGTGGTTTTCGTTTAGGAAATACATTTTTATTAACACAGTATGCCCTTTTACATATGCCTTTTTACGTTACAGCCTGCTAGGAAAGAAGGCTTTTTGCAGTATTTGATGTCAAGAATGTGTTTACATCTTGCTGTAATAATTTTTAAACCTTGATTCAGATAGTACTCTAACTGGGGACACTGGAGAGTAACAACAATTTTTGCCAGCTGCGTGAAGACTCAAAGTTTGAAAGTGTGTAAGCACAGTGGGGTGATTTGTAGATTTTCAAGAGATGCAAGCAAGCCCTAAGAGTGAAACACATTTTACCTAGATGGCTTACAGCAGGAGTGTCTATGTCTTAGATAGAAATCTCTGAGTGTCAATCTGGCACTTCTGAAACCTGATTCATCTAAATTATTGCCAAAAAAATGCCTTAAGGAGGAATGACAGTTGCCTCTCTGTTCTCACTATAGGGAAAGCAGGGAACTAGCCTATCCATAGACATGTTGGACAGACCACTCTCACAAGGATCCTTGTAGAGTATGGTTATTTCTACCATATTTTTAGCCATCTAGACACCTTCAAAAAGATCTGACCTATGGTTCCCAAGGAATTTGCCTAGATAACTGAACAGACTAGCATTAGGTTAGCAGCCAAGCACCATGATTCCTGCCCATTGAGAACATTGGAGCTCATTGACCTCAGCAGCAGGTATAGTTACCAAAATATAGCAGAAGTATAGTTAATAAAAATGAAAATATAACTTAACTTAAAAATGTATTTTTATAATGTGTATATATATGTACATGTTGTATATGTATTTCAGAACATGAAATATTGTTGGATTTAATATGATAGTACTTCCATATAGAGTCTTATAGGTAAGAGGAAGAATCAGATGCCTTGGCTTGTAATTTTTATGTTGAAGCTGTGATAAGGATGCAGTTCAGACACAGTGGTGAGTTCATAAGAAGTCTCTAAATTTCAGTGATTGGAATGTGAATAAGTGAGGTATAGAGAAAAACAGAAAAAATAAGTACTGGTTTTGTACTTTTCAGGCAAAAAGTCTCCTTAAATAGCAATACATGTAAGGAAAACTTGTGCCATCGAAGATGCATTTTGCCAATATAGCACAATGTGATATATTGCAAGATAACTTACATAACCACAGACTGTGCTGCAAGGAAATGATGACACAGTATCAATTCAGTTCCAGCTATAATATTGCTCATTGCATGTCACTGCTTCATACTTTGCAGTTCATGATTTGCCCTATCTATAGTAATACACTGGTGTGCAACCATAGGTGAAGGACAGAAAACTTCTGGATAAAGTCAGTATAGCTGGATAAAGGACGTAACACTTCTGCACTTAGTTTTTATACCTTTTTAATCCTTAGTTATCTTAGTTGCCTTCAGCTGATAGCTGCCATTTGTAGTTTTCTCTTATCTTTCATCTTATATACAAAATGCAGTCTTTTGTTTTGGTGGGGTTCTATTTATTTTTACTGTACCTATACAAATGTTGGGTTTTTTAGTGCAATCAAAACACTTGGTCTTGGAAATAGGAATAAAAAATGGTAAAAATTGTGAAGACCTTTAGTTTTCTTTTGTATTCTTATACTACTTCATATAATGACCATTTCATAAGTCATTTGATAATGACTAATAGGCTTTAAATTTGGGTTGTTTCAGAGGTACTGGCTGACAGTCATTGTCTTAATCCTGGCGTATTTCTCTTAGATACAGTGAGAGTGTGTGATGAACATGATAAATATAAAGGTCTAAACATTTCTTCTGTCTCCATATTCTCTGATAAACCAGCTTTATGAGTAGAGTTTGTTATCTTTGTGTCAGCTTGTGCTGCTAAGTATGCTTTATAGGGCAGATTTCCCCACAGATTGATGTCTTCAACCTTGGTATAATTTCAAAGTGTAATGCTTCAAATAACATTTGGCTCCCACACTAAGGCAAAATTCTGATCTTCCTTCATCCCATTTGTAGTGAGTCAAGAGGGAAACCAGTTACAAGCAAGCATCCATTCACAGTACTGGCCTTCATAGAAATATCAAACAAGATCCAATTGCTATGTTTCTGAAAGACATCAAAATGATTTAACAACACAGTCACACTGAATCAAACACTACAAACACAGTGTTAAAAATCAGCATTTTTGTCTCTAGAATTTTTGGAAAAATAAAAGTTAAATCCAAAACAATCACACAGAGTGCAATTTCTAGAATGTAAAATAGACGTTTAAAAAAAAAAGAAAAGAAACAAAACATGGATGAATAAATAACCCGTAAAAATTATACTGCTGAATTAACCAAAATATTCCATATAGGAAACATGAAAGTAGAAGAGATTTAGTATTCAGTTCTGCAAGAAAGCATGGAAATCATGTGAACAACAGTTCAGGCCATTATTACTGAGTTCTCCAAGGTTCCTTCTGAGCTACTAGGTTTTCTAAGGCTTCCAGACTCTGGTTTCACAATACTATGAGATTCACAAATCAAGTTGTCTATAGAACCACAGTCCAGCACCTTAGGGGCAAATTGTGCAACAGGTATGCTATCCAAACTCTTTTAGCGTTAGGCTTTAAAGAACCTTCACAGGTGCGATGGCAGGAGAAGAAATAGCTTTCCAAAGGCATGTTGTCAATTATTTCAAAACTTCATAAAAATTATGTAAATGAACTTTTGTGCCTCCTGTGAGACAATAAAGCCTTGATTAAATAAATCTTCTGAAAAAACTGTTTTGTTCGAAAATGCTAAGCCAGTGTCATGAAAACCTCAAACTGTCAATCATAGTCAATATTTTCCAGAATTATTTTTCAAGTTTGATGGCTTTTTTGTGGTTATTTGGATGTGGAGGGGCAGTGAAAAGAGATTTCATATGTCCACATACACAAGTCAGCCCTGTTAATTTGCTGGCTTTTGAAAAATGCAGTTGCCAAATGAAACATTTCTGGAAATTTTTTAGGTGTAAATGGCATAAATCAACATTAAATCCCAGCGAACTCCATCACAACAGCAGCAGAACTCATGCCCCTTTTGGAGCATCTGCATAGTATACGAATTCTATAAATATTGCTTCATTGCTAGGAAAATATCTCTGTCTAAATCAATTTAAGAAGGTATGCTTCATACGTTTCGTTTCTTCCTTGGACTGGTTTCCAGAAATTATCTACGATGAGCTCACAATATTTTTGAATTACTGTGGTGGGTTTTCAAATGATCAACACATCGCAACTCTCAGCAAAGTTGTCCATGACTTTGCCATCATCATTGCTTAATATCACAGTGAAGTAAATACAGAGTAAAGATGTCTCTGGTGGCTGGTGATTGCTACTGAGCAAGAAAGAACAGTTAAAGACCCCTTATGTGGTAGCACCTGGACACAAACCAGAACATTGTCCATAATCAGAAAGCAATTCCATATACATTTATAGGAGATTTGACCCTATTGTCATAATTTTAAAGATTCAGATGAATTCAACAATACATACATAGCCTTCAAGACTTTATTAATACTTCTTAATTGAACTCTAGATAGAAGAATTTGCTATTGACCCTAAATCCTTTATGGAGATACTTTCAGTAGTATTTATAAGGGAGTGGTACAAGAATCATTGGATTGTATTTGAAGTTCATAACCGTATTTGAATTTAAAAATTGGATTTCAAGTATATTATTTGAAAATGAACTGCAACTTCAATAATTTTAGAATTTCTCATTGATCTAAGATCTGAGCAAAATGAGATACCTTAGTTAGACATGCTCTCTCGGTTACAAACCTCACTGCAGAGTAACCTCTAGTGTTAAGAAATCCAAGGAGGAACTTTCTGTTAGTAAACTGCTTTCTAAAAAAATCATTAAATTAATACCTAGATTTACAATTGGTATTATTTAGAACCTGCATTGTAAAACCAGGCGTCATAACTCGATAAATATGTTGTCAGCAAAACCAGTAACCAAACATCTTCCATGCCTCCTTAAAATTCAAAGAAAACTTTGTTAAAATCAGGTTTACAAATATTTCAGATGAACCTAATTTGATATGTATGTTTTCGTTGTTAACACTTTTTGTTTACTGTCTGTTCACAACCATGTAAAAGGACTTAACAAACTTAATTTTAAGTGTTGGAGAAATGTTAAACTTCTTCAGTGGAATCTCAAAGGCGTTGGCCACATGAACTGGTCATAAGCAAAACTGCCAGATTTTTAAGACCTTCCTCATGGGCCTAAAATGCCTGGTTCCCATCTCTAACACTTTCTCACATTTTCTCAAGGGTGATGTTCTCTGTTGCAGCAACCCATTTCTTTCCTTACCTTCTGCGCAACCTCAGATATCTCTTTAATGGTTTTAGCTGATAATCAGCGCCCAAATGTCAATTTAGGCTGTGATTCTCCTTCTGATGCTTGGAAAGTAGAAATAAAACTCAATTTCTCTGGATGACTGTGACATAGAAAGGTCTAAGGATTAAATAAATCTCACACTACTTCCATTCAGGAGATGCTACTGCTCTTGAATTCAAAAAAAAGTAGCCTGTCAACATCAAGGCATCCTGTCTGTTCATCCAATCACTGTTAGTAGGTACCTGTAATAGGATGCTAAATACCTTGCCCTGTTAAATACCTGAGTTATATTGTTACTTGCCAAAGTTCATGCCACCAGCTAATTCAAGGATTGTTACAGGGACAAAACAACACAACTGCTGTAGCAATCACATGTTTTCTATCACACAGGGGAAAAAAATAAGGTCAGTGTGGGCTTGAAGGGTTGTAAGGCTTTAGTCTGCCTGAATTATTTTATGCTTGTGAAAGTTAAGCAGATGAGAAACACTTTAAACAAGATGACAGAATTTAGATTATACCTCCTCCCCTCCTCATGCCACTTCCCAGTCCTTAGCTAAGTGGATGAATTCCTACCCCATTCCTTTTTTCTTTTATTTTCTTTTCTTTTCTTTTTTTTTTTTTTTTAATTTGTTAAAATGCTGAAATCTGCTTTGTGTGATTTATGAAGGAACTTGAAGCGATTAGTTTCACAGTGCATGAAAATTCCTCAGGTTCAGAGGGATGTCCAATCTGTTACACCGCGAGCCGTTGACTGGATGAGAACATGAGCAGCTCGGAGCCATAAGGAGATTGTGTTGAGTTATTAAACACTTGTGGTAAAGCTGCTTATTGTTAATTCCCCAATGTCCTGCTGAAGTGATCGGATAAGATCAGATCGGATTAGATCAAAGAGCCTGGGAACCAGCCTTTCGAGCAAATTCATTTAATCAATAAAAAGGGCCTCCAAAGAGAGAGAGAGGCAGTACCAGGATCACGAGAGATTACAGTAGAAAAAATAAGAAACAACAGATTATTTTCCTCTTATTTTTAAAATGTAATTCTGTAAGCCAAAGCATGATTTTGTGTGTGTGTATATACGTGTGTGAGAAAATAAACAGCCAAAAAGGATATAAACTTCATTACTAAGCAGGCAGTTTTAAATGAAGCATTTTGCAATACAGTAATACTTAATAAGTCAAGAGACTGTAAAAGTATTATCAAAGCAATCAGTACCATGAAATACCTACTGAGAAAAAAAAAGAACTCCTATTAACAGTATTTCAGTAGAAGAAGTTTTTGCTTTAATGATTCCTTAAGAGTATGGGATTCTGCGTGGGTTAATCTGCACAATTTCTGATCTTTCTTTCATCTAAAAAAAAAAACAACCCGAGAGCAAAACCCAATAACAGGAGCAACAACCCCCACCCACCAACATCGTAAGATCAGAATGTATTAAATTAATAACACTGGCAGATGTTATGGAATGTGTATCGTTATAATACATGTAATTACAGTGCAACTGCTGTTGTTAATGCTTGTCCAGTGAATAGACTCATGTGTAAGTACTTGCAAAACCTTGCTAAATCTGTGCCAAATGCTAGAAGCTGATGGTAAATGTTTAGAAAGTTAACCCACAGAAGAAGAAAAAAAGGAATATACAAAGGACAAAGAGTCAATTGTTCATTCTTATGGAGCAATGGTATAACTTCTTTCCATTCCTAGAGCAGCAGATTTTGGCCCAAAATAATTTGAAGAGAAAGACACACCTTCTTCAAGGATTATTAGCCCTAATACCATAATAAAAAATTACATATACTTTTACAGGTTATAATTTATATTCATAGTTAGATAAGGATACATATCTATAAATCCCTTCCATAAAATCCAATTTTCCATCTAGATAGGTTGATGACTTCAGGCTCTGCACACCTTTAGCAATTACTAATTACTATGGAATGGTCTAACACTATTTTCCAAATCAACTTGCATGCATAAAACAACTGCAATCTAATTTGACATATTATTAGTGATGATTATTGTCATAGATAAATTAGATTGAACAGAAAATAACCTTCATCCTTAGCATGTTTTAGCTCTCAGAATTAATGTGATTTGGTGAACACATATAAATAAAAGTCTGATGAGTCCCTGCTGACTGTAGGACCTGCTGGTGCTGAAGTGTATCAATTTCATGCAGATGATGAATTCCTTAAGCATTCAATGATAATCATGCTTGATTTGACAAGACTTTCTCATGCTATTTTAGGGCCCTAATTTTCTGTGAAGTTCTGTCAAGTGTTCATCAAGCACCCACTTATCTCCCTATCTTAACCTGGCAGCCAATCCAAAGGTTGCCTACCAGTGCTGCTTCGGTTCCCAGCCCATTAATATTCCTGCCATGTGACTGTCCACGGAGAGAAGCCAATCAATGGCTGGTTAATATTCAGGTCACATGATGCCCAGGGAGAGTAAATGAGTTACACAGTAAGACATCAAACAAATTTTCATCTTGAAAGAGTGATTGCTTTTTCTGCTGCTGTGATGTTTGTCAAATTCACTCTAGCCTTGTCCAATTAAGCTCCATGAGCTGAATGACTAATGAAGAGATGGGAACACTGTGCCAGTGTGACAGCTATGAGAAGTACCACTGAATAAGAACTGCTGAAGAAATGTTTTAAAATTTAAAAAAACCCAACAAACAAACAAACAAACAAAAAACCCCACAGTGATTGAAAAATCATGTCTGGATAACTGGTGTAATTGCTTTTAATTTTAGGATGTTGTTTTGAAGGCTCCAGTGAAAAGTATAAATTGCATCTTGCTGTATGGACACTTGTTTTTTCTAACTTTAAATTGGAAAATGATCTTGTATTTTCTCAAAATAAAATAATTTTTGAGATTTTGAACAAATATGTATTAACTGGATTATTGCCAGCAAATGTGCTAATGAACTTCCACAGGCTGCAGGAGACACACTGGTAACAGAAGATCCAATCTTTAACCATCAGACATAAAACAACTCATTGACTGAAATATTGGGTGAGATTCTTAAATAACATACTGTGGCACAAATCTATGTGCATTATTTGAGAAGCTGATCCAGTATGAATTGATTATTTTATTTTATTTTATTATTTTTTATATTCTTTTATTTTATGTCACTGCTATATATTTATTGCTAAATTAGAATTGCTCAAGGAAACAAAAATAAATGCTTGAATAGAATTATAATCCCATTTAGCAGAAAGCTTTTAAAGTCGATATCCAAAACTACATTCTGGGACATCATTGAAAGTCTACTTAGTCAGAAAGTCAATTGCTTTTTAGTGCTGATACGGTACTAAATTCTGGTGACGTCTTTGGAGCACAGATCCTATGACTAATAAAGCTTTCATCCAGTCACTGGAAGGAGTTACAGTCACCTAATGGATTACTGAAGATATGACAGAGTGTCAGATCCTACTTATTAAGTTCTAGCATGAAATTAGTTAAATTCCCAAGGCATTTTAAAGCAATATTTTCAAACTGGCTTAATAAGGGTGTTAGAGCATGCCAATTAACTGGCAGCCTGAAATAAACAGTAGTTGGAGGCATAAGACAGTGTTTATATCTGCAAAGTTAATAACATTTTAAATGGGACTTCTTGGTACAATGGCTCAAGGTGCTGGAAGAAGGCAAGATGTGGAACATACTGTATTCAAAAGCCTGTAAGTCAATTCTCAGCACTGCTAGCCAAGGATGGAGACTGCAAATAGAGAAGCAATGAATTTCTGAGAGTCAGTGAGAAGGGAGACAAGGAGGCAGGGGGCTACCAGTTCACAGAAAGTAAAATGGGGATACCACTGAAGCACTGTGGTGAGTGATTTGACAAAGTACCTGCCTTCAAGGCATCACCACAAAGGCACATGGTCGAAGGGGGCAGGGTAGAAGAGGAAAGAATACATTGAAATAGTGATATGGCGTATTGCTTGCGTGAGGCATTGTTCGTAGTAAAGTAGCGCTGTAAATTTTAGAGCTCAGCACTGCCTTGACATGAAATATTAGCTGTTAGATTACTGTTTTACTTCTTCCTGCCGCAACCATACCACAGAGAGTTCACAGGCTCTAAACTATTAGCTGCTCAAATGTTAACAAAGCAAAAAATGGTGAATATTGTTATAAGCAACACCACTTGCTGAAACCTTTAAATTAACAGTGGAGAAGGTGTCTAACTTTCTGTCAGTCACATTAGGTGGTTATGAATAAAAGAGTATTCTACTTTCTGCATAACTTTGCATAATTAATAGTTTTTCATGCAAACTATTGTTTGCCTTAATTGTTGTTTCAACAGCTGTTTTCATTAAATTGTAAAGCTCTTTGTGTCTAATCCTTTGAGCTGCACTATTGATAACAAGAACGCACTGGAGCTAGCTTTAGAGGAAGAGAGTCCCTGCCAAGCTGGAAAGCAGTCATGAAGTTACTTGAGAAATAAGGCCCTACAGTGGGACTGGTTGTGTAGCTAATCCATTAGTCTTTTCAAAAGGACCTTGCTCTGCACCCTTATGGCTAAATTGACCCAACAACCTATCAATGCCTTTATTTGCTGAGTGGTTGTCCATGAAAGGTCTCCGTGCTGAATCCAAGCTGTAATCAAAGCCTCCATCAGTACCAGGGCCCTGATGACACAAATGGCCGAACTTTCAACAAGGCTGGCTGGCTTCCAGCCACGCCATTTTAAAGATACAAAGAGGCTGTGTTGTGCAGTGGAATTCATTTTCTTGTTTACTTCCTACAGAAACAAGAGCATAATCAGCACTCAGTGCATCGGATCAGACCGCTGAGTTGTTGACAGAAGCTTGGAGAGGCTTGCCAGCTTTCCACATGAAACACTGGCTTTCTTCTAATACACCCCCCACCGTCTGTGGCCCTGCCAATTGTAGCACATCAGAGCGACCATTGAGATAATGACCGTGAAGTCTCATGATACACTTTGATGAAGTGTAACATTTTTTAAAGGATTTTTGTCTGTGCCAAAACGATAGAGACAGCTGACTAAAAATCACCCCATCAAAATCAAGGCTGATGAACAGCAGGCAAAGACATGTGCTTCCACAGAGAAAAGGGAGGAGAATTTACAGCCAAAGACTCTCAATGACTATGTGCACCACAGATTCCTTTATTTTGCTTTTAAATGATCCTTTGTTTCAAATGAATATATGTAACTTTGCCAAGAGAGCAATTTCCCCAAATATTTTTTCTATTTTGCATCAAAAAATGATTCAGCATTTAGCATTTATAATGTTAAATAAATACCTTTGGTATACAAGCTAACTCTGTTTCTTAACTTTAATTTTTTTGCAACCTTGCAAAGTAACATTTTAGAATAGCTGGAACTTAAAATCTCCTCAACCATTTTAAAAGTGTCTAGTGGCAACTGATAAAACCAGCTTAGCTTATGGTGAGACAATTGGAGTTGTGTTTTCCAAGCAAACAGCAGGGAAAAGAAAAAGCAAGACAGTCTCCTAAATTTTGCCCTTCTTGCTTCAGCAACCCAATATTTTTCATAACAGGCATTTCATTACTAGTAATAGAGTCATTGATACACACCAGTGCTACGGAGCCTGGTTTTGGGGGTTAGAGAAAGCCTGCAGAATTTCTTGAACTGGCCATTTACTGTGGATCTAGACCACCCCACAGTTCTGATGGAAGTGTGGTTAGATCTTTGTGCTGAATCAATCTGAGTTGGAATTTTCCCAGTGTATCAGTTTCATAAACATCTGTGCAAAATATTTTTGAGCTGAATTAATGGCATAGGGGTACAGGGTGGGAAGGAAGGGAGAAATGGAGCAGGAAAGAGAACGCTGTTTTCAGTAATTTTCAACATTTCTTGCTCTCAAGAAGTTGATCTGGAGGACTCTTTTAGACTGTCTTTACTGTAACCAACTCAAGAGCTCCCCTGTTTCTTGATTTTGTCTCTTCAGTACTGTAAGCCTAGAAAAATTCTCTTTAAAGTCTCTTTTTCTTCTGTACTCATAATACATTATATTTTTTCCAAGCTAAATTTATACAGCATGCTGGAGATACACAGTGGCAAAGAAGGATGTAGTAGTCTTCTGGAATAGATCAAAAATACTGGCAAGAGAACAAAAGTACAAACTTCACTTTGAACCCAGGTACACAGCATGGTGCGACCAACAATTATAAGTGTGCAGAATGCAGCACTTTCCACAAGATATATATAGAATACACATAGCTTTTTTTGTTTCAGTTTGCATCCCATATTTGTCTTTGAATAAAAAGAAAAATTGGTGGGGGGAAAAGAACACAAAAAAATAGAGAGAGGAACTATTTTTCAGAGGGATTTGTGGATATTTCAGCAGTTCTGTCTACTTTCCCAGAAATGCTTTGTTAAAGAGGGAGGCAGTACTTCAGTGGCAAAGGATCTTTCTTTCTATTACAACTCAGCCTCTGTCATAGAGGAAAATAAATACTAGAACTTTGTTTTCTCTGGAGACAACTTTTTGTTCTGTTGTCTGGATATAAAATAAGATAGACAGCATGTGGTTGCTTCCCATATCTGGCAAAAAAAAATGGATCAAACTTGAGCATAGCAAAAACAGGTAAAATGGTTCTGCTTTGCAGAAGGGATGTGCAATGCCCTACTATGAACACACAGAAGCATAGAATCACAGAACAGTTTGGATTGGAATAGACCTTTAAAGATCACCTAGTCAAACACCCCCCTGCGATAAGCAGGGACATCTCCAACTAGGTCAGGCTGCTCAGAGCCCTTTCCAACCCAAACTTGAATATTTTCAGTGATGGGGCATCCAATGCTGTGCCAGTGTTTCACCACCCTCACTCTAAAGAACTTATTCCTGTTATCTAGTCTGAATTTACCCTCGCTTAGTTTAAATCCATTATCCCTTGTCCTGTTGGTACAGGCCCTGCTAAAAATTCTATCCCCGTCTTTTTTAGAAGCTCCTTTAAGTACCAAAAGGCTGCAGAACTTATTCCTGTTATCTAGTCTGAATTTACCCTCGCTTAGTTTAAATCCATTATCCCTTGTCCTGTTGGTACAGGCCCTGCTAAAAATTCTATCCCCGTCTTTTTTAGAAGCTCCTTTAAGTACCAAAAGGCTGCAATATGGTCTCTCTGAAGCCTTCTCTCCTCCAGGCGGAACAATTCCTCTCTTATCCTGCCTTCATAGGAGAGATGCTCAAGACCTCTGATCTTCCTCATGGTCCTTCTCTAGACTTGCTCCAACAGATCCATGCCTTTTCGGTTCTGAGGAACCCGGAACTGGATGGAATATTCCCAGTGGGGCCTCACCAGAGTAGATTAGAGGGGCAGAATCACCTCCCTTGGCCTGCTGGTCCCTCCTCTTTTGATGCAACCTGGGATACAGTTGGCTATCTGGGCTGCAAGTGTATATTGCTGAGTTGTGTTCTGCTTTTCATCCATGATCTTGGCAGGGCTGCTCTCAACACCTTCCTCTCTCAGTCTGTATTGATACCAGGAAGTTGTCCCAATCCAGATGCAGCAGCTTGCCCTGGGTCTTGTTGAAGGGTGCAATTCTTGAGCTTTTTGAGCCCTTCTGGAAGGCATCCTGTCCCGAGTGACTGATCTGACATAACTCAGCTTGATGTCATCTTCAAACTTCCTGGGAGTGCACTCAGTCCCACTGTTTATGTTACTGATGAAGACACTAAGCAGTTGTGTCTGAATACAGACCCCTAAGGGACATCACTTGTCACTGATCTCCGTCTGGAGACCAGTGAGATGTTGGGCCTTTACCTCTACCCTCTGGATGTGAAAATCCAACCAATCCCTCATCCAGCAAACAGTCTGTCCATCAGTTCCATCTTTCTTCTGTTTAGAGAGAAGGATGTTGTGGGGCACTGTGTTGAATGTCTTACATCAGTGAATGCTGGGAAGATGGTTTCTGAAACCTTTTCCAATTATTGTGTATTTTAGCATGAATAGCTGTTTAAGAAGTCTATCTAGTCATGTTTGCTGCTATCTTGGTGGATGTTTGGTACACCCAATGAAGACATCTAGCACAAGATGCAGTCATAAAGGACCAGAGAGTACAAAGGTGCCTCTATTTTCTTGACTTATCAGAGATAGAAATCATGTGCAAGCTTTCACCAGCACATGTTCCAGATGCCTTGCCATCTGTTAATGGCAACAGGTCTTTTGACATTACTGTTACACTTGAAACACCGTGGCTGTGGTGTGATGGCCAAATTTTTAATAATGTGCTTTAGTGGTGTTTAAAGTACAACTTTTCTATTTTACAGAAAAAGCTAGAAGAGGCAAAGAATTGAATTCATCATTAGAGGAAGTGCTGGCATTGCACTGGGTGTGGGGGTGTACATGTGTGTGTTTTTGTGAACATGAGTGAACCAAGAACTATTCATACAGGTTGAGAGTGTTATTTCCCATCTCCTTCCTGGTTTTTGAAAGAATGTCCTGAGAGCATTAATTTTGGAAAGCAGTTCAAACAATGAGGTTATTCAAGCTGGCCTTATTTTTGTTGGCTGGTGAATGCCAGCACACATGAAATAGGTAAGCTTCCAGCAGCTTGGATGGGAATCAAAATAATTAGAACACTTAAGAGATTTGCACCTTAGAGGGAAAGGTTGTCATCCTCCCACCTCCATTTTTATTCACGTATTACAAAACTGTGTAGGAAAAGGAGGACTGAGTTAGGCAGTTTTGCATCTCTGAGTGGGCATCTGCCAGTGATAAGCAATTTTGATGGTACCTTGCCGCAGGGAATATTCAACAGTAATATATTCCTAGCTGTACCAGGGAATTTATTCATTACGAATGCCAGCATGAGAAAGCTGAATGAAGTCAAGGGAAATGAAGAAAAGGTTGTGGGGAGAAGATAATGAAAGGAAGAGGTGGTTTGGGGGGAGGGAGGGAACAGTTAGCAATGTAGGCACATATGTTTCAAAGCTTCTCAGATTTCCTGAAACTGAGCCTAACTGAAATGAGTAATAGTTAGAATTCAAATGCAGTATCATGACAGTCTAGGCATTTTGGAAACCACTTCCCTGCAGAGACTTTAAGGACTACTTAATGTTTTGGATTATGGTTGGAGGAACTAACATCTGTTGTATTCACCCA
Organism: Pachyramphus minor; assembly: GCA_013397135.1. Classification (NCBI taxonomy): domain Eukaryota; kingdom Metazoa; phylum Chordata; class Aves; order Passeriformes; family Tyrannidae; genus Pachyramphus; species Pachyramphus minor. The sequence goes on from VYXB01009655.1 coordinate 194,950, forward strand.
AAGCCATGTATACGATTCTGCTATTTTTCCTGTCTTTTAATGATGAAGATTTTACCTTTTTTTTCTGTTTTATTTTATTTTGTTTTGACTTGTGGAATCAGAGTATGCCAAGTAAAACAAAATAAAATAAAAATTGAATATATTTGTTTGTTTCTAGTTTTCTTGCAAAATTTGCAAAGTTTATTTGCAAAAATAAACTCACAAATTAGAAGAAATTAAATGTCTTGAGAGGAAAATAATTAAACAATAATGTTAAGTGCTGGTACTTCTAACGAAACAGATTCACATTCAACATATGGTAAAAAGTTAGTTGGGAAACTTATAGTGTTATGTGCCTATGAGTATACATCCAAACCATGAAGATGTTAGCATTAAATGAAACAGAAATATTCTTGTGAAAGTAGGTGATTTTTTTTTTATGTGTACTGTTATTTATATTTTTTACTAATGGATCAAATTATTTTTGATGGCAGTAATGAGTAATTGGGAAGAATTAGAAGTTAACACCACTTCAAAAAACAAATTCATATTTATTGCATAAAAATAAAAAATATTTTTAAAAATCAGAAAAATCTGTGCCACCATATTCAAAGAGGGCAACAAAATGCGTGTTCTTCTACATTTTGTATTCCACTGCATGAAACTATTTACCAAACAAAATACTGGGATATTAAAAGAAACAGTATTGTAGAAAAGGTACAGTTTAAACAGTGATAAGTTTATTGTATTTAACTTGCAGTGGACTCAAAACCTATGATGTAAAATACAGTTAGTATACAATAATGAAAAAACTTGAATTTTTTTTCTGCCTTAGAGGCAGAACCTGGTAGATTAAAGTTGTAGTAACCTGATCTTGTTCATCTTCCAACTTTTTATAAATTATATCAAATATTTTAAAGTTAAGTAATAGAAAAAATTTTTATTAGGTTGAAATTAATGTATATACATGTCAACAGTGGTTTTTGGCTTTCTAAGTGATATAATTTTTCTGATCCCAGTACTTTCAATCCTTATCAAAGACTTTTAACTTTTCAGAAGTATGAAGTCCCTTTCTCATGATTTTTTTCAGATATAGTGATAGTTGATAGCTATAGTGATAGTTGAAGGTGAATATAGCAGGAAATATTTAGTCATCTTTTGATGAACTGTATTTGCATACCAAAAATGTATAGAGCCTCAACTAGCCAATCCTTTATGCATTGTTTGAAAGTAAAACTTTTGCTGGGATGTAGGTTCATATACACCTTTTGCCAGACTATTAACACCTATAACCACTTGCTAGAGACTATCAGTGCCTGGGGTCTTGTGGTTACTGACAGTGGGAGAGATGTATTTTTTAATTTGTTCACTTAGTTTTACATCATTATTAGTAATTTTAATATTTTTTTGTAGTGAAGTTGAAGGTATTAAGAAAGGCAAATGTACTTTCACTAAGAACAAAACAAACCCTTTCCCTTGATTAGGGGGAACTTTGCTGGTGGGAAGTGGAGCTATCAGCAGCATCAGACTCCAAGACAGCACTTAGATCATCCAATTGCATAAGTAGAAACAGCAGCTCTTGGCTGAATGCAACAAACAGATTATTGTGATCCACTGAGAGACTACACTTTACATACACTAAAAACCCTCTTAAGATACAGTGAGAAAGATTATTTGCTCTTGTACTCATTACAATGAAAAATTTTTAGCTGCTAGGAAATAAACTGATTTTTTTTCTCTTGTTCTTTCTTTTAAGATTTTTTTTTTTTGGAAGGACTGTAGGCTTCTGGCAAATTCTGAGTTTTATAGTACAGAGTCACTAAGTTAAATCCTGAATCCAGTGAAGTCAGCTGAGTTCTGCCATTGAAATCTGCAGAAGCAGGATTTTGCCTACTGTTTAAAAAACATTACTTGCAGCAATCAGATAGCAACCATTGCTGACATCTTGCAGAGAAAACACTAACAATTCATCTGTCAGTAACATTCAACTATTGTTTCTTCTCCTTGTGCACACGCTAGGGTTACGTGACCAAAAATAAATAAATGCTTAGAAATAATCAGTGCTCAAGTTAGTAGAAATCATATGGCTCTGCCCTTTCTCCACTTAAGTTCTTGTAAAATAAGGACCATGTGCTTATATTTTCTCTTTCAGTCAGGTAATGTAAGTTGGACAATAACAATCTGTTCACTGAGGGAGAGTAGGGTTCAGGAGAGACTTCAGATATTTACTGGTTATGTTCAAAAGCATGAGCATTCCTGTGCAAAGTTATGTAGACATAGTCCTGGCTGTGGGACGCAGAATTAGATTAGTTTTGATAGGACAGCTTATGCATCTACAAGAAATCTATTGTAGTGAGATTAGTTTATTACCGTTAAAGGAAAAGCACAAAATCCAGATAGTTTCACTTTACTTTATAACAGCAGAACTAGAAAGCACAAGGGGTTGCTCATCAGAGATTCAGACTCAGGAAGGCATGAAAACTGAGTCTTGTTTAGGATGCTTTTTACCATCTTTCTTTGAACTTTGCCTACTCTTCTTAGACAAAACATCTAGTCTCTGTTTCTACGGTACTGTGGCCTCAAGGGACTCACAAGCATTTTTTAGAGTATGTTCTGTGTATGGAAAGTGTTTAGTGAGAGAATTATTGAAAAAGTTTAGTGAGAGGTCTTTTAAATGGTTGTCTGAAATTGGGAATCCTTATCCATAACCTGCAAATTAACAATGCTGCTGTTCTTTACGTCATTTGTCTTGGAGAAATCCTATACACGCTTTGTTTGCTGTGAGAGCTAAAGATGCACAGGAACACCATGGAGAAGAAATAGGTTTATTTTTAAGAGGCAGGACTCCTTTTTAGGGGGTACTATAAAGTGTTGCATGAAGTGATTATTTAGAGGATTCTGTGAATCCGAAATAAAAAGATGAAAACTATGTTCTCCTTAAGGAAATTATTCTAGAGTTCAAAACTTCATGTGAAATTGGGACCTTCCCTAAAAAAACTGGTTGTGGTTTCACTGAAAGAACAATGATATTCTAAATTTAAACCAATATTCAAACTTGATTTAGACATGGTCTGAAAATACGCTTTTCTTCACAGCTATGGAAGCTTCATCCTATTGTGAGCTGTTCCTGTTTATTATTTTTTCCTCATATTTCCTTTTTAGTTAAAAACCTTAAAGAATTAAGAAAAGTTATATTAGTACCTGGGTACAAATGAGTGTCTGTGTGAGTGTAGGGAAGGGTAAATTACTCTGACAACAGACACTGCTTTAAAACAAAGAGACTTTGGAATTAATCAAGTGTGGAAGTTCTGAATCTTCAGCTCATAGTTAATTTCATAATTGATGGAGATGTAAATCTTCAATATGGACCATGCTGTCTGTATGAACTGTACAACAGACATTTGTGTCTGTGAACAACATTTTCCATGACTTCTTGGGTTAGACCTTCATTGGATTTAATTTATCTAGTAAAGTTAGACTGTTCTTTTCAGCTGTGGATTTGACATCAGAGCTGTGCAGTATACTTAAATCTAGTAAAAACACCCCTTTTACTGCCATTGAAGTCAATGGCAAAATTGTGACTTGTTTCCAAAGGGCATAGGTCCTGTGTTCCGAGAAAAAAAATCCACTACTTATTTACCCTAGAGTTAATGTTCCAGCATTTCATAACCTTTCATTAAACCCCATTCATCTTTCTCATCTTTTGCCTTATTCTAAATTAGTACAGTGCGGTGTTTGTCTTGCTAACTGCTACTTGCTCCACAGAAATTAAGTGATTGCTTTCCTTTGTGATCTGTAAGCTCTTCCAGGCATAATGTTGCTTTCTGCCAACCACATATATTCATTCGTTAACATAGCTTCTTTTGTAGAATGAATATTGATTTAGAAATTACCAATAAGAAAATGTGTGTCCCCACTTTATTTTATCCTACATATGAATGTCGAGTGACCAATGTGCTGAAAACATAAAGTCAGGTCATATGATTTATTAATCTGTAATGACTTTACTCATCTGGAACAGGAGAGAGGTAGAATCATAGAATCGTAGAATCAATTGGGTTGGAAAAGACCTCAAAGATCATCGAGTCCAACCCTTGGTCCAACTCCAGTCCGTTTACTAGATCATGGCACTAAGTGCCATGTCCAATCTCAGTTTAAAAACCTCCAGGGACGGTGAAACCACCACCTCCCTGGGCAGGCCATTCCAATGCCTGACCACTCTCTCTGTGAAGAATTTCCTTCTCATCTGCAGCCTAAATTTCCCCTGGCAGAGCTTAAGCCCGTGCCCCCTTGTCCTATTGCTAACTGCCTGGGAGAAGAGACCAATCCCCACCTGGCTATAACTTCCCTTCAGGTAGTTATAGACAGTGATGAGGTCACCTCTAAGCCTCCTTTTCTCCAAACTAAACAACCCCAGCTCTCTCTGCCTCTTCCCATAGGTCTTATGTTCCAGTCTGCTGATTCAGACCTCCGACCACTGGTAAATAGAAATATTCCATATTTCTATGCTTTCTGTCAAAGCATCACATTTAACAATGTGGCCCAGCACCTTTTGTCTCCAAATCTAATGTGCTATTTATTTGCTAGAGGCCCAGCAAGTCTTATTCTTTCCTTGAATATGTACTCTATTGATGGCTCGCAGTTTAGACGAAAAAGCTTGGAGGGGCATTTATTAACAGCCTATGACCACATGCCTGTAGTGTACTGTCAGGAATGATAGAATGATAGCCAATTGATTCAAACCATCAGAAACTTCATTAATCCACAACGTAGAGTACCTTCTCACTTTATATATTAGAAGGGTTATCTTTTCCCTTTTTTAAGCAATCATTTTTTAAAAGTACTTTTTGCATAAACAAACTCTGAATGGGGCAAAATATAGACTATATACATAATTTGATTGACAGAATGGAGCAGAACAGAGGGAAGGCGGCAAATGTGGTGGGGGGGCAGAACCAAGTAAAATGCATATAAGAAGGAATAACTTAAGTATCAGAAAATTTTGTGGCAAAAAAAAAATTTATGAAGTCAGGCAATTTTCCTGATAAGTTAGGAGGCAATATTGTTGAGAAAGTAAATGCTGCATTAGATATCCATTTACAGTGCTTGATGAGAAATACTGAAATCAAGTCTGATAGAATATCTGAGCCTTGAAGTTTCCTCCAGGTTTATTATAACATTATAATTCTTTGTTGGTGGTGTAAGACAAAGATCTTGGGAGAGTAGAGAAAGTCACAAACTGTTAACCAGACTTAAAAACAAAGAAAAAGCATAAATTAAGTCATATAATTTAGTAATCTCTGTTTGGTCTCCATTTACAAGAGACTTGGCCCATGATACCAGCTGCATAAAAGGCTGAGGACAGACATAAAATGAAAGAACTATAATCGTCATTCTCTCAATTGCAGATTTTTACCCACTGGCATCAAAACCTTTCTTTTTACAGTATTTATTACTCTATGTGTGCAAAGGATTGTATATTTTCTAGAATTAATTTTTTTAATTTTTCATCATCTGATCTTTGTGTACATTAGATAATATTTTGCTCAGGTACCTTGAGGCTAGTTTCAGAATGAGGAGTGGTCCCTAAAAAATGCAGGACTCCAAGGCCTGCTTTCCTTGCAATCTCATTCTGAAGGGAAGGAGAATTAAGCTAATGTGCATAACTTTACCTCAAGCATCAACTCTGGTTTGAGAGATCAGGTATAAAGGGTTATTTCTTTTGCATCTAATTTTCTGGCAGGGGAGTTAAATTAGGGAAAGGAACTTAAGTGGAATCTACTCATTTGGAGAAAAGAGGCAATCAGACCAGAGGAGCTTAGTCTTTTTCCTGTTTTTTTCTTGTTGTTACTTTTGTTATATTGTGTGTGTTTTTTGTTGTTATTATGGTTGTTCTTTTATTTTCATTTTTGTTTTCTCGTTCCTGTCTTTAATATTACAGTGATTGTACTGTTACAGATATTGAGGGGGAACAAACACACACTAAATGAAAGGAACTGCTTCTCTGGAAGCATGCTAGGAAGGTGTAGTGTCCAAGAAAGCTTTAGAAAAGTGCAGGAGAGGGAACACTTGTAGTATTCATGGAGTAACTGAGCTTACTCTTTGTGGTGGTTCTAGAGACCCAAGCACAGTGCTCTGAGATAACTGGGTATATTTTTCCAGTTATCATGGTTGTGAAGAAGGACTCGGAAGGGAAAGCCTGGCCGCTGGCAAACCTCCACCTTTCTCCCAAGAGATAGGACTGAAAGTTGACCACACAAAGCTTCCCGTTAAACAGGGCAACATGTAGAGCCTTGAGGCACTTGAAATTCATATGGTAACATCTGTGCCACTGGCACATGACACAACAGTTTAGTTCCCATAACTCCTATAGTTGGCTAGACTTTTCCCATATTTCTCCTTCCTAAATGTTAATTTGCCATTAGAGCAAAACATGTATTGAAGAAGGTTGATATGAAATATTTCATTATTTTTTTCTGCACTATGCAATTTTGTTATTTCATAAAATACCTTTTGCTGTTATTTCAAATAAAAAATTTAGGAAGGGGAACAATCACTACAGGTTTCCCTCCTATACTAACACACAAGTTTCTTATTTAGGAAATCTGAGTTTGAATGTTTCAACAGAACTGTGTTATCTTAGTTTGGCCAGTCATTCCTCTAATAGTTGCTAACCTGGTGAAATCATTATTAGCCCAGAAAAGTAAGTTCAATCAAAGGGAACTGCTCCATCTAGAGTTTCATCTTGCACACAAGCTTATTAAATATTTTAATCAATGATTTTACTGGCTGTCATGCCCTGTAGCATCTGACTTTTTTATTTCAATAATTTAGGAACAGTGAATCTGCCATCAACCTTAAAAACAGTAATTCATATGATTTGGTGACCTCAAACTAAGTACAAATATATGAGGGGAAGGTATGCACATAACAAAAGATAATGAGGTCTGCAGTAACGTAGCATAGGAAAAAGTGTTTTTCAGAGGTGAAGTGCTCAAATTCTTCTTTAAAACATACAGATGATAATTCCTGTAATTTTCTCAAAGGCAGTGTAAATCCAATACACATTTCAGCAAATACTTATTTCATATGTAACTTCCTGTGGTACTGAGTTTCACAGCATATAAAAGTATCACCAACACTACACTTAGATAGATAGACAGATTGCTTTTAATTTAATTTCCAAATTAAAACAAGAGTAAACAATTCTTTTCATAAATCTGCTTCAACTGTATCTCTCCTCCCAATGTTATTATCTTCCCTTTTATTTTTTTTCCAGCACATTTTTCAAATTAGTCAAAAATGAATGCACTGATCAAGGTGAGAAAATTGGTAATTGCTTTTAAATTAGTCAAATCTTGTGCGGTACTACATCAAGGCAATAATTTTAGAAGATGAATTTGTACAACTTTGAAAACTAGTAGGTAAAAAGATCTTGCTACAGAAAAACATAAAAATACATCAGTGTTCAGTACATGTTGGTAAGTGAGGGGTAGGACAATGTGAGGCACTCACCAGCCAAGCTGTGGCACCAACCTTTCCGCCTGCTCTCAGCCCACGCAAACAAGATGTGGTCTAAGCTGATTTAGCCCAGTCGAGCTGAACTGAATTACTCTTTGCAGCTGCAAAGAGCCATCTGTGTCTGAGTAGTTACCACAGAGCAGCTAGAAATGAGAGCTTGTTTTCATTTGTCAATCTCAGTTCTAAGTACAGCAAAGGCAACTTCTTTGCTGAGTCAGCTTGCCTGTTGTCAGTGATGCTCTGCTCTAGACAGATTTTTGCTGTTGTCAGTGCTTTAGAGCTCACAGCAGTTCTTTAAATCCTATGTGTCCTGATCTGACAATGATGCTTTATTTGGGCTCATCACAGTGTGACTGTCATTAAAGATAGAGCTCTGAGTACATTCTGGAGGTGGGAAATAGTCTTAGAAGTATGCAGAAATAGAACACTGTGAACACTGTCCACAGTGAGATAGTAGAAGATAAACCAGAAATATACTGACCAGAAAAAAAATGTGCTATATTTTAGGACCTGGATGTTCAATCAGAGAGATATCAAAGTGTCTACTAATTTTTCTAAATGCCCAAAGCCTGGTACAACCCAAAGTTATTATTCTGAAATAGTGTACACAATGATCCTCAAAGCAAAGAGATCTCATCCTGAATTTCAAACTCTTGAAAAGACATACATAAGTGAGATATGTAACTAAAAGTGGCACCGTACTTCCTACACTGTTTAATCTTGCTCTTATCGAGCTCAATGAATTTGACATGGATGCCCCATCCATATCCACTGAGTATTGGATTCCCCACCCTTGGAAGTATTCAAGACATTCAGGGTTGGATATGCCTCTGAAAAAACTGATCTAATGAAAGGTGTCCCTAGCCACAACAGGAGTGTTGGAACTAGATGATCTTTAAGGTCCTTTCCAACCCAAACCGTTCTGTAATTCTATAATGCTATGAATTATACTCCAGGTAATTATCTGAACCAATCTTTATGATTTTTCCAAAAACAAAAGCTAAACATGCCTTAAGCTTTGCTTCTCTTCCTAAGGATCATTAGCTAGTAAATCAGCATGCAGACAGATCAAGATGGTAAAAACTCAACCAAAGACTGAAATATGCAGATTATTCTTCAATGTTCCCGTGGAATATTTATCTGGAAATGATAGTCTATTTTCTATGCTAAGCAAAAATCAAGAATTAATTTTATTTCAGTACACATTTTCTAATGCAAGAGTAAGTATGTGGGCGCTCCAGAGGAACTCAGAAAAAAAAATCCACCCTACTATCCTGGTTTTTTTCTATGTAAAGAAAAAAAAAAAAAAAGGGTGGAATGTGCATGTCTTTCTTGGAATTATTCTATTATGGGTAACTCTTAATATTTTCACAAAACAACGTGTACAAAGCAGTAACCAGGAACAAGTAGGAAAGATTAACATGATTGCTTGGAATAATGCCAGCCTGTGATCTTTTACAGATCATGGATGTTTCAAAAAATTCTCACAATAAAGCACAAACTTTATCTATGGTGAGCCTACTTGCATTATATTTGCCTCATGAAGCAGTTCTGCAATTGAAGGAAAGCGCTCACACACTAACCACAATTTTTGCCAAAACTGTTCTAAGGAACCCAGCTGCCAGACTGGGTTTCTTGAAAGAAAAAAGCAGAAGGGTTCATGTAAGAAAGCATATATGCAGAAGAAGAATCTCTGTGAGGTTGCTTGCAGTGATTGTAAAGTATGCCTAGCTTCCTGCCTCAGAGACCAGGTGAGGCACAGACTTCATTGTCCTTCTGAGAGTGCTGCTTCTCGTGAAAATAAGTTATAAGACTATTGAGAATATGTTCACATAGGCCAGAAGATACCTTACCAATTAGAATTTCCAGTTTGTGGAGAACACTCAAGACTTGTCTTAATTATCAAATACATACACTCCAACCATCCCCTCATTCCACAAAGAATCTTCTTCAACTTGACACCAAGAGAGATACAGGGCATATTTTAAAGTGACACTTTTCAGTAATTTTTTTCTAAATAAAACCATTATTACAACAGTGAACCCAGAGAGAAGGTCGCTGTAATTTGATCCTCCTCTACTAATTGAATTCTTTTTTTTTAACTGCCCATTTAATCTTTGATACTTATTTTGATACTACTAGCAGTTGGGGGGGAGCAAATAGGCCTTTCAAAGACATTTTACAGTCAGCGGCACATGCTCTAGTAACAGCCAATAAATATACATAAAAAGAAGTGGCAGTAAGCCTAAGGAAATATAGGCATGAGTTGTATTCAATCACAAGTTTCCCATCCTTGTGGTTCACAGTAGAGAAAGAATTATTGATGATTGCTACTGATTGGACTACTAAACCTACAAATTAATCCCACTTTGAAATCCACTTCGTATTGTGGATGCAGACAGATTTAAGAAAACAGAATTTATAAACACAGTGAAGGAAAAGTACAACAGATTAATGCATCCACAGTGGGCAGCTGCAGTGCAATTATCAGATCAGTTGAGTGGGAGTGTTGATCTACTGAAGGGTAGGAAGGTTCTGCAGAGAGATATGGACAGGCTGGACAGATGGGCTGAGGCCAATTTTATGAGGTTCAATAAGGCAAAGTACCAGGTCCTGCCCCAAGTATCCCATTCAGCACTACAGGCTAGGGGAGGAGTGGTTGGAAAGCTCCTAGTGGAAAAGGACCTGGGAGTGCTGGTTGACATGAGCCAGCTGAACATGATCCAGCAGTGTGCCCAGGTGGTCAAGAAGGCCAATGGCATCTTGGCTTTTATCAGTGTGGTCAAAAGGACCAGGGCAGTGATCATCACCCTGTATCTGGCACTCCTGAGGCTGCACCTCAAGTACTGCATCCAGTTCTGGGCCCCTCAATTCAAAAAGCCATTGGGATGCTAAAGTGTGTCTGGACTTGGGACATCATGGAGCTTGGGAAGGGTCTGGAAGACAAGTCTTATGAGAAGAGGCTGAGGGAGCTGTGGTTGTTTAGCCTGGAGAAAAGTAGACTGAAGGGAGACCTTATGACTCTCTACAACTACCCGAAAGGAGGTTGTAATGGGGGGGGCAAGGAGGGCGGTCGGCCTCTTCTGCCAGGAAACCAGTGACAAGAGGAAACGGCCTCATGCTGTGCCAGGGAAGGTTCGTATTGGATGTTGGTGGCAATCCTTAACCACTGTTTCAGGGAAGAAATTCTTCCCAGATTCCCCAGGAGGTGATGGAGTCACCACCCCTGAAAGTTCAAGAAATGACTGTATGTGGTACTGCTATGATATACTTGGCATGGTGGTGTTTGGTCAAAGGTTGGACTTGATGATCTTGGAGCTCTTTTTCAACCTTAATGCTTCTATAACAATATCTCCCTTACATACTATAAAAAGGGGAAAAAATTACTGCATGTATGACTGTTGTTCGGCAGAAATTTTCTAAATTTCATATGCTAAAATTTAACCTCCAGATACTGTTTCCAAAAAGGTGAATGGTAATAAAGGAAACAGAATTTTTTAGCAAAAGGAGTATGTATTTGATTCAGATGATACCAATATTGCATGAGCGCTCACGTTGCACTGAAGAAAGTGTAAGACCAACTCATTAACTTCAATGGGGCTAGAACTGTGCAAAGGAACTCTTCTGCTAGCAACATGCAAAGGAGATTTCATGTATGTTTTGTTTTGGGTCTTTTTTTTCTTTAAAAGACTTTGAGGGTATGCATATTGATATGATTAGTAGACAACTAAAGTTAATCAAGAATTCAAGACATTAAACCACAGAAATATGAATTCTTAGAACTTTGTAATTAAGAGGAAACTGCAAACAGCTTCTAAATTTATTTGGTTGCAGGTTTCTATTTACAAGGTTTACCTTCCATTCTTAAAAAATTGCTGACATTTAAATAAAAAATGTGCTTAGAACTTTTGAGTAAAACTCTGATGCATTTGTCGAAATTAGTCTTCAGCTGCAAGACATCTAAAATACTTTGAAGAAATGGGTAATTTAAAATATAACAAGGATTTAAGAAAAAAATGGGGGTCTACATTCTTCGGCATTCATGAAGTATGTTTAGGACTATCATGTGATTTATAGCAAGTCTCTGAGTTATGATTTTGTTTAGTCATAATCACATGTTTTCTTTTCTTAAAAACGTTTTTTGGAGTATCCAGCATAAGTATGAATCATTTTTCTCAATCATGGTGATGGCATATTTTTTTATAAGATACAACTATATTGCCCTGTAATTGTGAAGTATCATTATAATATGTACTCTTAACTAATTACATGGTGTATGATTTGTCACAATTAAAATGACATCAGATGATTGAAATTCTCACTTTAGCTCTTTATTTTTCTCTTACTCATGTCAACAGTCTCTTCTAGTAGAGTCAGCCAAACATGAAGTTTTGCAAATTTCTGAAAGCTTCTCAGCCTAAGTCATTTCTTTTCTATTGCTGTGGTATTTTCATGTGATCTAAACTAGTTTGACTGCACCAGTGGTTTTGAGTTTTGTCAAGAGTGCTCAAGAAATAGTTTGCAATTTCCTTGAAATTAGATAGATCACAACCTTGAAAAACGTTGTTTCATCTTGGGTTTCTTTGGGGATGAGACTTTTTTTCTACATTTGATAAGTTTCTTACCTTTGTTTGAACTGATTTTGTCTGTTTTATTTGTGAAATATATACAATTTTTCCTGTGTAACAAACAAAATAAGTTCCTGAACAAGACATTACCACTAGATAATGGTTTTCCTAGGGCTTTCTGTCACCTTCCCTTTTTGCTTTACAGCTGCTTCTTTCTATCTCTTTGTTTCATATGAAAATGAGTAATTTTCCTCCATTCATCACTTCACAGAGAAAAGTCTGGTTAAGCTTTGGCACATCCTAGTTACACTTCAGTCTACATTCTTTGCTAACTCTTCCTTTACCAGCTATAGCCCATTCTATCAAAATCAGTAACACCTTTACTCAGTTTTGTTAGAGTGTCTTTTCCCACACAGAAATAACTCTAATACCTTCAAATTAAGTTGCTCAAAGCCCCATCCAATCTGTCCACCAATGCTGGCAAGGATAGGTCATCCACTGCTTGTCTGGACAACTTCTTCTAGAGCCTCACAAACGATATCATTAAATATTTATTCCTTACATCCAACCTAAATCTGCCAACATTTAGTTTCGAATTGTTACCTTGTATCCGATCACTACAGGCCCTGGTAAAAGGTTGCTCTTCATCTTTCTTATAAACAGGCTTTAAGTATCGAAGTGCTGCAACCAGGTCTCCCTAGAGCCTTCTTTTCTCTGGGTTGATCAGCCCCATTTCTCTCAGACTGTCCTAGTAAGAGAGGTCTTCCAGACCTCTGATCATTTTTGTGGTCCTAATCCAAATTGGTTTCAACAGGTTCGTGTCTGTTCCAGTACTGAAGACCACAAAGCTGTACACAGGTACTCTAGATGGGGTCTCATGAGAGCTGGGTAGAGGGACAGAATCTCCTCCCTCAGCCTCCTGGTCACTCTGCTTTTGTCATGGACATGGAAGCAGTAGGTTTTCTGGGCTGTAAGTGCACCCTGTAGGCTTATGTGCAATTTTTCATCCACCAGCACCCCAAAGTCCTTCTTGGCAGGGCTTCTCTTGGTACCTTCATCTTCCAGTTTGTAGTGGTACCGGGGGGTTGCCTTGACCCGGGTCCAGAACCTTGCATTTGGCCCTGTTGAACTTCATGAGCTTCACACAGGCTCATTCTTGTCCCTGTTCAGGTCCCTCTGGATGACATCCCTTCTTTCTATCAAATTAATTGCACCAGAGAGCTTGACGTTGTCCACAAACTTGCTGAGGATGCACGCAATCCCACTGTCCATGTCATTGATGAAGATATAGTAATGGTGCTAGTTCAGAGGAACCATTGATGTCTTTTTTGGAAAGACACCACTCATTAATGGTTTCTGCTTGGATATTGAGCTGTTGAATGTTACTCTTTGGATTTGGTCATATAGCCTTATCCTTCTAGCAGTCCCTCCATCAATCCCATACCTCTCCAACTGAGCAGCAACACTGTTGTGGAGGGCCATATTAAAGGTAAGTCTAGATAAATTATTTGCTAAACTACCCTTGTATTTTGCAAAATGTTGACATGGAGAAGGGTGTCTCTTAAGTTGTCATGATTCACTGTAATTCACAAACAAATTTTACTTCCTGGAGAGCTGTAATACAGAGTTTTTGGGAATACTCCACAAGAGGTTTATATGTGGTGGAAAAGAACATCTGAAGAGAAAGAGAACTGAAGAAAAGACAGCTTTGATATACAGCTGGACTACTGGACAACAAATAACTTCCTACCTTGGAGACTGCCTTTTCATATTATACAAGTGTTGTGTTTATTCAATTTATTAACAATGTTGTTAGAAAAAAATCTTACTTTGTATGTAATCTGCAGTTTAAGCTAATGTTAGCCCCTTTCCTATTTGCTGATTGTAAACCCTTTGCCTATTGGTTCCTGTTAGTTAAAATTTATAGCTTTCCCTCATTTTTGTATCTCTCCTTACCAATATTTGGATATATTCCAGCCCAATTCCCATGTATGGATATTCCCCTGGCACGATTCCTCCCAAATTCCATGCATTCCATGCTCTACCAGATAAAAGCTAGTCCATCTTTAAATAAAGAGATTCATTTTGTCTTCACGTTGTGTGATTTCTGTGCAAAGTGGATCTTTTCATGGCCTCACCTCAGGGGGTTTACAGCTGTACCCCCGATACAGAGTTCTTCATCATGGTCTCTTGTCCTTCTCTTTAGCTTTCCTTTGATAGAGAGTGAAAGATCAGCCCACGCAGAACAATTGTGACAGGTAAGTTTCTTTAGAATTGGAAACCCAAGCATTTACTGTAGTTCAGTGGACAGTCAGGTACAATGATTTAGTTAGTTGTGATACCAAAAGGAGGAAGCTGCAGAGAAAAAAGTGAGATTGACAGAAGCTGAGCTTTAATGAGAAATCTTAATTCATGATTCTTAAAGCGTGGTGTAAATTTATACCAAACAAATTCATGCCTTTATTAAAAAACTAATACCTTCCTGCTTCTGACAGATTACAGAGCAAATTTCTCAAGGACAGATATTCAAGTACATTTGAAATCCACATCCAACCTGAAAAGAAGGGCCATCTGGTGATTGCAATTGTTATTAGATTAGATGACTGTAATGTAATACGAGAATTAAGCATCAAAATGGTGATCCCCAACTACTACTTATCAGTTGTTATCCAACACCAACTTACATTATTCAGATTTATGTTTTGATGTATAATATAGTTGTTGTGTTTATAACATAAAGGATTCTGTAAATGTAACTGTGTATGACTTTTAGAATTTGTGTCTGCACTTTAAATCACATAATAGTCAGCCATCTAAAATAGCAGATTGTATAGGAAAACAGTTTAATTAAACTGCCATTAAATAAAAAACATATGTGTAATGAAATCACAGTTCCTGTTTAAAAAAGGAAAGAAATTTCAGGATAAAAATAAAAAACAGTTTGTTGATGCAGTTCAAATCAGTTCATTCTCAGTGACACCTAAGATTTAGGTGTCTATTGAATAACAATTATTTATGATAAAAATATTTTTATAATAAGAATATTTTTTATAATGGTTTTTATTTGGAAAATATAAATTAAAAAACATATTTGCTAAATGGCTCTAAAATGCTGTAAGCATGTATAAGAACTCTTTAAGAATCAACACACCCCTTCAGAACAGATAGCTATGCTATGTAGTCAGGTTAGTAATTCTGGTAAAGTTGTGCCACTTCTCAGTTTCCTGACAGGCTGATAAATCAGTGTAAGTATTAGAAGTTATATATCCATACTAATGTAACAAGTTCCTACACCTGTATTTATATATAATCATTTGTAAACATCAAAAGCTTCAGCATTTTGCTTAGATTCAGATGTCTGGTGAGGTTAAATGTTCAGTCAAAACTTATCCAAACCTCTCTGGCCTGAAAATCTGAAGATAAAGCTTTCTTATAGATTTCCTGTACAACCTCTGTTTATTAAATCTGGCAGAACAGCCAAGAAAAATGAGTACCTTTGAAATCACAACAAGATTGAGCATTCTCCTTCTTACCTAATCTCTCTTTTTCTTTGGTATTCTCCAGAATAATGTAATATTGGCATTTAGTTTGAATGCCACTGTCGTAGTTTCAGCTAAGAGACTTTTTAATCAGAAGCTGTTACATTGCTGTGTTTTGGATTTGGAAGGAGAATGTTGTTGATAAGACACTGATGTTTTGTTTTTTTGCTAAGTTGTGTTTCTCATAAGCCAAGAACTTTTTTTTAGCTTGTCTCATGCTCTGCCAGCGAGGAGGTATGCAAAAGAAACTGAAAGGGAACAAAGCAGGGAGGATATTCCACATCATAGAATTTCACGTCCAGTATATTAACTGGGGGGGAGTTACTGCTTTGTGTTCTGGCATCAGTGAGTGGGTGGTGAGCAATTGTATTGTGAATAATTTTCCCCCCTTTTTATTATCATCATTGTTAACATTTTAGCCTCTGGACTTAAAAATATGACATTTCTCACATTTGAGTAGGTCTTTAGAAATACTGAGTAAACAGGCAATTAGTTTTTGCATAAAATATGGACTGAAAAGGGATTTTAACTTTTGGCTATATGTTTATTTTGTCCATGGCTCTTTTATGCTTCCTGTTTGGGAATACTCACAGAACAGATTTCTGCTCATACAAGGATTTTTAGGGTGACTGTTCTTTGCAGAAGCACTCCTGTGTTAACAAACAAAGTATAAAGATTACCTAAAGTAGTTCAAAGCAGGCCTTCAGTCATACACCAGAAACATTTAACAGCAGTCATTGTCATTCAGCCATCTTCAACATCCTTAGTGGGTCATGGGGTCAGAAAGGGCTGCATGGCAGAGGTTTAGAGGTGGGGGAACCGTCACTGGGAATGTGCTCACAGGTGTCTTTGGGAGAACCCTAAACATCTTTATTGCAGCATGCAATAAACCTATTCTGTGTCAGCTTTACCTGTGGTTTTGTTCACATGGCTTCACAGTGCAAGGCTGCGGGTTCTGTTCATGTGTCATGACCAACTTGACGTATTGTCAGCTCATCATCTTATCTCTAGTTCTGTAATACACTGAGGTTCTTTTAAAACCCAGATTCACACAGAATGCTAAAAATATCTGTTATATTAGAATCATGGTCTAATATAGCAAGTGGTTGGCCTTCTAGGTTTATGGATAAAAGTATAAAAAGCTAATGCTAATGTTAGTTACAACTCAAAAAATAAGGAAAGATATCCAAATAGTTATTTGGAGATATAAACTTAATATACTTTGGAAATACAAACTTAAGTATTTTTAAGGAGAATTTAATTTTGGGTGTCCTAAGAGAGGGGTAAGCCACATAAAACAAGGCAATATTCAATTCATTGCACTTCTGGATTCATTACCAAAAATAATGCTGATATCTTTCTTGCTTTTTAGATTCGTGAATTTCTGGGACTTTCAAGGCAATTTAATCTGGTGTAGGCTGGTCAGGAAATAAGTGTCAATCTCATCCTTTGAGCAAGGATAACAAACAATCTACTGACATTTTGCACACCATGACATATTTTTAGAATTTGTTCTATGATTGTGTACAGTTGCATTTATTCACCCTAACTTACAGCACCTGTTGCATATACCAAGTTTCACATTTGTGTGTCCACAGCCTATTACAGCCAGTCTTTGAACAACAACCTCTCTACTTTAAAACAAGATTGATAAAAATGCTTTGCAAACAATTAGCAGGACTCTCTATTCATAATGTCAGCAACATCAATTTTCTCATTGCTAGCAGAAAACCTGACTTTGATGCAAAGTGAACAGGAGCTATGATTGCTCAGGCTTGCACTAAATGAACCTTAGGAGTATTATTATTATAACCTTGGTGTATGCATCAAAGTCCCTGTGCAAGGCAACTGTGAATACAGTACTAGATTTATTTAAACATAATACTTCCCATTATCAGTTAATAATTTTGCAGTTCCTTACAGTTTTGTCTGATGAATGTGTTTTAGCAACAGCCAAAATTAAAAATTCAGGCCTCCCACCTTTTATTTGAAATATGTCAAACATACTGTAGGCCCCCTTTAGTTTGAAACTCTGGTGTGATCGTCTCACGAAAACTACTCATTTGTGCTGTTCAGGAAAAACAAATGCACTGTGTATCGATACAACACATTTAAAACATTTTAACTGTGTCATCTTAAAGCACATTATAGAAATTTCTTTCCAAGGAAATAAAGAAAAATTATTAAAAAAAAAAATCCAAACCTGTAAAAGGTGTTTGATGGACAAGTAGAACAATGTAGAATTTGATTTCATGAAAATGACACACCGGTGTTTTTGGGAGGCCAAATTACATGACTTCGAAAGTGTCAAGCCTGTAATGCCAGATTTTCTGGACATTTGTACAAGAAGAATAACTGAGTAATCAAATATCTCAAACATATGGTATCCAACTCAGTAAGATGAGTATTAAAGATAAGCTTGGTCTAATCAGTCTATTGCTGAGGTTTCACTTTGAAAACATTCTGAACCAAACCCTTCAAAAGTTTGTCTGGATACCTAAAATATAAACATGAATTCAGCTCAAAACTGACGATGCTTTTGCCTAATATTGTCTAGTCTATTATGACTGTAAAGGGTATGAAAGAAGGCAAATGTACAGCTGTGAAGGAAACAAAATATGACTTCCCAACTCTACATGGGAACAGTGACTGTAAAAGGTATGGTCTTCACATAGCTCAGCAGTTTGACATACCAGCAATATACACCTGGAACAGTATTTCATTTTCACTTTTGGTTATGTGTTCAGAAATAAGAAGAGCAAAATCTGACATAGTTGTACTTTCTTCCACTCAGTCTTGATACTGCTCTTGCTGTCCTTTCAGAAAGCATTTAATATCATTTCACTGGATTTTGATGTGAACTAGTACACCAGAGAGCTCTCACTTCCAACAAAAAAGGCCTGTCCCAGTCCTCTTTATTCCTTTCACAACAGCAATTTTTGATCTACGGGGAAATTGTCTGGGGTAGGTAAAATTATGTGTCTTCCTTTGTGTTAAAAAATATGGAACACCATCTCTTTTCTACTTAAAGAAGTGAGGTTGCAACAACTCAACAATCAATGACTTTTCGGGAAAATGTTCTCTAAAAAATGAAATTATGGTAGACAATATTAAAAAGAAATATTAATGGATCCATATAAGTTCTCTGTCAAACACACACATGTTTTAAGAACATGTAACTGTGACAAAATGATCACCAGTCAACATTCTTGAATTGATCTGCTACTGTCCCACTATTTTAACTTTTTTTTTTGAGGGCTATCAAAGGCAGAAACATGCATGGATTTCACCCAGATTATTTTTTTTCAAGATATATTTAAGACTAGAGGAATGCAGCATTATTCCTAAGTATAACGCTGCAAAGCTGTTAGCAGTAAGACAAGAAACCCACAGAAAACTGTTAAAAAATCTACTAAAAATACTAAGATCTTTAAACCTCACTTAAAATATCAATTTGAATACTGCATTTAATCTATTTTTTGTATGTCTGCACCACAGACCTACTGCAATCATGAAAATTTTGACTTAAAAAACAAACAGGAGGAAAGTGTATTACAAGTCAAATGCAAAATGGAAGCACAGGAAATTTTTGTTTATTGTAATTTTATTTCATTGACAATAGTATTGCCTGTGGCTATATGATACCTTCCATCAAACTTTATCTCACTATATGTGTCACCAACCTGATTGCCTTCTGCAATGACACAAATACCTGTATGGATGAGGTAAAAAATGAAGCAGGTCCAGTCGAGAGTGACAAAGGACTGGAGCACCTCTCCTATGAGAAAAGACTGAGGGATATGGGCCTGTTCAGCCTTGAGCAGAGACAACTGAGAGGGGACCTCATCAACGTCTGTAAGTATATTAAAGGAAGATGTCCAGAGGATGGAGCCAGGCTTCGTGATGCCAACCAACACGAGAAGATGGAATGGGCAGAAACTGATGCACAGGAAGTTCCACCTGAACATGAGGAAGAACTTGTTTACTGTGCAGATGACTGTGCACTGGAACAGATTGTCCAGAGAGGTTGTGGAGTCTCCCTCACTGCAGATATTTAGGAACTGTCTGGATAAAATCCTGTGCAATGTGCTCTAGGATGATGCTGGTTGAGCAGGGAGGTCATACCAGATTATCACCTGTGATTCCTTCCCTTCTGAAATATTCAAAACAGTGTTATCTGATCAGTAGATGAAAATTTAGAAAAGATTTGGTTCAGAGTATATACAGAAGACAAATATGATAATTTTTATATGGATGACAATTTTAAAAACACACTGGGGGAGAAACATGTAATATCCATCTTTCTCAACAGAAAATTTAGACAAAAAATTCCTATAGAACCCTTTATCAGAATACTTTAAAGGAGTAGGTTGCCACATATACTCTATCAGAATTCTATTTCAGGGTAAAACATAAGAGCAAATGGCTTATCTGTCTGAGAAATGTCTCATTTTAACATTCTGAATTTTTTTTCTATATAAGGTTGTTTTGACTGATGCTCTAATTGACATGAGTACAATATTAAAGGAGAGGGGGGATCTGATGCTTCAGAAAATGAAGTGCATGTGTAACTTTAAGCAGTTGTTTAGTTCTCTTAAAGTTAGTAACACTCTTAAAGACAATGGATAGCATTAATACATATAAAGAATATCATTACAGATTTTTAGGCTATAAAATCATACAGAAAGTGACTCAAAAATCTCCAGGTTTTTTCCTGGGACAAAAGAGGACCAAGACAATACCACCATCAGTACCAATCCTGCTTTGTCAGTACTGCACTGCTTCTGCAAAATCCACAAAACAAATGATGTTTTAACAGGAATTGGACAATATACCTTAGAATAGTATAGTCTGTAAATTGGGGTCCCAGGATCTAATCCTCTGCTATGAAATATCACTTCTGCTCACTGGGCTTTAGTTAGTACGAGTCACTTATGAACATTGTCTTGAGAGCAATTGACATAAATATATATTTTAGAGATGTAGTATGTAAGGGTAGCACCATTCCACTGTATAACACAGTAAGCTGAAATCTTTGCAAAAGGAATAACCATAACATGTATTTAATTGTAAGCACTGTAGAAACTGATACTTATGATCATAAAAACTACCAGGAAAATAAAATTCAAAAAATAAATTAAAATAAGAATTTGACAGAATTCTTGTCTTTAAGTAGTAAATTTTATTTATAATTAAATAAATAATTTTTAAAAAGAATAAATAAAACCAATAAATTATGATCTTCATAATTTTCAAATAAGAGTTTGAAAACCTTTCCTGTATATCAGACGTCAGTAATACTGTCTGGATTAAAGACATACAGAACTGAACTTGCCAAAAAAACCCAGAAGACTTTTTAAAAAAAAGAAAGAGTAAGAAAGGAAAAGATAAAAGAAGTAGTAAAGTCTTTTCAAGTAGAATTTTATTTTTTAGAAGTGTAACTTCCAAATTAGATAATATTGCACATGCACAGACATGCGCAAACTAGTACACACAATGTGTATATATGCAGACTGAAAAACCTTATATGATGTGCATTTATAGTGTATCAAATACAGTGCATTAGGTCCTTTAAAACAGAAAAAGTCAAAATCTTCAATGTGTGTTTGAGAAGATATTACTTCTGTAAAGAAACCTACTAAGCAAGTGAAGAAGTGTAACTGTTTTGAACAGATGACAATCTATAGGATTTTTGCAAAAATCGTAATAAAAAATCACTGCCCTCCTATAGTCAGTTTCATTAGCGATTGTTTCAGTAAAGTGTTAATATGTATGATGAACACCATCATATTTCAATTACTATAATTTTTACATATGATATTTAGGGACCAGAAAGTCTGTGTTAAACACTGAACTCTGGGGTTTTTTTCACTTTATGAGATGAATTAAAATGCAGCAGATGTCGAAATTAAAGGTGTTTGCATTTCATATGGAAAGTTTCTCACAGACCATTTGCCTTTCTTCCATTATTCTTGCCTGTGTGAACATGGAAATGACTGGAAAAGATTTAAAAACCCCATACTTTGTGGTTTGCAAATGCATCCTGCCATCTTTGAGCTTGTCTGTTTGTCCCAAACCTCTCTATGCCAGTTTAACAATCATCTCGTGCCAGATTTGGCTTTCAAAATTAACATATTTTGTATATGACATATGTTTGAAATTAGCACAAAATGTAGCCGAGAACTGGAAATAAACAAGGAAAAAAGTTATTTTAGCAAATATTTGGGAGCCAGGAAAGACTTTGTTGGCTTAAAACATTAGGACAGGCTATTGTCTATTAAATTAAATAAATTCAGTATGTAGCCTACAAGTTGTCATCACCACACCGTCTGTTTTGTTATACATGCATTATTTCTCCCCTCTTTCACATGTTCATTTGATATATGTGTGTACTTCCGTAGCTATAGACAAACAAAAACATCACATGTGCCTCTCATGTTAAAAGGGGCTGTAAAGTCTTGAAAATCTCACAGTATTGTCAGAGCCAAAATTTTCTGCTTCTCATTAAGAACTGGCATATTATTCTTGTCACACATATGCACTAAGCACGCTACTATGGTCACTGGGCTCTAATCTTAGTTGCTGCTGCTCGTTTGGAAACAAAACAACATTTTCTTTTGTTTGTGCAAGACCCCTGGGCATAAAACCTTGGATACTTCTCCTCCAGCTTGGCTGCAAAGATATTATGTGCTCAGGACGTTGTCTTCTCCTGAATGACCACAGGCATTGGGCCTCCTTGGCACCATAGCTAGAGGACGAATGGGGTGTTGCAGCCAGATGTTGCCTCTGCATCCTGACTGCCATGAATGCGGCAGAATAGGATAATGGCTGGTGGCATACCCAGAGCACCCAAAGCCAAACTGATGGGCTGGCAGCACCTTCCAAACAGGCTGACAAAATCTTCTAATCTTCTTTTCAGTAGTGGGCCTATTGCTACGAGGGCTTACAGTTATTTGGGGAATATGAGTAAAATAGCAGCCTATTGTCATGAATGAGTTGTTGGGTTGCTTAAATAATCATTGTCAAAGGTAATGGCAAAAAGGAGAGTTTAACATGGGTCTGTGAAAGTGAAACTTTAACAGAGTTCAATGGCAAGATTCACTCCTATTACTTGCTACATGGATGAAGCATACATAGGAAAATCAGATTAGAATCAACTAAGAATGATTTACATGGAGATTGGAGTTGTAAAAGGCTAAGGGTGAAAAGGATATGGATACAAAAAGATAGGGGTGAAAAAGGGTTTAGCGGCACTTAATCATTGACTCATTTGTATTAGTCAATAGGATTCAATAGGACTTACTACAATTATAACAATGACTTAACTATAGATCCACAGTAACAACATTTATACCATAACCAATTCACACACGCAGAAGCACAGAAATGTATACATCTATATCTCTTTATGTAAAGGTACCCATCAAAAATTCCCCTTTATTTCAGTAAAATGCTCATATCAAATGCACTTGTGTTTCTCAACAGTCAGGGGTTGCACCTTGAAGAGCATGGGGAATATGGGTGGGTGGGGTATCCGCCTAGGTCTCACTGTCAGCAATGATCTTTCAAGTATCACAAACAGAAAAGCTGGCAAGCTCCAAGAGGCGTCCCACTCAGAGTTCCTGTAGCCGCGATGGACAAGGAAAACTCAAACAGCCTCACTTAAGACCACTCTCCACAGGGTCATGAGCTTTAGTAACCTGTATGTTTCCATCCTTACCATATTCTAAGACAGTAACTACTGGATATTTTTTTCCCAAAAAAATCCATTTCACTTGGACTATGACTCAGGTAAATGATTTACCAAGGCTAAGAAAGACAACTTCTTATCCCTTGTTCCCCACCTTGGCTACACAGCTGATAGTCCGGCTGTTACCATGCAAAAGCTTGTGGTGCAAGAAAGAGGCACTTCACCATTTATTTTGTTTGGTTGAGGCTTATCAGGAGCTACTAAAATCATAGAGCAGGCCTGAAGAAGAGCATGGCACCTACAGGACAGAGAGGGCCTCAGACCCAGCCAACATGGATTTGGGAGGAGCAGATCCTGCCTAACAAATCAGATCTCTTATTATGACCAGGTGACCCACCTGGTGATTGAGGGCAAGGCTGTGGGTGTAGTCTACCTAGACTTTAGCAAGGCCTTTGATGCCATGTCCCACAGAATAATCTTCAAAAAGCTGGCAGCCCATGGCTTGGACAGGGGCACTCTGTGCTGGGTTAGGGCTGGAGGGCCAGGCCCAGAAAGTGCTGGTGAACGGGGCTGCACCCAGCTGGCAACCGGTCACTAGTGGTGTCCCCAGGGGTCAGTGTTGGGCCTAGGCCTGTTTAAAATCCTTATTTATGATCTGGATGAGGGAATGGGGTCTATCATTAGCAAATTTGCAAGTGATTAAGCTGGGGGGGGGAAATCTCTCAGTTGGAGAGTAGGAGGGCTCTGCAGAGAGACCTTGACAGGCTGGTTAGATGGACCAAATCCAACAGGATGAGGTTTAACAAGATGAAGTGCTGAGTCCTGCATTTTGGCCACAACAACCCCCTGCAGCTACAGGTTGGGCATAGCGTGGCTGGAGAGCAGCCAGGCAGAAAGGGACCTTGGAGTTTGGATTGACAGGAAGCTGAACATGAGCCAGCAGTGTGCCTAGGTGGCCAGGAAGGCCAATGGCATCCTGGTCTGCATCAGGAACAATGTGGCCAGCAGGACTAGGGAATTGATTCTTCCTCTGTACTTGGTGGTGGTGAGGCCTCTGCTGGAGTGCTGTGTCCAGTTCTGAGCCCCTCAGTTCTGGAAGGATATTTGAGGTCCAGAGAAGAGCAACGAGGCTGGTGAAGGGACAGCACAAATCCTATGAGAAGTGGCTGAGGAAGCTGAGACAAAGGAGTCTCATCACTCTCTACACCTACCTGAAAGGAGGTTGTAGCCAGGTGGGGTTGGTCTCTTCTCCCGGGCAACCAACAGTAGGACAAGAGGAGCCAGGGAAGGTTTAGGTTAGACACTAGGAAGTTCTTTGCAGAGTGATTAGGCATTGGAATGGGCTGCCCAGGGAGGTGGTAGAGTCACTGTCCCTAGAAGTATTCAAGAAGAGACTGGACATGGTACTTAGTGCCATGTTCTACTAGACAAGGTGATGTTAGGTCAAAGGTTGGACTCGGTGATCTCAGAGGTCTTTTGCAATCTAATTGATTCTGTGATTCTGTAATCCACCCCAAAACTAGAGTCAATTCACTATGTTCCACAGAGTATTGGTGTGGTGGCCTCTTTCCTCTGTGGTGACAAAAAGGTTAATGCCATATTCCAATTGTCATTCTAGGAGAGTTTTTTGGTTAGGATGCCTAATTGCATGGATTTTGTTAAACATGATTGAGTAGTATCACATGTTTAAGGAGGTCCTTGGAACAGTGCCTCCACCTTCTATCATACAGAGTAATATTTGATGCTCCAGTGGTCCCTAACAACCTTACACATTCTGTGAATCTATTTAATTTAAGGTTATATTAGTAGGCGTTTCAAATTTGGTGACTCAACTAAATTAACTGGAGCTGTGCTGGTTTATACAAGGTGCATCCAGAACATTCTGAAATTGCCAAATTCAAATCTTTACTAGTATATTCTAACAACTTCTCTGCTTCAGTGTCCTTCTGTGTTAAATAATGGTTTGGAGTATAAAATTTACAAGCTTGGAAAAAAGTGACCACAAAAGATCCCAAAACCCTATGGAGGAGCACAAAATGTTATTTGTTTATATTTGCTTTTCCCCCCTGATGCCAAAGTTATGTTTTAAAACATAAAATAAATACAGATACAGAATTAACAAATACAGTGCTGCTGACTTTGTTAGGGATGAAGAGTAGCATTTAAATTTTGAATTTAAATCTTAACAACCAAGTGCCTACAGTACTATTAAAAACAAAGATGCAGAACATCTTCTATAAAAATTAGATCAGATGATAGATGGTTCTGAAGAGCAGGTGGGAAAATAATTAATCCTTCTTAAAGAATAGAAGAAGTCCCAGTGTCCATGAATTACATAAACAAAGAAAAATGAAATCTTTGGAAAAATTATCAAGACCTAGATGCAGTGTCAGTGTAAATCTAGTTTTATTCGCCTATACAAGTGACTGCAGAATATATGAGTAGTCTCAGATCTCCTATTACATACATAATCAGCTACAAAGTGTTGATGCAGTTATTAGATATAACTCCAATAAGAAATAAGAAAAATAGTCGTACTAATTAGTGTATATTATGGATATTCACAGGCCACAGGTTTGAATCGGATATGAAGCTGTGCCAGTTTTGGTCCTGCTGTGCAAGGTATATAGATGAATCATTGTGAGGTTTCTGTTCATTGGGTATTTTTTTTAATTAAGGACTTGCACTTACCTACTTCATACGACATACTTTTGGTTAAGCCCTTTACTCACACAGGATTAACTCATCTATGAGCTGCAGTCAGTAATAGCAGGTTTTTACAGTTTATCTGGTCAAAAAGAGCAAGTCAATTCATACTAAAGACACTTTGGAAACCTCATTTTCTACCATGACCCCATAGTACCAGTATTCCATATATGGATGATACAAATTGCGTCAGAAATACAACCCAGGTCTTGTAAAGAAACAAAAAGATCTTAATACATTTTAGTGATGCTAAGACCACAGACTGAATAAATATGATTTTGACTTTGTAAAATTTAAACAGCAAGTTTAAATTTTACAGCTATATCTTAATTTCAGAGGGTATATAGACATTATGAATTTTCCTAATGCAGTGCAGTGGTTTCTAATGCATTATGCAAACTCATGTTTATTTCACTTCCTGAACTCAAATGGCATGCTGAATTTTTAGCTGCAATTCATTGAACTCCTTTTCCTACTTAGAAAGATTTATCTTTTCATATGGAGCCTTAATCAAGACAAATTCTACCACACCAGTTGCCACATATTTTTCACCATGTGTTATGTATTTAATTCACCCAGAACCTACTTCAAAGAACTACCATTTGAGCATTACATCACTTTTGTCATTCTGGAATTATCTGAGGCCTGTTTTATTTTCCATTTCTTTTCCTCCCACCCTCACTAACTTATTAATACATAGGAAAGTGAATGTGTCTGTTTTATGCTCTGATTACCATCTTGCTTGCACTGCTGGTTTTGCATATACAGTAAATTCTAAGAAGATGGTCTTAGCAAAATGTGAAAAAACAGAATGTGAAGGAGATGTTTGGATAAATTTATAAGGAATAGCCGGATTTATTGGCTCCCCAGTATTTCTCGTATTGAATTTATTTAAATCTGTAACTCATATATCATTTATGAAATAGTGACAAGCAGCTTATGGATCAGCCAGCCTGCTATCAACAAATTGTTATGAGCTCGTTATCAAGCTGATTTGGGGGCACACCAGACATATTCCAGCTGGATTGCACAGCGTATTAAATGTTGTCCAAAAGCTCTGTTAAAATTGTTATTCAGGAGCTGTCTGCCCTCTTCTTTTATTCAGAGTTGAACAGTGCTTGGAGTTTTTGTGTTGTTTGTTGGCGGTTTTTTGCTTGGTTGGTTTTGGGTTTTTGTTTTTGGTTTTTTTCCCCCTGAAACAGAAATCCCCAAAACTGAAAAAAGCCCCATTTGGGAACTCAATTTCTGGCTTTATCATAGGAGTCTTCATTATATTGAGAATATTTTCACCCTACAGACTAGCTGTGCTACCCTGCACACAAATGGAAGCAGCTGGGATAGAACTACTTGTCTGTAGACCAGCCTTGCAATCTGTGGATCAAGGACTGCAATGCAGTACTAAGGTACTCTTGATTGTCCATTACATTGCAGTATTTATAGTCTATCTGCATGCCTGTTTTTCTCAAAAAGCAATGAGTCTCTCTGATGGGATTTGAGACCAGAAGAGATCAAATACTTAAAATCACACAAAACACATTTTAGCGTAACAGGATGCCAGATAAAAGATTCAATGGATTTGTGTATATGACAATGTCAGTCCTTTGCAAGGGCTGCAGGGCATGGTTGACGTGGTACAAAGGAACTGAAAAGAGGGCTCTGGGCATCTGTTTGCTTCATGGCCTGTAACAAATGAAGTCCCACTATACTCATGCAAAGAAATATATTCATATTCAAAACCCAAGTCAGGCCTGCTATATAAATGACAATGTCCTTCCAGTGAACATGTTAGAGAGGAAGGTTTTGAGACTTTATTTAGTATCAGATGTTTTAAGAATTACTCAAAATTAAAATGTGGTCTAAGTCATCATGTAGATGCAGCCTATGGATAGCTACACAGAGCCTAACTGAGCTACTACTCTCTGTGGCACAACTCAGTCCAGTATCAGCCTCTGAAAAGGTACAGCTTACCTCTAGGCGTGCTAGGGAACTTAATCAGTGCAACTGCTCTGAGACACACTTACCCCAGTCTGAGTACCTCTAACTAGCTACATCCATAGACAAGACACAGGAAACCAGATTTTCAAAAATATCTAGGTACCTGTGGTACCAAATGGGATTTTTCAAAGCTTCCATAGAGCCTCAATGGCATTAAAAGTAATTAGCCACTTGTCAAACTCCCAGTAAGAGACAACATGTGTCTTAGGTCTTAGTCTGATCTGTACCTTTCAAAGTCAAGTCCTTCACCTCTTTTTGTCTCAGCTAATCCTTTCACATGGGAACACAATATTTAAATATCACAAACTCATATAGTCAGATTTAATTAATGTTTATAGCAAGCTTTTTAAAGATTAAATAGCCTCTTTTAACAGACGTCATATTGCTGTTCCTAGTCCTCAGATAGCTAGACTGACTTCTGGCCTCTGACAGTGCTGATTATTTACAATGTTTCTTTTTGTTATATACAGCAACATTTAATTTAATTGAATACCCACCCAGTCTTGAAAAACTTATTCCAAGACTATAGCAAAATTACGATCAAAGGGTTTAAGTGTCCTCAGTTGTACCATTTGAGAATTCCATGAAAGAAGGTGTCTGAAATACAAACATAGCCATTATAGGAGACTTGTTCCTGTCATGCTCCAGGTTTTTTAACCACTCTGTTTTGTCTCTTTAAATTCATTCTCTTTACTTCTCCAAGAACCTACCAGCATTAGATATCTTTGGAAACTTTCTGTAGCTCTGACAAAAGGAAGCAAGAGCTCAACCCATAGTAAAAAAAGTATAGCTAATACCTTCATATTGTGGAAATATGTTCTGAAGTGAAAGCTTAGCTTTTAATTGGTTCATTTTGTAGCACAAAATCAAATTCAGTTCCTCCCTGTCCACTGCACTGTTTCCTCAGTTTTGGCAAGATGGAAGCTACATCTGTGACCTCTCTTCTCACAGACCTCTTTCAAGTGACAAGCCAGCACATTTCCTTGGAATCCCACTACTGATTTTCTGGGTTTTTTTGGATAGGTAGGAAAAAAGGCACTTTGAGTTTTGGGGACAGTCTGTGTAGTAGCTGGAAGAAGGGAATAAAGAACACATCTGGGAGACAGTTGAAAATATTTTCTATAAAGTAACGAAACAGGTCCAAAAGCACTGACCCATTTAAGACATTCCAATTTTGAGGGTGCAAATTTATATAATTTTTGAGACTGTGGCGAACTTCAGACTTCATCAGACTTCATCAAATAGTAGCCCTTGGAGGCAAAACATAATGGGTTGAACTGTTTTCTGATTTTCTTCCTCAGCATATGTCTGTCTTGATTCTTAAATTGACTTGTCAAGCTACTTTCACATAGCAGACATCTTGATCATCTAGTCCTGAGTACCTCTGTGATGGAGCACTAACTGATAATCAGCTACCTGGAGGTTTTAACATCAGCTAAACAGGGAGGGCGATCACACAGCTTTCTTACTTTGTTATGCTAGTTTTCAGTTCTATCTGCTCTGCATCCAAATAAACTCCTTTATATCCCTTCATCTCATTGGAAATCCTCAGATTCTGAATTCCCCGTGTCCTGCTCCCATTGTTCTCAGGGGATACTGTATACTTTGGAGTGTACACTTTGGAGTGTACAGTGGCTATCAACTGTGCTGCATCAAAATATATTGGTCTGTGATGAGGAAGAGAAAAAATAGCAACCGAGAACAACTTCAGGGTAGTTTTCAGGAAGTGTATTTAAAAAAACCCCAAAACCAAACAAAAACAAAAAAACCCACAACAACAACAACAACAAAAAAACCCAACCAAGTGAGACCATCATCACCACCAAAACAACAACATTAATTCATTAGTTCCCCAGACTGAGAGGATTCTTCCCAAAAGTCCCTTCTTAAAAAGTTGGAATTACTGGAATACCTCAGTGGGATGAAGGAATTCAGGGACAGGAGCTTATTCCCGAATAAGCTCAATACAAAGAGAAGACATTTCACTAGTCAAAATTTCCAGAGCTCGAAAAGGAAAATCCTAATAAAAATGAGATAAATAGTTCTTATGTGGATGTACAGGCTCTTTCTTTTATATACTAGCTACATTAGCACCAGCTAGACTAGAAGTTTTTCCAGATTAAAGGCTACTAATAGAATATTCTATTCCTTTAACCAATGGTTGGGTTTTTTTTCAAATTATCCACTGTGCACTGATCTGCAAAAGAAACACAAAAATTTCTAATAAAAAAAAGTGGGATGTTATCTAATGAGTGGAAACTAGAGGTCATCTTGAGAACACAATGCTTAATAGAAATCTTAAAGTACTGAACTAAATAAATATCCTTAATTGTGGTAACTTCATGACTATATTTATTTTTTTAATTGTTGGAATAAATGATTCCTGCTTAAATGGTTTAAATAGATATATTAGGACTTTTCTAGGTTTATTGTTTAGTGCAAGTGCTGATGTGCAGACTGAAAGACTCTGAAGCGCATGCATAATCAATAATGCATCTAGCTGCTCTGTGACCAAGTTCAATTGTCATACCTATTAGACCTAGCCTTCCAATACCTTGCCTTGAAACAATTATTCAGTCATACCAGGGCAAACTGTGCTACATTAACTTCCTTCTGATAGTAACAGAACAGAAAGGAAATACTATTTGCAATATAGATACTGTGCAGTACAATGTCTTTAACAAAATGACCCACCAAATTATTGTTATTCACTGGTAACCATATTTCTATATTCTTTTGTATGTTTATACATCATTTACAAAAGCCAAATTATTTAAAAGATTTATTGTTCCTCCTGTATTTTTTTCTTTTTAGAGGCATTTACAGAATAGAGTACACAGAAAGTTGTGACATGCTCTGTGTGGCTTGCACATTTCTTCCTTGTTTTTAGGACTTTGTTCAATTTGTGTTTCATATTTAAGAAGAGAGGAGGATCAGAGTAATATTTGCTGACTTGTATTGAAGAGAGAGGATAACTTTTTGAAACCGATAGAAAATATCCTACCCTTTGGGTCTAGCAAAAGAGATTTACAAGACAGTTGTTAGCTTTTGGCAACTGTATAACAAATACAGATCTTTGGGCTGCTATTCACCTTTTATGGGTGGAAAAATATTCTGAAAATGACAAAGTGAAGCAAATGGGAATGATAAATCAAAACATTAAGCAACAGAGAAATTCAAAAATTATGAGACTGTCTGCATATTCCAGAGTTATACAAATATAGGCAAGGGAGAATAGTGCTCATGACTTTTTTAAATGTTGCAGTACTGTATCTTCTTCTCAGTCAATGAACAGTCAATTGACAATGACTCTGGATTGTTTTTTTCTAGTTAAAGACTTTCAGTGACCTTGTGTTCACGCCAATTACTCCCTAGTTGTCCAGTTGGAAAAGTCGATACAATTTTCAAAAGATGACAGGTCTACATTCTGTCGTTTTTCCAAAATTCTGGGATTATTGTGAACTATCACTTTGGCAATAATTAAGTTAAAATCTGAAGGTTAATTTGCCAGGTCAATTAGCTCAGCCTTACACCTGACATGTCACAGTGCTCATTGACATACTGAAGTTTCCAATAAAAGAAACCTATATGTTGATTCTTGCATTCTGTTCCTATCTTTAGGATGGAGTCTATAAAACTTAATTTCAGGCTGGATTAATTCTAAATCTATCAATGAGTAGAGGCATGCATAAATTTTTGTACAATAAATTGTAATGATTCATGACTATGAAGGTGATGATGTTTAGGTGGTAAGCTTCTGATGGCAATACACTGAAGTTAAGTATAATGTCACTGTTTTATAACAATATATTTTAACTTATTTAAAATCTTTTTTTCTCAATGTATTTTTATAATGACTTCTTCTTAATCAAACCAAATTTTTGATCATAATTCTTCTTTCATCTACTCTAAGAAGTGTTTTGTACCTGACTCTAGTTTCTGGATTTTCTCTGAATTTTTTCTTCAGCACTTCCTAGAAGGAGTGCTACTCATGTCTTCTACAATGTATTGTGGATGGCATACTTTGAGTTTTCTTACTTCTGCACATGGGGTGCACACACACAAAAATTCACCTAAATCCTCCATGTCAATAGCTCAGATATCCATTTATCCTCCAGTATGTGCGCTGGTAACCTTTCATTGCTTTAAGATTGCATATGTGTCAATCATCTCCCATCTCTGATTTTGCTTTCCATCATTTCTGATCATCTCCCACTGCCTTTCAGCCTGCTAGTCAGACCAACAGCCCAGGGACTTGTGAAAATACAAAGGTTCTCATAACCAAACTATATGTCAATTTTATTACCTTCTTCTGGAATGGATCTAGAAAACACCACAAGTTTCTTTTTTTTATTCCAGAGTGTTATTTTCAACATCATTCAAACTCTTCTTGATCACAGAAACAACAGATCTATGGCCTTGAAAATGCAGTATTGTTATTCCTGTGGGTATTTTACAAGCTGTTTTGCAGTTAATTTTCTCATTGTATAAAGCAGTTTCCCTCTTTACCTGTTTTCTTGTTATTTTTAATGCAGTTTCACTTTTAAGAACCACAAGACTTTGTTCCCCTGTAAACATTTTCTTACTTTTAATATGGAACATTTTAGTTGCACATTTGATCAGCCTGTAACACCAACCTTGGTGTCATTCTAGTTAGATTTTCATAGTAAAAGGAAGATTACTATTCTTTCAGTACTGTGCCAAATAGAACGTATTAGAGTCATACGATAAATATATTAATACAGACAATAACAGATATTTTTTCACTTCTTCTTCATGGGAAAAACCCCCCAACATTTCATTAATATGCTGAAGAGTTCCAAAAATTTTGCTAGTTAAATATTTACAGCTTTCTATTGGCTAATGGAAATTATTATTGCAATGACTGCCAGATAGTGTTAGTGATAATTCTTAAGAGAAACTGCTGAAAAAGAGCAAGCAAATAACCTCCCAACTGTGCTCTAAGGAGGTTTGCAAATCTATTTCATGTATAATTAAAATCAGTGGATACCTTGTCTTCTATCTGACTCTCAATAAGAACCAGGTAGAAAATATAATTTTTAAATGAAACCATTTTGCTCACTTCTTTAGAGCTAAAATTTTACAGAGGTTTCCTACTGAAATAAAACAAACAAAGAAACAGCTCAGTAGGAAAGCAAGACTACTGTCCCCTTCATGATATCACCATTTTCATGGTTTTGCTTTTTAGATTGAACCAAAGGAAGTCCTCTTTATGCAATAAAACATATATCCCTTGATGCAAATATATGTATACACACCACATTTTCGTTTTTTATTTCTTTAAGACCCTAGTAAAAATGAAAAAATCTCTGAAGTACTACGAATAACACGAATAACTACTTCCTATCTTCTGGATTAGGCAGCTCTGTTACTTGAGCACAAATTCTCTGAAACTTTCTTCCAGTAATAAGCTGTAATGAGTCTAATCATTGTAGGAAGTTAAAGATCTTTTTCCAGTGGCTTTTTGTTGTAATAACTATTACAGAATACTTTATAGATTCATTCTATTTCTATGAATAAGAATTACGATCACAAGGCAACTGAAGTTAATAACCAGTTTTGGTGGATATTACTAAATAGGTTCTCAATTAAGTACTAGTTGGATACCAGTTTTGATAAAATTAAATCTTCCCACATAATACAGTATATGCTGCACATAGTTCAATTGAAACTGCAGAATATCTGCTTTCATGAGTCATGCAGTGGTTCTCTTTCTTACCTGACTCATATTTTTCAGATAGTGTACTGTGCTTAACTTGACATGAAAATGATGCAGGTTTAGGACTCATTCAAAAAGAAGGCTGCTTCCCACCCCCTTCTCCCCCCTCCCCCCTTTAGTCTTAAAACTATGATAGTGCCTACTAATTGAGCTGACTGGTACGTCTTGCCTAGTACCCTTCTTGGATGCATATGTTTGCACATAATTGTGATTCTAGGCCCTTAGTAGTATAATNGGATAGAAAGATAAATTCTTTGAATTGGGATATTATGCTACTCTGCTGACAGTATCTCAACAGCTGTCTTTTGTGCAGATTTGAGTTTTTATTCTGCAAGTTGGGCCACAGCAAGCACAGTAAAAATCAAATATAAAAATAAGTTAACACTTGTAGCCAAGACTGTTAAAATTAGCTAACCAAATTATATTAAATCATCCATCTGTTTGTTACATTATCCTGACAATAATAGTGGTAAAGCAAATTTACTGACTATGTTTTATAGAGTGTACTGTCTATAATTTTATTTTTTAATTTCCAGACTGTAACTTATGGTTATTTGCATTGTGCTATTTTATTTACACAGACACGCTTTCTTCACCATTACATATTTAATAATCAAGTTATTAATTTTAAGATGACTTCTAAACAGACAGAATGATGTGGTAATTACCATTTTAATCAAGATATTTCATTTCTATATTCAGTTTATGGTAAACAAGTGTAACCCGGGAGTCCTCTTTAGTTTCTTTTGGCCCTGTCAAAGACAGGAGAAGGATTAGCTTCTTATCCGGGCTATACACATTACTTTTGAAACACAATGGTCCAGATTCACAAAGGAAGACTGTCAAAGAAATATTTGTCCTCCCATTTTCCTCCTTTAATTGCGCAGTTCAAGGAGTCATAAAGTCAAGGCATTTGCATATCTCATACAACATAGGGGAAAGTCAGATCCCCAGGGTGCAGTCAACTGACATCAATACATGGAGCACAGCTCACAGGGAGCAGTAAGTTACCTAAGGTTTCTCTTATTCCCCTATTTCAGAAAGGCTGCACAACACTTATATTCACAGGTGTGAATATAGGGCTGCTCCCACCATTCATTCTAGAAACAGAATGGAAACAGTAATGGATGGAAACAGAAGTGTCCCACCCTTTGTGTTCAAAAAACGCCAGCAGCACTGGTAGTGGTTGAAGTACTAGGAAATTAAAAATGTCTTCTAGACCTCCTTCATCCTGAAGCAATCCAAAATACATCTCTTGCTTCCTGGAAAGATGCCTAACATTGTTCTGTGGCATGAATGGAAGACATTTCTCATGCAGAGAAGACATCTCTCCTGCAGAAATTAAAAAACAGTGGTAATCCTATTTACAGGGAATTATAAAGACTGAGAACACTGGGAGATCTGTTTCACTGAGATTTTTTCCATAGGCAATGATCACCCTAGGTTTCTAGTCCTGGCTCTTGAGATTGCTTATGCATCCTGCATTAAAGAGTCATGCAGTTGGGTAAGCAAACAATGCAAAAGAGATAAAAGCTGGACAAACTCAAAGAAGCCTATACCTTCTTAAGCGCTTGTATAAAGCTTTATAAGTAACTTGTGAGGACTTTTACATTTCATTTGGTTACACTTAAGGCACTTAACATGTTTTAGTTCTGGATTCAGTACCTAATTGGATTGAGAAATTTATGAAGACACTTACATAGACAGCCTGTGGAACAAGGTTTACATAGCAGAGATTGGTGTCAAATCCCAAATGTTTCTCCTATTAACAAAGGGGAAAAAAATCTTTCATAGGAGAAAAGAAGCAGGGTTTGTTGGTGCTTTTTTTTTTAGTTCCTGCTATAATACCTCAATTATTTTTAATACTGTTGACAGAAGATTCCACTGGAAGATGGTAAATGTGACCCCCATCTACAATCATCTACAAGAAAGGCCAGAAGAAGGATCCAGGGAACTACAGCCCTGTCAGTCTGACCTCAGTACTGGGAAAAGTCATGGAACAGATCACCCTGAGTGCTATTACATGGAAGTTGCAGGACAACTAAGGGGTCACGCCCAGGCAAGCATGGTGAAAGGCAGATCCCGCCTGACTACCATGACTCCTTCTGTGACCAGGTGACTTGCCTGTGGATGTTGTCTACCTGGACTTCAGTAAAGCCTTTGACACTGTCCCCCCCAACATTCTCCTGGAGACACTGTCTTGGACAGGTGTGCTCTTCACTGGGTAAAAAGCCATCTACACAGCAAGGCCTGGAGAGTGCTGGTGAATGGGGATACATCAGGCTGGTGGCTGGTCAACAGTGGGGTTCCCCACAGCTCAGTGTTGGGACCATTTATGTTACTATTTTTATCCGTCACCTGGATGAAGGGCCAACTGAGTTTCCCCTCAGTCATTTTGCAGATGATACTAAGTTGGGTGGGAGACTGTTGATCTGCTGGGGAGAAGGAAGTCTTTGCAGAGGGATCTGGACAAGCTCAATTGATTGCACCTTGAATTCTGTGTTCAGTTTTGGGCCCCTCACTCACTACAGAAAAGATATTGAAATGCTGGAGCATGTTCAGAGAAAGGCAATGAGGTTTGTGAAGAGTCTGGAGCACAAGTCCTGTGAAGAGTGGCTAAGAGAGCTGGGGATGTTTTACCCTGGAGAAGAGGAGGCTCAAGTGAGACCTTATTGCTGCCTACAACTACCTGAAAGAAAGTTGTAATAAGGTGGGGATTGGTCTCTTCTTCCAAGAAACAAGTGACAGGACAAGAGAAAAGAGTGCCAAATTATACCAGGGCAGCTTTAGATTAGATATTAGGAAGAATTTCTTTGCTTAAAGGAGGATCAAGCATTGGATCAGGCTGCCCAGTACATGGTGGAATCACCATCTTTGGCAGTGTTCAAAATTCATGTGAATATGGGACTTGGATTCATGGTTTAGTGGTGAACATTGTGGTTTTACGTCAACAGTTGGACTGGAGGATCTTAGTGGTGTTTTCCAGCCTTCACTATTCTAGGTTTCTATGGTTCAGAGCCCCATTTTTTTTGCAAGTCAATGAACAAGAGTGGAAGAAGACTAGCTTGGCTGATCAGGTAAACCCCCTTGGGACTCAGCAGGAAAAAGAAATTTTATGACCTATGGAAGAATTCAGGTATTGGAGGAGGATTCACATCATGGAGCTGTGGTTCACATATGCAGGAAGAAGATACAAAAAGACCTAAACTCAGCTGGACTTGAAATTGGCCAGTGTTGTGTCAGACAAGGAGAAAGTCTTTTTTAAGAATATTAATAGCAAGAAGAGGTCCAAGAAAGTCATTTGACCACTATGTGTTGAAGGTCTTTATGGGAAAATGGAAGAGGAGAGGTATTCAATGGGGCTTTTTACCCAGTCTTTAATAATCTTATAGACCTTGAACAGTACACTCCTCTAATCTCAACATTGGTGTGGCCTCACTGTGAATACTGTATGTAGTTCTGGGCCCCACAATTTCAGGAAGATGTGAAGGTCTTTGAATGCATCTGGAGGAGGAGAACAAAACTGATGGGAGGGCTGCAAGGTGTGTCCTCTGAGGACTGGCTGAGGTCTCTGGGTTTGTCTAGTTTGGAGAGAAGGAGGCTGAAGGGTGATCTCATTGTTCTGTACAGCTTCACAAGGAGGAGAAGTGGAGATGGAGATGCTGACTTCTCTATGGGTTCAAGCAATGGGAAAAAGGAGAGTTATTCTAGAGATTAAGAAGCATTTCTTTGTCAAGAGAATGATCAAACAATGAAACAGGCATCCAGAAGAGGTAGTTTAAAGTAGCTTAAAGACTGTCAGTGTTTAAGAGACATTTGGACAAAATCCTTAATATTGTGCTTTAAATTTTGTTCAGCCCTGAAGTAGCCAGGCAGTTGGACTAGATGATAACTATAGGTCCTTTCTAAAAGAACTATTTTATTCCATTCAAAGAGCACATCTCATTTAGTGTGGAATAGATGTAAAACATGAACATCATTAGAAGTAATCCAATTAGTCTTTTAAAAGCATTTACATCTCAAAAGCACCAATATTCTCAAAGCTTACTTGACTGTGGATGCAAGTGTAATAAAGAGAAAAGGAACAGGTGAGTGTCAGCTGTCCCAAGCATGCCTTCCATTTCTTTCCATCTCTCAGTTATTTCCTAGTGCCTGTTTAGTAACTTCTTAATCCACTGTTTAGCTATGTATTGGGAAGTGACAGTATCCCAGGGCTGCTGTAGCAGTGCATCACTGGCTCCAAAATGGAAGAAAACCCTGCATGGAACTGCCTCTAGTTACAAATATTTAAAAACCTGAAGGGACAATTACAATGAATTGATCTTCTAACAAAATTTTCTGTTCAGTAAGTTGTTTACCATCCTTGTAACTTGTGCTTAATCACAAAATATTTCAGAATTTCAGGTGATAAGAGTTTGATACACATCTGAACAGGTTGTTCAACCAGTGAATTAGAAATAAAAATAACCACATTTTAAAAATCATTCTTGAATTTAAAGAATTGTCCTTAAGAATTTCCCTGGCTTTGTTATCCAATAATTGGGATTCTGTGGCTTCTCCTGATAAAATACAAGGACTTTCATTGTAAGAAAACTCTTTTATGTGTGGACACGGTGACAATAAGAAAGACTCTTCTCAAACTTTTTTAGATAAATGTAGCACATGAAGTGTCTTAGTTGTCTTTTAATAGAAAAATTTTCTATTATGAAAAATTTGTATGTCTCTTTCTAAAATCCTTTCCAATATCTTAATATTCCCTTTTGGAGCAGAGTTGCCGGTACTATTCTTCATCGACAGTGAAGACCTCATACTATGGCCATACTCTCTGTGGTAATTGTCTATACATCTAAGAAGACTTTTTCTTACATGTATAAACTAAAAAACTCACATTTATTTGATTATTTATAGTAAGCCATTCCAGTGTAATGCACTGTATGATACTATCTCCGATTTAGTAATCACAGCCTACATTTCTTCTTTAGAAGAAGGTCTTGTGTGACCTTGCATTTGGCAATGCTCAGCCTCATGTTGATCAAAGGAACCAACTTCACTATATGAATCAGATCTGCCTGTTTCATAACTGACCTATGACCATCGTAATTTGTCTCTCCTCCAGTTTTTGTATCGTCTGCACATTTTACAAGCAATGCTTCCATATTTTATTCCAGCTCATTTACAAAGGTATTGAAGATCAATGGGGTGAGGACAGATTCCTGAATGTCTGAACTAGAAGAAACCCAACAGGAAGATGAGTCTTCATTTATGGGTTACATTTTGTGGTCTATGGTTATCTAAATTTTAATCCCTTTAATACAGGGATTATTGTATTTTGTGATTACATTGATTTTGTGAGTGCTTTTTTCCCCCTCCCCCATCACACTGTGGAGCCAATTCAAACATCACATAGAAGTCTATTTCTCAACACATTACCAGTATTGACTTCAAGTTGGGTTTTTAACAAGATGATTTTTGTAAAGTATATTGGATGATTAAAAGAGTAGTAAGGGAATATACAACATATTTCTCATGCTTTCTTAGATGTCTGCCTGTGACTTTTTTGATTAGTTTGCTGGCAGCTTTTTGCCGGTTGCTCTTTTTGGTTTTCATCTAGTGACCACTGAAACAAAATACACGGCTGACAGGCCTCTTTCTGAAACACTGCAGCCGTTCTTATCAATTAAGCAGAAGGTCTTATTCTTTATTCTTTGCATTCAATATCAATATTCCCACATATTTGCTCTGAATCAATATCAGTGACAAACAAATAAAACCCTGAATTATTAAGCTGATGGAGCACACATGGGAAGAAAAAGCAGAACATCAATGTTTTTGAGAAACCTGTCTTTTGATTTTTAAGGTATAGGTTTTATGGAAAATTAAATAATTTTCGTTACTGCAGGCTGCTAAGAAAATCAAGTTCTTAGTTGCCAAACCATCTACCTAACACTTTCATTGATCTTGTACAGCTTTTGTTCCACCAGTTTTCTCTATCTACAAATTCTAAATGTTTCCCATTGCACTATGATTTCTATAAAAATGAATACCGATGTATATGAGATCACCCTGTCCAATTGCATAATTCACCCAGTTATGACTTTTTACATGTTATTCTAACTTTTTAAACTTCTAAGTTTTTAAATATTAATATTAATATTTTAAATATTAAGAAACTCAAAACTCAGACATATATTAAAATAATTTTGATGCGATACATCAATCTGCTATTTTTTCTGAAAGCAGAAAATAAATATTTACTGAACACTTGCTCCATCTAAACCTCATGAGTAATTTTCTCTTGCATTTCTCTTGTATTATGCTTCTTCCACTCTTGAATTGCACTAGTTTTTGCTATATTTTAATAAATTAATGTCTTCTGCCTGACTGATTGTACATTGTCAGCAGACGCACTGGTCTTCTATGTCCATTGTTTGCTTTTGCCAGCTTCTTGCTTGTCCTTAGTATTTTTGAGATACCACTGAATTTCTGCAAAAGAAGTTTAAAGAAATCATTGAGAGTGCACAAAGTTAAGTAAATACATGTATTTTTATAAGAAAAAAGTCTTACTCTTGATTCAGTCATATTGCAAAGTCATCTAAGAATGATAACAATGTTGAGAATAAGGAATTTCCATAAAGAACAATAACATTACTCTACTTTGACTCTCTTCATTGCTGCCCCAAGATGTAAAATTGGTATATTTTTATATAAACTGGAAGATAGACAAGTGAATTTTAAAATTTTTATTATCATCAGATAATAGGAACATATCCTCCCCACTCTCTCCAGTAAAGTATTTAATTAATTATTTCAAGCAGATTACAGACAAATAGAAACTCTTTCATGAAAACACAAAAATTGGAGAAGCTTAACATATTTTCTTTCCTGCAAATTTTTACACTTAATTTTGAAAAATATTGAAGATTTTGGGCATAGTGGCCTCCATATATATTATTTTCTGTGTGCAAACAGGAAGAAAGAAGAGTTCAGTATCTTTTCTATGTCTATGTTGAAATTCTTTCATTGTACATACTTCTGACTTTTTATCAAAAATGAGGGTTTGGAGGGTTTAGAGGGGTGGATTTTTATTTTTCTTTTTAGCAATAATTCTTATTGTGTTCGTTACATGTGAGATAACTCCATACGCTGTGCAGAAATCCACTATTTCTTTTTTCTTGTGAACAGTGTATTATGATTTATGAAGGACAATTTAATTCTTTTAGTAATAAATAAGAAAAAACCAGATTTACTCCTTGTAAGACATTCACATTTAGGGTAATGGCATAATATGAAGTTAGAGCATCAAACTTACATTGGAGAAATTGAATATAAGTCTGCTGATGTCTATACTGTCTATAACAGTGCTGATGACAGTCTCACTTCAGTGCCTGGTAAAGTTTTGGAGATTATTCTGGGAAGTATGGAAGAACACTTTAAAAACAATTTTGTCTTTGGTCACTGCCAGCAAGGATCATGACAAGAAAGTCCTGATTATCCAACCTGATTTCCTTTTATGACAAGGTCACCTACCTGGTTGATCAAGGAAAATCACTTGTTATAATATTTTTGGATTTCAGTAAAGCTTTCAAAATGGTCTCTCCCAGGATCCTGCTGGACAAAATGCCCAGCACACAGCTGGATAAACACGTCATGTGGTGGGAGAGCAATTGGTTTATGGGTCAAGCACAGAGGGTAATAGATAATGGGGTGACATCAGATTGGTGACTTGTCATAAGAAAGATATTAAGATCTTATAGAGTGTCCAAAGGACAGCATGAAGATGGTGAACAGCCTTGAGAAGAAGCCGTATGTGGAGCAGCTGAGGTCACTTGGTCTGTTCTATCTGGAGGAGACTGATGGGAGACCTCATTGCAGTCCACAACTTCCTCATGAACGGCAGTTATCACCAAATAATTTGTTCTGCACATTATCACGTATTTTATGTGTAAAGTGTGTATACAGTCCCTTTAGGTGTTTCTAAACTTGCACTCAGTACTAGTTTCTGGCAGAATATAAAATTGTTTGTGAGACAGCATTTTATTACCATTCCCCATTTCCTAGTTAGATACATATTCATGTGGTACTCTCAGGCAGTCCATGTAAACCTGAGCAAGCACTGATACCTTCTCTGTGACGACCAGTGACAGGACTTGAAGGAATGGCCTGAAGTTGTGTCAGCGAAGGTTTAGGCTGGATATTTGAGAGAAGTTCTTCACCCAGAGGGTGGTTGAGCACTGGAACAGGCTCTCCAGGGAAGAGGTCACAGCACCAAGCCTGACAGAGTTAAGAAGCATTTGGGCAATACTCTCAGGCACATCGTGTGACTCCTGGGGATGGTCCTGAGCAGGGCTAGGATTTGGATTGGATGATCCTTGGTGGTCCCCTCCAACTCAGCATAATCTGTGATTCTATGAATTACATTTGTTCTGTGCTATGCTTTCTAATGCACCTAAGTGAATTTTATTTGATGAATGATTTATTCACCAAAATGTGGGTTGGCTCTGAATTTTTTAGAATTCTGGTGAAAATTCTGACTGAAAAAATGACAAAAATGACAAAAAAATGACAAAATTAATTCAGCATCTGCATCTGCTTCTGTTGAAGGTTAGACTTGTGAGAAAGGTAGGAACAAGTTCCACCTTGGTCATTGGATGACGAATTTCTCTGACGGCCTATTCAGGGAGTAGCAAAGACAGTTTTCTGGAAATCAGGGAAGGTTTGGGAGCTGTACAAGTGAATGGCTTTGAACCAAAGTCTTTTCATCTCAGAAGGCAATTGCATAGCTGAGTACTCAATATTTCATCTAGATTCATTACCACACTTTCCCTGGAAGTGTTCCAGAGTGGGGGGGGGGGGGGGAAAAATTTAAGCTTAATC
>VYXB01009655.1:237599-251521 GCA_013397135.1 Pachyramphus minor
GTGCTGTAACTGTGGGGATTTAACTTACTCTATGATGGAATCTCTCAGCATGACCTTCTGAGGCTTTTCCATGAGCTACTGATGCCTACAGTGGAAAGTCACAGATATATTCCCAGTGTTTCTCTGGTTTTGTAACCAACCTTTCTTTCTCAAGGTCTGGTAAACACAGGGAAAATGCTATGGTAGTGTTCTATGCACGGTTTTCAAGTTGCTGCAAAATGAAGTGGCATTAAATATTCAAGCATGATTTTTTTACTCTCTAGCCTTTGCTCAAAAGGTACTCTTTGAACACAGAAGATTCTAAAAGCTCCATTCCTCTTTACAAAAAATACCCACATTTATATTCTATAAACATTAAATTAAAAAAAAACCAAAAGAAAGCAAACCTGAATTTGAAAAAACCCCTACAAAAATAAACCCCCAAATTTATGTAAGTAGACTTTAATAAAATTGGCTGCATATAGTCATCATCAATGAATCAGAAGCACAAGATGAAAACACTTATTTCATGCTTTAGCTCCGAGTTCTCTTTTTTTCCACTCAGATTACCAAAATCTGATGAAAGTTCAGTTTTCAGGATTGTCCATAAGTCAGACTAGAGAGTCCTTACTTTACTTATTCCATGTATATCTTAGTATCCAGCTGTTTTTTTACAGATTAAAATAGTCACTATTTTTTATATTGCGCTCCTAGCTGCAGACCACAATTGCTTTAGTTCCTAGACTCAATAAAGAACTTTCACAAATACAAATACAGAACTAGACCTCTATCTTACTTGATAATCTAGAAATATTCAAAAGAAAAGAAAGGTGGAAGTAGACAGAAATCCTCCATATTTGATCTAAACAAATAACTGGAGCTTTTGAAATGTGATATATACTGGTAGTGGTAGCCACACAGGGTTAGTTATTCTGAAAGAAAGTTACCTATTATTCTGTATTTTTCCTGAGACTGAGGGACAATAGAGTTGTTCGGTGTCTGTTTTAGTGAGCAGCTCACCTGCCACTTTGCCTGCTGATGATTTTAATAATACACCAATGTTTTAAATATTTTAGATTGTTTCTAATTTAGACAGTGAGTACAATTTAATTATTAAAGAAGCATTATAGGTGATAAAAGCAAGAGATGTTGAAAAAACATTCCACTGCCCAAACAGTAAGTTTCCTTACTGGAG
Organism: Pachyramphus minor; assembly: GCA_013397135.1. Classification (NCBI taxonomy): domain Eukaryota; kingdom Metazoa; phylum Chordata; class Aves; order Passeriformes; family Tyrannidae; genus Pachyramphus; species Pachyramphus minor. The sequence goes on from VYXB01009655.1 coordinate 238,774, forward strand.
AGGACCACTTCATCACTTTTGTTTTTCTTTCAGATATTTAGTATATTCAAACCAACAGAAAGGAAATAATTGAATTGAAGTTCAGTTGAAATTACAAAGGATTACATTAGAGACGCCTGGAAAGTACATTGGAAATATGTTCAAAATTTCCGGAGAATCATGCCTGTTCACTTTGAAATTATACTAATTATGAAAATATGATAGGGAATTCAGAGTAAAATGTCTGTATTTGGAGAGTGAATAAGGAACAACATGTTGTCAATTGAAATGTCTATTAGTCCCTCCTTTTGAGTTTGGGAAGTGGCTGGCAGGTCTGCTGTCAGAAATGGCAGAATTAGCTCCTGGAAATCAGAACTGCAATGTATGTGTTCATGATACTAGAATAGAAAAACAGTATGCAAGTGATCCAACATCTGTAACAATTTCAAATTATTTACTGATTGAAATGCTTGTTCTAGATTCAAAATTAAATCAGTTTGAAATTAAAATATATTTCTTTCACCAGAACCAAAGTTAGGCCAGGTTATTGAATACTGACAATCTTCCAGAAAAACTTCCTATTTCCTTATGTTAACCCTCTGTAGATAATTTTATTGAATGGTAAATCAGATGATCTTTTTTGTCTTAAGTTCACATTAATTAAAGAAGTGAGCACTACTATTTTCCAGGAGCCTTAGTTATGAGGATTTAAGTATGAAAATTATAGAAGTTCTACTTTTACTTAGATAACAGAGATGACAAAGGTGAATGTCTGACTATGGTCTTAAAAATATATGTTAATAATGTAGCATTGTGAGTACATTAAGGGAAAGAATTAGTCTTTGGGAGAAAAGAGGACTCTGCTCTGTTGTTCCTGATATCTCAGACTGCAATATTAAGTTAAAGACGTCTGGTTAAAGTACTATGAAAAACTGTAACATTTCTAGTTCTCCTACTTCTTGAATCAGTGTGGAAAGAAATTCTTATTTTTATTTTGGAAATTGTATGTAATGACTACACTGCAAAAGAATGAGCTTCACAGAAGTCTTTAATAATGTGGTTGTACATGAGAATATAATTATGTCTATGACAACACACGATGCTTCAGTGACTATTTTTATAATTTTAATTACAGAAAAGTCTCCTTGAAGCTTGAAAGGAAAAAGTGTATACCAGTGACTAGGAAATATCCAGCATATACTAAAAACAGTCTGACACTCATTTCAATGGAACCGATCATAATCTCAAAATTTATCACCTGCTGACATACCAAAGTAGGTTTTGACTTTATCACTTCAACAGGCAATCCTTAATCTCTTGTTAAATTACCTTAGTCATTTTGGATTAAATGGAACAATTACAGTTTCACACAACCAGGAATCTGTCCCAAACTTTCAAGCTACAGGCTGGCATTCCAGAAGCTAGTTACAACATGAGGAAAGGTTATCCACAAAGACCAAATATCAGAGAGAAATAATTATTCCCTTGTGTTCAGTTCTTTTTGGACTACATCAAAAGTACTGCATCCAAATACAGGAAAAACAGTAAAAAACTGGAGAGTCCAACGAAAGGCAACCAAGATAGTTAGGAAGCTGAAACACAAAACAATAAAAGAAGAGGCTAAGGGACTTGAGTAAATGTAGATCCAAGAAGAGAAACATAAAGGTATCAAGCTGCCGTCATCAACTAATGTAAGAAATTATGGTGAAGATGGAGCCAGGTCTCCAGCACAAGATCAAAACACAGTGGTCACGACCTACAGCAAGAGAAATTCCAATCAAACATACAGAAAAGATCCTCACAATGAAGGTGGTAATGTACTGGGGCAGGCTGCCAAGAGAATTTGTGAAATCTCAATCTTGGCACATATTTGAACATCTCGTGGACAAGGACTTGAGTAAGTTCATCTAAATTTAGGGTAACCCCGCTGTGAGAAGGTGATGAAACCAGATAATCACTGCAGGACCCTGCAAATCAAAATTATTCTATGATGCCACAATTCTATTAATCTTGATATTCAGTTATAATTTATAAAATATTTTTGCTGTATCAGTGGTACCACATTGTTTATAGATGCTGAATCCTGCAAGCTGAGTTTTACATTCTGAAAAAAAAAAAAAAGTATATTGAGACATGTAGCAGAATGTTTCTAGTGTTAGATAAAATAGAAATTTACCAAAAGAAGCTGAAAATTAAAGAAAAGAATGTTGAATTTGGCAGGGGTTTTCTTTCTAAATTGTGAATAAGTTACATTGTAGGAGGTGTTGGATTAATGTCAAGACAAAGATGGAACAGAGTGAGGGAAAGAAAAATATAATTCATTCTTTTTGTGAAAGTAATCCCCTGGGTCTCTCAGTTAAACTGCAATGTTGGAAAAGCATTCTTTAATAACAAAGTCGGAACTGATTTACACTATGAACACAAAAACCAGAAAGACTGTTGATTTTTACGTGTTCATTCAAAGATGTATAAGGATTTTTCCCTATCGTGGTGGGTGCCTGTTAAAGCAGAAAAATTTCTAAGGAATTAGATGAGGACTGGGTTTGTTCTTACATCTGGGAGATAACCAAATTAACTGAACTAGCTTCAGTGAATTTATTCTGGATTTGTGCTGGTATAATTAAGAAAATCTCTTTTTATGTTTCTTATTAGTCAATGAAACGGAATTTTTATATTTTTATCTAGAAGTGAGAACTTTTCAGACTAATGTCAAAAAAAGCACATAACAGCTAGCATCATCCCACTTAAACACACAACTGGAGATGTGCCTTAACCTCAAAGTTCTTTCCCAGGTTTCAGAGGAGAAATACTACTTCTCCTTTACAGTTCATATACAAGACATATGTCATTGCTGAACTGGAGTACCAGAGATCAAATCAAGCTTACTTAGCAGTCAGACAAGTTTTTAAAGGGAAAGGTACACATATGTAGACATACATGAAATAGTCATAAGTTAGTTTTTTCAAGAATACATTTTGGTGAGCATGTAACATCAGAAGCCAGGGGTCTGGCTTCCACAGCAACTCTGTGGAAACATTTTAATAGTATTATTAAAGATTGAGGGGTGTAGGTCATTGTTAAATGAAATATAACCTTGTCTTTTCTTAAAACTTAGTCCAAAAATGGCTAATAGTTCATATGAAAAAGTCAGTTTCTAGAGTGAATATCTTGTCCATATTTTATCCCATTCCTTGAAGAAGCTTTCTTCTATTAATTCGTTCTGCATCTTCTTCTGGGTTATTGTATGGAGAAAACCCAAAAAGAAGGTGGGTTTTGAGCATATGAATATTTTATTTTAGAACCAAATACGGATGCTGGTGCTGCACACTTTCTGTCACAGAAAAGAAAAACTTTAACAGTTCTCAAGATACAACACCTAGAAGACGTAATGTCTCCTAATATTTTCTAATCTTGATAATCTCACTACTTTTTTCCTGCAGGGACACTAGAGAAGCCAGGTCTACCAAGATCTCCACAGAGTAACTGGATAGTTCACATATGGTTCTTAAAGAGAAGAAAAAGATGGAAGACAAGCTCTCAAAGTCGAAAAGCCTTACCTCTGCTTTAAAACTCATTTTCGGAAGTTCTTAAGCAGTACTGATGCCAGGCATGAGGAGAAAAATGAGTGCTGTTTTATCCCTTTCTAGATCAGCTGTTTTGAGTGGAAAGCAGCCAGAGAGACCACTAAGTGATAAAACTATCTCTGTTAATCCTGACACAGCCACCATTTTACCATTATCTCACCTCAGGGAAGAACAGATCTCTGGCTTATTTCCAGGAAGACTCCCACTCTTGAGATATGAATAAATTTCAACTGGCAAGGAGTCTGGTCCAGACCACAGCGCTGCAGCCAAGCTCCTTGTTCACTGAGTGCCAAACTCAGGACTTGGCTAAGATATTCAATATCAGAATGAAAATCTGCAGAGCAAAGTGTTTTACAAAGTTACACAGACCCACACCACTGAAGTCCAGCTGCTGCTGTACTGTCCAGTGTTCTGGACAGGAAGTGGGACTGCAGGCTGAAGCCAAACTGGAACTGGCAGTCAGAGGGAAATGGAGCTAGGAAAATAATGCCTTTTTCAACACTAAGAGGAGAAAAATACTGAGCCTGTAAAATTATTTCTTCAAGTTAATGTTGTTAAATACCTTCAATACTATGAAGAAAGAAAGAAGAAGAAACGCTTGTAGGAAGTGCTCCAGATTAATTTCCTTTTTGAAGCATATCAGGAAAAATTGTAGTTCTTTCAGGGAACAGAAAAAGGAACTGATTAATAAACTAAGCTATTCTTTTAAGAGCCTGAGGAACATAGAGATGAAATGAGAAACTGTAAAAGTCAAGCAGCATTACTTTGAAATGTATGTCAAATGGATATGCAGAAATATATCCCTTTGTTTTGTTTTCCATGACTCTTTAGATAGTCCCTAAAAATTAATATTTCAGTTCAGTTTTCTGTAAAAAATATGCAGCACTGAAGGAGAGAACAGTCAGGACACGGTATGAAAAGATAAGTTACTCGAAGGGACTTGGAACTAAAATTTTGAAGCTACAATATATTCAAGCTGGAATAGCTGTTCTCCATGTCCGAACACAGAAAGAACAGGCAAATGAAGCTTCACTAATGAGTACTGTATGTTTAACACAAACTTACCGAGTCCAGGTAAAACAAATACCAGCAAATATTCTCATGGGGAGGAAAGGTGATTCAGGCAAGTACAGTCCAATTACTCTGATTTCAATGTTCCTTATCTGGTTTGAATGGACCTAAGAAAAAATTTTGAAGAAATGAGTTACAGCAGAAGTAAAGTACTAACTGTTACTTATTAAGACTATGGTGCAGCATAGGACACAGATAAAATCACATGTTTTACATACAAAACAGGTGAAGAAGATGGGTATCACAGAATAGTTAAGTATATGACTATATATATATATATATATATGTTCAGATATATATGAAACAGAGAAGGGGGGGTGGGGAATGATCTCAATATGTAAGTTCCTGATCCTACAGGGCAGAATCAATTCATAAATTGTGAAAATCTCATAAAGTGGAAAATTCTAAGACATTTCCAAAAGTGAGATTTTAATTGAAATTAAAATAAAAAATCAATTCCTAAATTAAAGTACAGATAATGGACTATTAATGACGCCCTTGGAATTAGGAGATTTGTTGCATGCAAAAGGAGTTTTGTCAATTAATACTGGTCCCTGAAAGATACCTGTTCCACACAGAGACCTGCATTTCCAGTTCCACAATCAAACCCCAGAACTAAAGAGATAATTTTCTCTACAAGTTTGAATAATCTGGGTTATGTTGTTTCTCAGGGGAAATAGTCTTCTTTCTTTATGGACCTTCAAGAATTACCCACCAAAAGAGTGAAATTCTTCTAGTTATTCTGAAGTCGCCCCTTAAAACAGGCCACACTCAGCAAGGTAAAAAAAGTAATTTTAAAAAATCATTGATGAATTTCAAACACAAATCACAAAGCTTAAGGAACAGGTGGTCAGAAATAAAAGAACATGCATGTACCTGTTATCTAAAATAACACCAAGGGTTCACTCTAAATTATCTAACCATCAGTCCACAGGTATGTAAGCTGATGAGGCACACTCCAATAGTTTTAGTGTTTGTTCATGAAGAAGAATCTAGGTTTGAGAGGTTTCTTTTATACCCTAAGTACTCTGTGGACTATTGAGATTCAAATCTGCCAATATTCTTTGGTTTTCTTAATGATACCAAATCAAAAGCCATTCAGATACCTCTCGATTCCTAGTGATTGACTGTCCCTACCTTCTCTGGAAATGCTAACAGCAGGTAGCTGTCACCACTTGTGTATGTGGTAATCAATGTCTGCTGGCAGCTATTCTTGAGCACAGCTGAATCATGGCCAAATCATTAGCTGAACCTAGAAATCACTTCCTGGTCAGCATGACAGCAGGCTTAAATTCCTAAAGATTTCCTAAGGCTTTTTTCACCACAATGAAGCTTCCACTCCATACAGACATCCTGCTTAATACTCATAGTTAAGCTGGTCACAAAGCTGTGACTCTTGCAAGTAGTTTATTTTTCAATAAACCCAAAACAATGAACCACTTGGTAATAGCAGTAAGACTGGGAAAAGGTGTTCCGGTCCACTGCATTTTAATCTTGCCTTTTGAAGAATCCTACATAGGAAAGTAAAAACGTCTTTAGAGTTTCCTGAAAGAGAAATCACTGAATAAAATGGGATATTAGTTATGATTAATTTCTGAAACAGAAGATGATACTATTCATAGATATGTTTCAACAATCTCATCCATATTAGCCAGAAGCACATTCTTCAGATCATATATAGTGACACTGAGGCAAAAGGAGTGGATTATCCTAAATGGAAAAAATTACGTAGGATAAATTCATGGGGACCTGAGAATGAGGTTCTAGACACTTGCAGTGACCAAAAAATGAAATTTTATTACATTTAAAATGGGATTTTATGAGAATTATATAAAATAATATTAATTTAGAATAATTTTAGATACCATCATAACCAAAGTTATAAGAGGTCAAAGTCCAGCACAAGGATGATCAAACATCTTTCATTAAACAGGAATAGGAAGTAATAGGAAATGGTGGACCAACAGCCCATCAGAGCCAACATGGAAGGAATAAGTGGAATTTCACCTTTTAAGATCAAGAGGCATAATTCAGATCACAGCCGCAGAATAGTTTGAGTTAGAAGGAACCTCTAAAGGTCATCTAGTCCAGCCCCCCTGCAACAAACAGGAAGATCTTCAGCAAGGTCAGTTTGATCGGAGTCCTGTCCAACCTGACTTCAGTGTTTCCAGGGATGGGGCATCCACCTCTCTGGGCAACCTGTGCTAGTGTTTTGCCACTCTGATGATAAAATTTTTTTTCCTTATATTTAGTCTGAATCTATCCTTTTATAGTTTAAAGCCATCAGCCTTTGTACTATTGCTACATGACCTAATAAAAAAATCTGTCCCCATCTTCTTTATAAGCCCCTTTTAAATAATGAAAGGCAATAAGGCCTCCCCAGAGCCTTCTCTTCTCCAGTCTGAACAATTCCAACTCTCTTAGTCCTTTTTATAGGAGAGATGTTCCATCTCTCTAATAATTGCCCTCATCTGTACCCCCTTGAACATGTTTGTCTCATTCCTTTGCTGAGGAATGCAGACCTGGACAAAGTGCTCCAGGTGAAGTCTCACAAGATCTGAGCAGTGGGGCAGAATCACTTCCCTTAACCTCCTGACCATGCTGCTTTTGATGCAGCCCAGGACATGATTCACTTTCTGGGCTTCATGCATACATTGCTGAGTCATATCCAGCTTTTCATCCACCAGTACCCCCAAGTCCTTCTCAATCCCTTAATCCCCNTGATAAAATTTTTTTTCCTTATATTTAGTCTGAATCTATCCTTTTATAGTTTAAAGCCATCAGCCTTTGTACTATTGCTACATGACCTAATAAAAAAATCTGTCCCCATCTTCTTTATAAGCCCCTTTTAAATAATGAAAGGCAATAAGGCCTCCCCAGAGCCTTCTCTTCTCCAGTCTGAACAATTCCAACTCTCTTAGTCCTTTTTATAGGAGAGATGTTCCATCTCTCTAATAATTGCCCTCATCTGTACCCCCTTGAACATGTTTGTCTCATTCCTTTGCTGAGGAATGCAGACCTGGACAAAGTGCTCCAGGTGAAGTCTCACAAGATCTGAGCAGTGGGGCAGAATCACTTCCCTTAACCTCCTGACCATGCTGCTTTTGATGCAGCCCAGGACATGATTCACTTTCTGGGCTTCATGCATACATTGCTGAGTCATATCCAGCTTTTCATCCACCAGTACCCCCAAGTCCTTCTCAATCCCTTAATCCCCAGTTTCAGTAAAGAAATTCTTCTTGATGCCACAGAATCACAGAAACATTTAGGTTTAATCACAGAAACATTTTGGTTTCTGTGATATCTCTGTGACCATCAAGTGCAATTATTGACTGATCACCACCTTACCAACTAGGCCATGGCACTAAGTCCAGTCATTTCTGGAACACTGACAGAGATGGTGACTTTACTACCTCCTTGGGAAGTCCATTCTAATGTTTAACAACCTTTTCTTGAAGAAATTCTTCCTGATGTCCAACCTGAATCTCTCCTGGCACAACTTGTGGCTGAGTCCTCTCATTCTGCTGCTAGTTGCCTGGAAGAAGAGGCTGACCCCCACCTGGTTACAGCTTCCTTTCAGGTAGTTGTAGAGAGTGATAAGGTCACTCTTGAGCCTCNCACTTTCTGGGCTTCATGCATACATTGCTGAGTCATATCCAGCTTTTCATCCACCAGTACCCCCAAGTCCTTCTCAATCCCTTAATCCCCAGTTTCAGTAAAGAAATTCTTCTTGATGCCACAGAATCACAGAAACATTTAGGTTTAATCACAGAAACATTTTGGTTTCTGTGATATCTCTGTGACCATCAAGTGCAATTATTGACTGATCACCACCTTACCAACTAGGCCATGGCACTAAGTCCAGTCATTTCTGGAACACTGACAGAGATGGTGACTTTACTACCTCCTTGGGAAGTCCATTCTAATGTTTAACAACCTTTTCTTGAAGAAATTCTTCCTGATGTCCAACCTGAATCTCTCCTGGCACAACTTGTGGCTGAGTCCTCTCATTCTGCTGCTAGTTGCCTGGAAGAAGAGGCTGACCCCCACCTGGTTACAGCTTCCTTTCAGGTAGTTGTAGAGAGTGATAAGGTCACTCTTGAGCCTCCATTTCTCCAGACTAAACAACCCCAGCTCTCTCAGCTGCTCCTCACAGGACTTGTCCTCTAGACCCTTCAGCAGCTCAATTACCCTTCTCTGGACTCAACACCTCCATATCTTTCCTGTAGTGAGTGAGAGGATCCAAAACTGAATACAGCATTTGAGGTGGGACCTCACCAGTGACAAGTACAGAGGGAAGATTCCTTCCACAGCCCTGCTGGACATACTGCTACTGACACAAGCCAGGTTACCATTGGCCTTCTTGGCCACCTGGGCACACTGTTGGCTCATGTTCAGCCACTGCCAACCAGCACTGCTAGGTCCTTTTCCATTAGGCAGTTTTCCAGCCACTCTCCCTCTGCTTGTAATGCTGCATGGATTTGTTGTGACCCGAAGGCAGGATCTGTCACTTCACCTTAAGAGCCTCATACTGTTGGTCTTGGCCATCAATCCTGCCTGCCCAGATCCCTCTGCAGAGCCTTCCTACCCTCCAGCAGATCAACACTCTTCCCCAATATATTGAGGGTGCACTTGAACTCTTAGTTCAGATTATCAATAAAGATATTAAACAAGACTTGTTCCAGTATTGAGGCCTGTACTGGGGAACACCACTGGTGACTGGATATAATTCCATTCACCGCCACTCTCTGGGTCTGACCATCCAGCTATTTTTTAACCCAGTCAGGAGTGCACATATCCAAGTCATAAGCAGCCAGCTTCTCCAGGAGAATATTATGGAAAACTATATCAAAGGCTTTACTGAAGTCCATGTAGACAACACTGACAGCCTTTCCGTCATCCAGTAGGCAGGTCATATGGTCATAAAACAAGATCAGGCAATACCTGCCTTTCCTAAATCTCTACTGGCTGGGCCTGATACCCTGGTTGTCCTGTTTGTGCCATGTGATGGCACTCAAGACGATCTGTTCCATAACCTTCCCTGACACCAAGATCAGGATGACTGGCTAGTAGCTCCACAGATCTTCCTTCTGACCCTTCTTGTGGATGGATGCCACAGTGGCCAACCTTCAGCTGTCTGTAACCCCCTGGTTAGCCAGGTCTGATGATAAATGATGGAGAGCGGCTTGGTGAGCTTTTCCACCAGCTCCCTCAGTACCCTTGGGCAGATCCTGTCCAACTCCATGGACTTGTGATTGTCTAAGTGCCAGATCACTGTCTACTTCCTCCTGGATTGCAGTGGGTCTATTCTGCTCCCTGTCCCTGTTGACCAGCTCAAGGGCCTTAGGATAACCAATTTTTCTCCTAATGGTTGAGGCAAAGAAGGCATTAAGTACCTCAGCCTCTTCCCTGTCCTTGGTGATATTGACCTCCAATAGAGGATAGAGATTTTCCTTGTCCTTCTTCTTACTGTTAAAACACTTATAAAAACACTTTTTATTGTCTTTCACAGGAGTTGCCAGATAGAGTTCTAGCTCAGCTTTTGCCTTCGTATTTTGCCCCTACATGACCTAATGACATCCTCATACTCTTCCTGTTTTACCTGCACCTTCTTCCAAAGGTCATAAGCTCTCTTTTTTCTTCCTGAGCTGCAACAAAAACTCACTGTTCAGCCAGACTGATCTGATTCCACATTGGTTGTCCATATTCACACAGAGACAGCCTGTTCCTGAGCCTTTAAAATTTCCTTCTCAAAGTGTGTCGAGTCTTCCTGGACCCCTTTGTTTTTAAGGACTGTTTCCCAAGGGACCTCCTTCCCTTCTTCACAGGAATCAAAAACTATCATTCTGTGATCACTATGCCCAATATGGATCCAACCACCCCATCTTCGACCAGTCTTTCTCTGTTCCTGAATAGCAGGTCTAGAAGGGCACCACCCCAGCTTGCTTACCAGTTGTGACAGGAAATTATCTTCCTCAATCTCTGACAGGTTTGGGGAAGGCACAATCAACTCTGCCAACACTCACTAGTTTGTCTCCTTTGTCAAGCAACTGCTCTTTTAGAGACCTCAGTGAAAATCAATTTTTTTCAAAAGGTATGGCAGCATGGTTGATAATAGAAAACCAAAAAATTTTGTATTCTCTAATTCCTTTCAAGTACTTTTTAATGGACTGGAGGGAGAAAGACTTTGGAAAAGAACATGGGAGACAGAACTTTAATAAAAATAAAAAATAGAAAAAATTAAGAAAATAAAATTAATTTTTCCGAAAGGGAAAGTGATTTTGGCACTGCTAATCATTTGTGTAGAAAGATAATATTTTCCTATGTGTTTAATCCTATGCCAAGTCAGCTGCTGGTGCAGTAGCTATCTGCAACAAATTAGAGGGCAGTTAAAGTGAGATTTTCCACAACCAAGAACAAAGCAGGACCAGTTAGCATGAGGACAGCTTGTTCTTGTTGCTAATGTGTTTAAAATCTTGCTGCACATAATTTGAAACAGCTTTTGAGTGTGGATGCCAGCTCTGGTTTCCGAGGTCTAGTGCTAAATCAAAACCACATGGAGAGAGTTGAATAAGAAAGCGACAAATGATACACTGACATCTCCTTCTCTGGCTATGGAGAAGGACTTTTCCTTTTTCTTTTTTTTTTTTTAATTATTTTTTTCCATCTTTGTTATTAAGAGTTAATTTCCCTCAATATTAAAATATTTAATGGATGACAGCTGGTTGAAATCTGAAGCTTGCAACCAACCAGTTGCTGAAGGAAAGCTCTCAATGACTATGGTGGCAGACATAATACACTTACAAATTATTTAAAGATATATTACCTTTACTATTAAAGAAGTGGATGTAAAGAAGATTCAGTGCCTTTTACTTGCTGACCTGAATTCAAGACTTTTATTTAATATGACTTTTTATTTCACCACAAGGTGAATTTTTACCTAGAGAAAAGAATACACAAAGTCATATTTGTCTTGCTTTTTCTTCATATCTTATAGGTATTATGTGGTATGTGATACATGTTCGTAGAGAGGTGAGAAATCTAAATTTCTGAAGGTCAAATTAAAAATACCATTGATTTCAGCTAGACCTGGAGCTCACAAAATTACAATAGAAATTATAGCTAGGTAATGTAAAGATAAAGTAAAAAACCAATGGCATTGAAATAATTACAATACCATTTTGGAAACCAGAATATATTGAAAAACTTCCTGAACCTTCAGCCTCAGTGAAAAGGCAGCATTTTAATGACAATTGGTTTTCAATGTGTTCATATAACGGAGCTTACGTGATACTGTGTGTTTGGTAGATTTGGTAGGAAAATATTACTGTAGAGTACTGTCTTTACCTGTGCCTTCTGAAATAAAAAAGGTGTGAACATGAACATAATTTTTACTAAAAAATAACTGACCTTTTTCTAAAATGTCTGTAGCTTGGCTTAAATTTTAGAGAAATATATAGAAAAAGACAAGGATTTTTTAAGTTAAAACCCCTCAAATCAGATGTGCCTTGTCACCAAGAAATCAACTAAAAATAAAAGAGACCAATGCTAACACCATCAAACTTAGCTATTCACCTCTATAAAGAAGCCTTGGCATCATTCTGGTTTTATAAACAGAAGACACAATGACATTGTCAGCCTGTTCTTAAATGCATGAATGAAACACTGATCAATTTTCCTTCACTGTTGAGTCAGATATGGTCTGCCAACTGCGTTGTGAAGCAAGCCTAAAATTGTAGCAAAACCAGATGGTAACTGCTGGCCCAATATGACCTGATTCTGTACTACTTCTATCTCCTTGAATCAAAAATTAGCATTGGAATATGGATGCACAAAAGGGAGCTTTGAAGAAAGGGGTAACAGGTAAGTAAGTAAAAACAAATAAAGGAATAATGAATAACCAAAGAAAAAGTTACAGGTGAGAAATTAATGAAAAAACAGAAGATAAATACAGACAATTCAGAGGGAAAAAAAGAGATCAGGACACGAAAAAAAACCATGTGAGATTGAAAACCAAATGGTAATATATCCATTGAAACTGAGAATTGGACTTGTGAGCTCAGAGGATAAAATAAAATACTAAATGCAGAATCCAAGAGCTTTACCAAACTCTT
>VYXB01009655.1:251540-263431 GCA_013397135.1 Pachyramphus minor
TTGCAGGTCAAATCCAAATTTAAAGTCTTTGAAAACTTTTGCCTTGGAAAGATATGTGAAGAGGATACAGTAGACTATGTACTAGATTATTCACATAAGCACTGCAGTTCTTTATAATAAGCAAGGTTACTACATTTGACAGAAGAGTTTAAGCTCTTGAAAGAGTCAATTTTCAATGTAAACCTAACAATTTCTGTTTTGTCACCTCCATCTGTATTTAAAAGCTTACCTCTGAGTAGGTAACTTTTAAAAATTTTTAAATTTTTAAATTGCATGTCTTTATATTCAAATCTTCTCTTGCAGATGTTAATTTTTGCATGAATTTACCAGACAGTCGTATTTCTGCACATTTAAATGTATGCCCTGTAAGGAATTAGTTTTTCAAGCATTATTTCTTTTCAGTATGGTCATGCATGCATTTGTTACAGACTCTATCATATTGTTATTTGAAAGGACATATGGACACTTTCCCCCCTTCTTGCCTATTTCTAAAGCCTTTCATACTTACAGTCAAACCCTTTAACCCAAGATCTCAATTCTGAGATGAGTGTGGCCATGCATGTGCAATATATTGTGTCATTCTCTCTAAATATGGTTTGTGAAAACAAAGCAAAGAAACAGAAGAAAATAAAGAAAGCAAAAATCCTGCTCTAATACCTGTATAACCAAAAGCAGAGTTTGATTGGAATTTACTGCCCTCTTTCTTGGTGTTTGCATTAGTTGAAAGTTGTGTGTGCTTCAAGAGATGCTGGATAATGAAAGCAGATATACTATATTAAAAATTACTTCATAATATCAGAGGACATGAGAAAAAGACTTGTTAATAATGCCATATTTGCACTGAGGTTAGAAAAACCAGTACATTCAATACAGAAATTGTTTTTAATATTGACATTTAATTCTATGACCACTGATACAGGACAAAGCTTGCTGAGAGTATATTTTCAACAAAATCTGATACACCGCAAACTTGGATGAAAGCTAAACATTATATACAGGGCCGTGGAAGTCAATAGGCCTAAGAAATGAATAAATAATCATGAAACAAGTGATACTTTAGGGAGCGATATTACAGTGACAGGCAGTCCCTATCTTATAACATTGTATAAATTTTTCTTGCAAAGTTTTGAAGAAATGGGCCAAAGCATCAGTTGCTATAAATTGAAAGAATCACACTGGCTTCCAGGCAACTGCATCAGTTCATATCAGCTGAGAATTTAGGTCTGGTGTATCCACAAGACTACAGAAACAGACCTCTTACTCTGAATGATTCAGAAACTGCCAAAATATTTTAACTTCGTCGTACTAGAAATAAGATATAGTTCTACTTACCTCTGAGAATCAGGCCTATGCTATACTTTTGTGAGGAATTAGTTGAATCAGACTGCTGTCCTTCCATGAGTATGTAACCTAGACTTTAAAATCATAGGCATATCAGGTTACTGAAAGGACTATTTCAGTTTAAGAGGGATTGTTGTCATGCTTACTTTCTCTCTTTTGCTGTTTAAGTTCATAATAGCAAGCTCAAACTCTGAAATGATAAATGTCATAAAACCATATGATGTATTTTTGCCAAATATATACTTGATCCTTTTCCTTTGAAGTTGATATCATTCCACAGTGGATAAAACTGTCCTATTTTAATTTAGACCTTATTTTCTAGACTATCAGTTTAAGACATATAAGTAAGATTATAAAACTTGCTACTTAAGTAAAATAGAAATAAATTAGAGACAGATTTCTTCCATTTTCAGGTAAAACTTGCTTTCTTTTTTTAACATCAATTGCAGAGCTAGATGCTGCACTGAATAGTTTTTATTCTACAAGACTATTTGCATGAATGACTCATTAGAAAAGACAGATATGCAAAATCTTCCCCTTGTTATTCCCGCTCCGACAACTTCATCAACATCAAATTCCTGCCAAAATAATGCTCAGTGTCTTCAAAATGTGGATAGATATTCCTTTTCCAAGCTAATTTGGAGGGCTTACACCACCAGATACACAAAAAATATTTCCGTTTTGATTACCAAAGTTTACAACATTTTTGATGATATGCCTCACAAGCTGTTCACAAATCTGTTTCTGTATGGCTTTTTGCTACATGGATTAATGGAGCAGGCTGAGTTCCCTTATATATGGCGAAGCATTTCTACCATAGAAATAATATCAAGTCACTCTAGAGTACTTAGAACACTAGGAAAAATCACAGAAGAAATCTCTATTTCCAAATATTTTAGGGTAAGACTGAGAAAGAAAGATGTAAAGTTTTGAAACTCTCCTTTAGCACAATGAAAAGAAAACAGAACTTCAAGTGCAGATACAGTTCCAAAGATAGCAACAGGACTGTTGAAGTGCTGAACCTAGATCTCGTAATGTTGCTGAATTCATGCTTGAATATGGATGGGAGATCTGCCCCAGGAGACCTATCTTATGCATTTAAAAATATGCCCCCTGAGAGTAATCTCATGGATAGCTTACAAAGAGCAGAGTGAAGAGACACATATGAGTTTAATTAGTGACCTAAAGCATAGTAGTAAACTGTTGAAACAGTACAGGTTAGCTGATCTCTGAAGCTACTGTTCCTTGAAATTAGCAGTACAGTTGTTACTGTGAACCTTTTGCTATGAAGGACAGGCAGGTGCCTATGAGAGTTTCAGAAAATGAGTGCCAGGGCACGATAGAATGCTAGGCAGTATTATTCTCAGTATTTTCAGACAAGAAAGTTAAAACAAATTCCCTACTTGTCTAAACTCTATTACCACTCTTATGTTAAAAATGTCACCAAATTAGCTGAGGATATTCTCCCTATAGGTTTACAGCATGATAGTATTGTACATTTTTTGAAAAACTGGCAAGTCAAATGGATGCAGCTCTAAACTCTAACCCTCTAAAATGTTTGTTATGTGCTCTCTTCTAAAAATAATACAAATATACCAAATTGTCTTGCCTGAATATGACCGAAAAGTGACCTTACTGAAGCACTGCTGGGTACATACTTACAATATGGACAGTAGAATTGTTATTCCTCTTTTATGTGCAACATTTTTCAAGTTTAATAATGAGGAAGAATAAGTATAGTATTTCTCATGGTAACAAACTCTTTCTCCCCTACCCCCACTCCCCATTTCCTTGGCACAATTGGAATTTTTGAGGGTGGGATAAAAAAAGACTCCTAAAATAACAGCTTTTTAAATTTTTGACATGTCTAACAAAAAGCAAAGGTAAAGATTCCATTTTATGCTACTGCCTGCTGCTTAACTGGGTCATAAGGTCACTCTATAACATATTTCTTTTGTGCACATCTATGTAGTGGTGAAAAAAGGGAAAGCTGTCAATTCTCTGACTAAGTATTAAGCTTTCTCTCCCTTTCTGCCCCACATGTTCACTCCCTCCCTCCCAACCGTAAACCCACAGCCTAGATTTTCAACACCACTACTCTAAAACCTGAAAAGACTGCTTAGAAACATTCTTGCCCCTGTAAAGAGATTTTTCTGCATTGTCTCATATGTTCTTTATCCAAACATAATATTACTGTATTCTAAGACAGATTTCATAAAATACTGAGGACTAAAATGTCACTGTAAAACACATAGTGTAATAGATTTTTTTAAATATATTAATACTTTTTTGTATATTACACCAATTTACTCAGTATGCACAACTTGCTTACATACTGTGTTTTTGAGATATTATCAAAATAATTATACATCTTCATTTTCTTTTCTCCTCATTGCAAAATAAGTCAAATAAGAAATCTGAACCGGAATGTAAAATTTTTGAAACATTTGAAATTTATCTACACTTCCCTTTTAGATTTTATCTTATTTATTTATCATGATTATGCAAGCATTTTGACTACATAATTCAGCATGAATGGGCATTGCACAGGTGGAGTCACAATTAAAAACCTTGCTATCTGCTGAACATATTTAACTACTTACTGCTGTTTCCTAGAAAAACCCAAAAACTGCTACAATACCATCTCTTTTTCATTCTTTCTCCAGCTATGCCTAGGAAAATTAAAACTCAAGAGGCAAATGTTTGTCAATAAAATCAGGAACCATATGTTTTACTTGGTTTTATGCAGATTCCACTATAAAAGATTTGGATTCTTTTAGAAAATAAAGTGTCACCTACACATGGTGAACAATCCAATCTATCTTACAGTTTCTTTAAATAACATTTTGTATCAACGAGTAAAGTGGCATTACAAATAGTGGTATAACACAACAATGCCCAAGTGATATCTTTCTTGAAAGAGATACAATTGAACATAAAATCTGTTCTAAGAAGTCATTTTGCACTTATGATATTGGATATGGCTAATGCAGTACTATCATCTGGGAGACACAATAAAAATTCTGTATTAAGAACAGTTCCAATCCACAAAAGCAAACTTTCTAACACCTGTTTCTGTGATGTTCTGCCATGTTCTTCCGCTGAGAAATATATAGGTCACAAGTATGTAGCTAAACATTTCCTCATATAATGGATCTGGCATCCTAAATGAGCTGATAGAGTTTGAATGCGGTCTTAGAAGAAAAGAAAACCCCCCAAAAAACTCAAGAAGGTTTCACATCAAACTTTAGATAACCAAGAGAAATTAGGAGAACCTATACACACCAGTCAAATGCACAGTCTTCATGAAGAAAATATGACTACAGATTTTAACTATTATGATAGTTCTGGCACAATCTCTTAAGTACTTCCCCTGTGTATTGTCTCACTGCTGGAGTTCTTCTTGTCCTCTCCTTGATGAAACCAGCTGGATGTTTTTCAAAAGGCAAGCTAAAGAAAGACAACCATTTCAACATAGAGTCAAGACATGTTGTTCAGACATCAGTATAAGAATCAGTCAATGTATTCTACTGCATATCACTGCACAGTAAATTAAGTCTGTTTCTATGCTGATGTTCTTGCTTCATGGAAAACTACATGCTTTCAATTGTTTTAAGTTCCTAACAGATGACAGAAACTATAAGCATGAAAATGGCTCAGCTCAACCCATGAAAAAGAATTTTTTTTCCTTAATAAAGAGACACTACTTCACATCACCTGTTGAGGCACAGTAGCATTTTGCAACAGGTTTTTTAGAACGTTTTAGATGACATACAGTTACCTGTCCTTTTCTATAAGGTAAAGCTTTTCTGCTTGTGGTGAAATGGTAAACGTCTGTCTTATTCTTTACATATTTAATGTTCCAGTCCAGTTTTCAATGGGTGCTTTTTGTATGTCAAATGCTCCCAAAGTAGCATACACAGAGAATTTACAAAAGACACAGCAAGAGATAGAGTCATTGTACAGATATAATTAGTAGGTAAAGAGCTAACAACTTACTATTGCAAACAAACATGTTTAGATACACTTTGTCCTCATGTCTATTCTTATTAGAGTTATTACAATTTGAAAAAAAAAATCTAATTAGAAGAACAGAAATCCCCAAATCCTTTTATTAAAACCAGTTTACTAAAACCAAGATTTGCTTGACAGTTTAGGCAAGCCCTTTCATTCAGGATAGTCAAGGGTTTCCAATGCAATTTAGAAACATCCCGAATTGACTGCTCCATTTTTTGTTTTAAATTAATGTTACAGGGTTGTTCAGCATAAGCAGGGTTTGAAGTTGCAATACCATTTGTGGTGGTTGCATTTTCTCGTGGATGAAGTTAAAGAACTACAATATATTCTCAGCATTCACACTTGTTTCTCAGTCACTTTAAAATGTTGCAGCTGCACTGAAAATTATTTCTTCACTACACACTAGGAAGGCAACTGAACTACTTGTAAAATTAGTCAAAGCATGGTCAAAACTTCCTGATATTGGTAAGTGTGGAAGCCCTTACATGTGGTTAGAGCTTTGTCTGATGTTTAATAAGAACACCTCACAGAGAGAGATCTAGCCCTACTAGTCTAGTACTTACTCTACTGGACTTTAGTGATGGAAACCCTTGCACAATAAGGTTGTCCAAGACAAAAAAGGTGAAAACTTGGCTGAAATGAGATGAATCTAGAACTGTTCTTTCTAACCTCTTGATTACAAATCTGATAGCAGGATCCTGTTAATGTCCTCACTGATTTCAGTGCATTAGGATCAGGCTTCCCTTTACCAAGGTATCAGATTTGCACACTAAAAGCATTTTGCAGGGCATTTTGCCCTGTGGAGGTGTTGTCCAAAAACCTGAATAGAAGATTGTACAATCTGATGCTGATTGGATGCATAGAATGAATTGGAATGAGGAATTTTTTTTAAACACTAGTCCTGATAGGCATCATCACTACTGAAAGAGGGTTATGGAGATTATTCTTGTAAAGGATTGGTTCCGTATTCTTTTAAAATGTACTCTGCTATCCTCTCTTCCCATACTTCCAGAAAAAATGTGTAATCTCACAGTTCACAGAGTGCTTGAAAGTAACACTTGTGGAGTAATATTTCAGT
Source organism: Pachyramphus minor (assembly GCA_013397135.1). NCBI lineage: Eukaryota > Metazoa > Chordata > Aves > Passeriformes > Tyrannidae > Pachyramphus > Pachyramphus minor. Next base: position 257,977 of record VYXB01009655.1, read on the forward strand.
GCGAGAAGAGAATTGCTTTTCATTGAGTAGATACTATCTTCTTAAGGTAGTCCAGTCTAGCAAAAATATGTTTTGTTGCTCATAGCTTGTGTAATATCTTTTCATCATTTTTTTCCCATCCAGCCTGGAATACTTGGCCTGTACATGCACTTTGCAGATTTTCAAAGAGTGAAAACTGGAAGTTCAAGCTGGCACTTGGTAAAGGCTACTTATTGGTATATATTTATTTCCCTATTCCAACAGATCCTGAATGGAGTGTTTACACAGAATGTTTAAAATGTGTACAACCACCCAAACCCTGCCCAATGCTTTTGAAAGAAAATTTCACCCCAGCAAGGAAATAATGAGTGCAAACATACTGATCCCATGAATAGTCCATCTCAGATGGCTCTTGCAACACTGGCTTCATTGTCACTGTAATTAAAGACTCCAGAAGAGGGTTCAGGTTAAGCAACATATTGGATTTTACTAATGGCTTGATAAAGTTTTGGCCACTGTGTGATGTTTGAGTAAGTCAGAGATGGAAAATTACAGCTTGTATTAAAAAATCATTGCTGATGGTTGAGACCAAAGCATTTTGGAAAGAGAAAAAATAACAGTGATCCAGGAGACCTAAGGCTTCAGGTTTTTTCTCACTCATCTACATGACTGTTACTTGTATGACTGTGAACATTTATTCGTAAGTGCTCCTTCGTTAAACTCAGAGTAACCTTGTCCAGAGAGGCAGTAGTAAATGGCATATAAAGCTGTAGGGGCCGTAAGTTGTTTGAACCCCCCATTGTGCACCAGAGTGCACAAGTATAACCACAAAACCACACTGTTGTTACAGTAACTACTGTGATAATCTTTTGAGAGGTGGAATGATTGCACTGCTATTTTTGCTACTTGCTCCAAGGTCTCCCTTGGAGACCTTGATAATTGTTTGATTTTGCTTGGTTTGGCTGGTGTGGCTGTTAGACTCATGCTGGCAAAGTCAGTTTGGCTCTGTGAGACACCCAATTCCTAATTCTCTAATCTTCCTTGGTCCTACTAATGCTATCAGCGTTCAGTATTCATTTACCACTAAAAAACCAATAAACACACAGAAACATTTTAATAATTTCTTACTCATTATCTAATTAATATGTTCTCCTAGAGAAACAGTAACATAATTAAAATATTTTTAGTAAATTTTCCTCCCAGATATATCCAAATCATAAAATATTAGCTTGTCTTAAATATAATTTTAAAAAGTAATTTATATTAAACAAGATATCGTGCATTAATTCAAGTTACTTATTCAAACAGATGTATGGAGCATTAGCAAATATCTACACATAATATCGCTCTATAAACACCCTATAAACATATCACTTAGGGGTATCCTGAAGTTTTTCTGTTCAACAGACTTCCCTTCTTGAAAGTAGAAGCAGATAAAAATATTTTTATAGGCAATTTTATTTAGTGTGATCTACAGACAAAGCAATGAAATCTTTGTCTTCCCTTACTTGGTTTCCTTCGTACACTTACCTTTACTTGTTTTTCACTTGCCTTTTGATTTCTGTTTCTGTGAAATGGAAGGCATAATACTTCTTTATGTAAAACAATCTCAGATCAAAAGATAATAAAATGTTAAATAATTTTTAAAAAAGTATTATTATTCAAGACCTGCGGGGGAAGGGGTATTACTTTACCAACAATACCAACTGCCATCAGCACTACTGTGCTTAATCTATCATATATACCTTGAAGTATGGATCATATAAAGAGGATTGTATATAAACATATAAAGAGTATTGTATATAAAGAGGACGAGATAAAGGAATAGTGTTATTCTCATGAGCTATAGTTCTCATGAACTATAGCTAGAGCTATAGTGTCAAGATAATATTCAGGGCAAAGTCTACCTCACAGTTTGCAAAAAAAACCCCACAACAGTAACTAGCATTTTCTCCTAAAACACAGAGAAGGGTGATAGCACCCTTCAGTCATGGCCAACCAGGTCTCATGATTAGACCAGTTGCCCCAGAGGCTGACAGTCTCTCCTTTGAGCATCAGGAGCTGTATTTACAGTGGTGGTGACCATCCTACCAACTTAAATTTGCAAGCTCCAAAGGTATCAAAGCTGAGAACTCAACCTACGAAGTCAACTGACAGAGGACATGGCACATAAGTTGGATAGGGGAAGCCCTGAATCTTGGCCATTTCCCTCAGGGTTCTTGAAAACACATTGGGTTCTGATCATTGTAAAGTGGAAAGATTTTTTTTATGTAGTTCATCAGATGGTGACATTACTTATCAGTGGCATTTGGAATCAGAACAGATGAAGATAGTTTGCATGTCACTACTGCCTTCTGAAGCCAGGCTGTGTCTAATCTTTCCAAAAATAACTGTAACTCTCTAAAAACATTCATACAAAAAAAATACTAAGGTTTTTCTCTCTGCAGTTGAAGCAGATTAATGTCCATTATGACAAATAAAGTACAAAAAATGAACTTGCAGAAACTCTCAATTTTTGTACTATGGGAACATTCAGAACTAAAACAAGTTATTTTCTTCAGAGACATATTAATTAAAGAGCTCATAGAAATAAAGGTATTTTTGCTTTTTTTTCCCCAAGGGCAGTGGAGAGGGCAGTCTGTCAACTCCTGCTGATCCCCTGAGCTACTCCATTACAAGAGAACCCCATGAGTTTTACCTGGGGAGAAAGGACGTATTATTTGCCAAGCTGCAAGAAAGATCCTTCTTTTCTCTACATGCTTCTTCCTCTTTCATCATGGAGCAGGCATCTTGCAAACTGGATGCGTATAAGGTAAACTACGCAACTGTCTTGGAGTCCTGCAAAGCTCAGGGCTTACAGGCCACACTTAAGTCCCAGGCCCTAGACAGCTTCAGAGTCTTGTCTTAATTCTGTGACAAAATAAGATGGAAGAAAAATTGGAGGAAAGGTCAAGCTCAAAGAATTGTAGTAAATGGAGTACCATCTGGTAACACATGTGTGCTGTTGCCCAGGGCTCAATTTTAGGGACAGTTCTCTTCAGTGTTTTTGTCAATGATCTGGACATAGGAGTTGAGTGCATATGAAGTAAGTTTACAGTAAGTCTTCATTAAATGGAACCATTCATTCTAGAGAGGCCTTACAGAGAAATCTTGATAAATTGAAACACTGGGGAATTGCCAAATGTGAAATTTAACAAGGGCAAATGCTTGTGGAGGTGTAGTCCCAGATATATGCATGGATCGGAGACAAGAGTTTGGAGACAAAAGGTTGGAGAGCAGACCTGCAGAAAAGCATCTGAGGGCTTTGGGCACTAAGTATACCATAACTAACTGTTTAAAAGAAGTGATTAGCCTACTTATACACAACATTGGTGCAGCCTCACCTTGTGTGCAGTTTTGGGCTCCACAATATAAGAATAATAAAAAAATACTGGAATGTGTTGAAATGAGGGCAACAAAGATGATGAAAGGACTAGCAGGCAGGACTTACAAGGAGTGTCTGAGGATACTGGGTTTGTTCAGCTAAGGGAAGATGAAAGTGAGGAGTGACCTCATTGCTGTTTACAACTTTCTTATGTGGGTAACTGGAGTGGGATGTGCTGATCTACTCCCTGTTATCCAGTGATAAGATGTAAGGGAGTCTAAACACCTGCCTGACAATGGGAAATGGAAATTAATTTCTTGTTTTGTTTTGCTTGCCTATTTTGCATTTGTTTTGCCTTGTTTGCAGCCTTTGCTCTACTTACTAAACCATCTTTATCACAATCAGTAAGTTTTCTCACTTTTACTCTTCTGGTTCTCTTCCATATACTGTGAGTGAGTCAGTGGCTGGGTAGGGCTCAGCTGACAGCTATGGTCAAACTATAACAGTTCTTTTTGGCACCCAGTGTAAAGCTTCTTTGTCATGCCTAACAGTTGCTTGGAAAGACAAATGCTATGATTTCAAATGTCCCCCTCTTTTTTCTTCTTCTCTCAGCTCTATATGCTGAGCCTGATGCCATATGATCCGGGATATCCCTTGGGTCAGTGTCGTGACTTAAGTCCAGCTGGAAATTAAGCACTGTGCAGACATTCACTCAACACCACTCTCTCCCTCTCACCCTGGCAGAATAAGGAAGAGAAGCAAAGTAAAACTTGCAGGTTGAGATAAGAATTGTTTAGTAACTGAAAACAAAGTAAAATAACAGTATAATGATAAATTATAAAAATGATGATAATAAAAAGGGAAAGGAAAAAAAAAATCAAACAAGTGATATGCAGTAAAATTGCTCATCACTTGCTGACTGATACCAGACCTCTTCTCAGACCCAGATTGGCCCCTCTTCTGGGTAACTCCCCTAGTTTATATACTGGACGTGGTGTCCTGTGGTGTTCTATGCTGTGGAATAGTTCTTTGGTCACTTAGGATCACCTGTCCCATCTATGCTCCCTCCCAGCTTTCTTTTGTGTACCTCCTCATTGGCAGAGCATGAGACAAGAAAAAAAGAAGCCCTTGACTTTGGATAAACACAACTTTGCAAAAACCAAAACATCAGTGTGTTACCAGCATCATTTTCATTCCAAATCCAAAACACATCCCCATAGCAGCTACTGTGAAGAAATTATCCCATCCCAAATCAACACATTCTCATTCTAATTTTAGGATATACGCTGCTGAATTAAGAATATCAGACTAACTTCAGGTTGAATATTAGGATCAGTTTATTCACTGAGAGACTAGTCAGACCTTGGAACAATATCCTCAGGGAAGACGTTATGTCTCGAAGCCTGTGGGAGTCTTACACATAGTTTAACATTTACGTTGCTATGTTCGATGTCAGGATCTAACTCAATTCACATGGTTCTCTTCCAGCTCAAGGTAGTGTACTGTATGTGATACCAATAAGAGAAATTGTATCAGTTGGTAGAATATAAATTGATGTTTAAATTGATGTTGCCCTATTACTGCATTTAAATTGGAGAAATATTCACTTAAAATGTTTTATGTTACCCACAAATTTGTTGGCATTGCGAGCCACTGGAATTTCCCCAGCAACATGACAAGCTATATCTACTTTAAGTCTTTGTCGTGGGTTACCAGCCCCCCCTGGGCTGAAATGGTCAGGCCCAGGTATATTTCCGGAGAAAAAGCCGACCAAAATTTCAGTAACGCCTCTGCTAATGACATATTTAAGAAAATGGAAGAGAAGGTGTTGTCTCAGTAAGAAATTCGGCAGCCATGGAGTAGGAGGTTGGCAGCAGGCTCCCCCCACAAAGTGGGGGCCAGGCCCTTCTTCCCCTGGCCTTGGGCCGGGGGCAGGCATGGCATCGAAGCCTCTCCAGCCAGGATGTGTCACAGTGGAGAATGCTGCAAGGATTCCAGCTCTGGTGGAGAGCAGAGGATGACTTGAGATAACCAGCAGCTTCAAGGTCAGTTCTAGCAAGAGAAGAGTTGAGACAAGGGGGGAGTCTTCACCCCTCTCTCCCTGCAGCCGGG
>VYXB01009655.1:264009-280514 GCA_013397135.1 Pachyramphus minor
AGCTAAGAGAAATGCTTTTGTTAGACCTGGCATCTGGCCAACTGTCCAACTCCACGGAAGGGAGAGACCTTTTCCCCTTACCTTGCTTTCCCGAGTCAATTAAGACTGAAACTCCCAAAATGAGCTACCAAACTTGTATATAGCAACCTGATATTCTTTTTTCTATAAGATAAAGAATATCTTATACTGTTGTAGTATATGTTTTTTCCATAAGATAAGCTAGTTTAAGTAGTAGTGTTGTAGTATATGTGATTTCTTAGATTTATCTTTCTAGTAATAAATCTTAGTATTATACCCCTTAAGTCAAGCCTCTGTTTTGTCTGTATAAAACCTCTCTCAACTGATAGTAACTGTGTGAAGGGAGGAGTTTGAGAAAAAGTATTGATATCCCTGGTAAACCACAACAGTCTTTCACTCTAATGCCTCCACGTGTAAGTAGTTTTTTGTACTAGCATCCTCACAGGAATATACATATGCGTATAAACTTGTGGATGTATTAATTATATTAAAGATTTATCATCTCTAGAGAAACATCAGGTTATTCATATCCTCATATGAGAAAAGATATGCAGGAATACCAAGTAGAAGTTATAGGTGAAGGGTTAGCATGACTTAGTGCTTCACACTTGCTCCAAGAAAAGAGATCTTATGTGCTGACAAGTTTTTTCCCCACTTCTGATATAGCTGTTCTGTTTATGTACATAATCTGGAGCTGCCTTTACTTTTTTTTTTCTAATCTTGTTTGTAGCCCTTGTCATTGAACTTTATTGACACTTACAGCTTTGGAGTAATGTCTCTGAACTATGAGTCCCAACTGTAAATAAAAATGTAGTTCATTTGTTTTCTATGAGGATCATTGAAACTGATGACTTTTTTACAGTGAGCTCAGTGGGAGCTGGAATAACCCTCATTTGTACTGAGTTAGTTTTCCCTGTAGTGCAGTTTCTAAATAATATTCGTGAAAAAATACTTCATGGAAAAGTGATGGCATAATAATACAATTTGCTACACATTTGTTATATCCAATACAACATCCATGGGGTTGTGACATTGTTAGTGTGAAAGGTTTTTATTTCACAGTAACTGTAAAGTAATATTATGTTCCTTATACAACCCCTTTCTCTCTTATACACAGACTGAAATCTTATTTTCAGACTTGTGCTTTCCTTCCCTTATAGGCTGGAATTGCAGAATGCCAAATAAAGGTTCTCCCTTTTTTTCTTTATTTTTCTTTTTTTCCGACTTTTTTAAGGTGGAAGAGATCATATTTAGGTCCACAATCTTATCCTGACCAAATGACCTGGACAACTGTCAGGTTCTGTTCAACCTCCTTTCTTCCTGTATTTACATTAGAGCTCCCCTATTTCCTTTTACATGTCATTTCTGCAATTAGGACAATAATTCTTTAGGAAAATCATGTCCCTCCTTTCAAGCTTTCTATGCTTCTGCCTGGGTTTAATGAATAAAGAATATAATAGCAATGGAGTCAAGTGGACTGAGAATGCACAATTAGAGAACTATAAAATTTCTATACAGCTTAAACACTGTACAATTTAAAAAAAAAAATCTTTCTTTTGGAAGTATAGCTTAGGCAGAATGGATTTTACCACTACTTACATCTTTTAAATAAAACCTATTATAGGTTTTTCTTAGACTATCCATGGATCACAAGCAATTGCAATTGCATATTACATTTTGTATTTTAATAATATTAAAGCTCCTAGTTTATGTTAGTTTTCTCTAGGAATCTTTTTTATATGAAGGACATATTTCTCTTATATGTTAATGTCAATGTTGAAAGTTACTTCTTTTGTATTATTTCACTTTTTTACCTTATTTCTTTATTTTGCCTTAAGTATAATAATTATTCTTACTCTGTTGTTGGAAGCAAGTTTTTTTATTAAGTGTTGCTACTATGAAATAGAATTTGCTGCACTAGGTACTTATTCATACTGTTCACTTTTTATTTTTAAAACCTTTATTTTGTTATTGTTTTACAGCATCAGCAATTCATGGGGAAAATTTAAAAATAAGACATAATCTTAGTATTTTGCAATAACTTACTTCTTTGGTGTTTTATTTCTCTAGAAGAGGGGAGCAGTGCATTAGAATACACCTCTAGTTCTGCACTGGGCTATATTCTACTGATTTGACTACTCTTCCAGGGTATGCAAATGCTGATCTGTACCTCTGAAATAGCAGAAGTGGACAGAGGCTTTGTGTTATCAGTGTTACAGTCAATCAATAATTTAACAAATGTGTAAACCGAGCCTAATAATAACTTATTTTCCTTCAACAGACCCACTTTAAAGCAGCCATAACTACTCATAGTGAAAGTACAGAAGAGCTGGGGCTCTTCTACTGAGACTTATGTTGGAGCATGAGACAAGGCAATTACAGGAGCAGAACTTCAGACACAGAAAGATCAAACAAAGAGGTTGGGCTGCATTTAGGTTGTTCCAAAGTTAGGTCTCTGCAACATGGCAGTTTTTCACGTGGTAGCTTTGAGCCTGGTTTAAAGAATTTAGATTAAGCAGGCATTCTGATTTACACATATAGATATCTTTTTTATAAGTTTAGTCAAAATCCTTTATTAAAAGAAGTCTTTAATTTTTTAGATCATAAACAAAATATGAGAAAGAATATATGTTGCTGAATCTCCTCTGAAGCTCACATTTCTTATCATACATGTATAAACCTCTTAAGATATGCCTTTGCCAAGGCACACTGTATTAAAATTTCCAAGACCTTATTCAAACCCTTCCATTTCTGTGACTTAATCTAAATAATATAGCACCTGATTGCTTTTCAAAAGCTGAAGTTTTGACATTTCATTCTTCTCTGTGGTGAATCGCTTTCCCATGCTTTGTGAAGATGAAGGAGATACGTCAACACTCATCTGCATTAGCCAAATCCATAGTTTTATAGACATGAACTGACAGGGAAAGAGGAAGATAATTTATGTGGCTAGCGATACACAAGCATTTTGACAAAATTTTTTTGTAACTACATTGACCTACAGGATCAGCTAAGGTGACAAAAGGGTGCCCAAGAGAAAAAAAAAGGCTGAAGGGAGAGCTGTAAACACATGATGATTTGGAGCTATTTACCTATTTAGTAGTGAAAAATTTATGCTTATGACATGATGTTGGGAGGTGCTAGTGGAGTACAATGAAGTGTTCTAATATTTACATTAAATCTACCTTTCAAAGTCCTTGTGTATCTGTTGGCATTTGTGACTAAGTAAATGATCTTCTATTCACAAAGCTGAAACCCCACTGAAGGCTTGACTTGCTAAAACTGTCCAGGAAAGCAAATGTTAATTGGCTTCTTTAAAGATGCAATGAGAAGAAAAGAAAATTTAAGGTTTTGAAAGGGCATGCTGAAAGCCAAATTATTTTGTTTTCAGATTGATAGGAGCTCTCCAAGAGACAGCTGTACAGGTCCCAAAACCAAAGATGATGATAAAGGCACATGCTAGGGGAAGGGTGGGAGCTAGGACTGAGAGCACGAGATTATCTCTTTTCTTATATCTACCATTTGATGATATAAGTTTTTCTGATTTTTTTTTTCAAAGACACTTTGGAATAACGCCTGCAGTAGATAGTAGAACAGCCCTTTCAGAGAATATTACACCAGTTTAAGCTCAAATGAAAGAAAGCCAAAATATTGAATTTAAAGAAATATTTCAAATTATGTATTCACAAATATTTTAACCTAAGATGAGGCATAGCTCTTTATTTCAATATTTATGAAATATCTTTGCCTTCTTGAAGTCATCATATCATAGCTTGGCTTCGCGAATGAAGATTTCGATGTGCTCTACCCGCGCTTGCTGCAGGCTCCCTGATGGCTGAAAAGGCCAATGCACGACAGACAAGTCCGGTTGCAAAAGGGACTGAAGAAAGACTCCCCAGGTGGTATTGACAGGACGCGATTCTTTCTGAGTTGTCTTTTCTCCTCAAGAGTGATCCTGTGTGTGTTCTCAAAGGAGGCAGCAGCGTTATAGAAGGTTTGTCTCCAGGCCTCCCGACTGGAGGCCAGAGTAGACCAATGGTGATGGTCAATACGGCTGAGGTTGAGACATTGTTTCAAGGAGTCCTCGTGTCTCCTTTTCAGGGATCCTCTCTTGCAGCAGCCAGTGGCAAGTCTTCTTGAAGTATGTGACTTTAAATCAAAAGATTAAAACAAATGTATTCTCGTTTTGGTACTTACTTAAAACTGAATAAACTGAATAAGCAACATGTTTGTTATGTCTGCAAACAAAATTAATTAAATGAAACAAGGCAGGCTGAATGGATGTGCTGATGTATCTGTTTTCAACAGAGCCTAATTCTCTAAGATAAACAATAAAAGTTTCTTGTTATGTGTAGCTTTTCATTTGTTGAGGAACGATTTGTAATCCAAGAGTTTGCATTAAAAAAAAAATGATGCCTAAGCAGCTCTACTCTGACTAACAAACTTTCCGTGCCTGTGCGCACCCTCTTCATCCAATGCCTAAGAGAACAAAATTAAATTATATTTATTAGAAAAAGAAACACGATTTAAACCAGTTATTTGTATTTTGGTCTCTAGCAATTTTTTGTTCTTCTTGTCTAAGTAAGCTTTTGCTGTTACATGCCTTTTAAAAGGATGCTTTCAACAAGCCATTATCATTACCAATAATCAAGCCAGGACCACTTCGCTGCCTTTTTCTTCCAGAAGAGCTGATCAAAATAAGACACTCAGACAGTTAAGACAATCACACCACAATCACACCACAAATATTTGTTTATTGAGAAGGAAAAGATGGTCAGACTTACAAAACTGATGTGTGTATTATTAACATCAGGTTGGAAAGTCTTGTGGTCAAGCTGTGGTAAGTATCACTGGTATTGCAATATTGAAGAGTTTGTGAAGTCATCAACCCGTGCTTTAGATGTGAAACGACATAACCACAAGATGGACTTTATGAAATCTGAAACTGTAACATGAGGAATGACCTAATTTAATTCATATGGTTCCATGTGTTTTAAGTTGTTAGATCCTTTCTTACTGGGGGGAAACTAGACCTTTAACAAAATACCAGCCCTGCCCTGCCAAGTCATTTATCTTCGGGGATTAATTCTATTCATATTACAATCGATAATTCATGGATTCCACAGGGGTTTCCTGTACCTTTTATACATTCTATTCGAAGGGGTAATTAACTGCAAGTTTGAACTATTTTCCTATCTGCAGGTATAATGAGGTGGGTGGAGCCAGATTGCTCACATGTGGTGTGTCAGGTCTTCACCCAGAGGCAAAATAAGGATTCTGGAAAAGAAGGCATAGCCTCACTTTCTAATGTTTGCAGGCAACATTCATCTGACATTGATCAAAGGCTTGTTTTTGTAAAAGTATTTTATAAACTGTTATTATTTGATTTTCTTCTGATGTAGTTTTTTTCCTGTTCTGTATTTCCCCTCAGAAAATCAAAAGCCTCAAAAATACTACCAGAAGATTTCTTCGGGCTTTCTGACCTGATAATATGGCCTTTTAATGTGGTCAACTACAAAAATTAGTATCAACTGAGCCTCTTATTTCCTTCACGGCTGTGCTTTTCTATCCGTCAGCCCTTCCCTGATGTCATGCAATTTCTCTTGCTCTTAAGACAAACATTTGACTTTGTTTTGAATCATAATGAAAATTTAAACTATCCAACATTTCATTTCAGCATTTGAGGTCAAATCAGAATATTTTGACATTCTAAACTCAAAAGATTCTACTGTAATCTGCTTTAGGATGCCATGGGACTTTACTTTCCGTTTCATTTTTATATTTTCATGTGGCTGCAACTTCCCTGCAGACTAGACAGATCATGTTACATTTTTAGGAAAAAATCACCTTGACTTTCCACAAAAAAAATTTTGTTGTTAAAATGCAAGTTTTCCTGTAGACAATTTTCAGTTAGGGAACACTTCCATCCAAAAAGCACTTTTTATAGAAAGTGCTTCAGTTGTTGCTGAGCAGCACTTACATAGCATCAAGGCCTTTTCTATTTCTCATGCTGTTATCACAGCAAACAGGCTGTCAGTGCACAAGAAGTTGGAAGGAAACACAGCTGACTCCAACTGGGGAAAACTACTGTGGTGCTTAGTTGTTGGGCTTAAACCAAAACCCTGTTTCAAAATGCTTGAACTACCCTTCAGGGATTTTTAATTTATTTTTCATTAAAAATACAATTTTTTTATCCAAGCTTTTCAGACCCCGACAAAGTATGGCTCTCTGGAACCATGAAAAATCAAACTGTCAACCAGATATCTGACCAAAATTCTATAATTTATACCCAGTTTAGGTCACCAGAAGATTTAAGTGCAGGTTTATTTTACTCCTGAAGCATCTGAAAGACTCAACAGTGAAAACACAAATACAACAACAAGGACAAGAAAATAATTTCCAAAAAAGTCCAGACAACACAGTAGAGAGGAGGTAAAGTTATCACCTCTGAGATAAGGTTGTCTCCTAGGACCTGGTTTAAGATATTATTAAGGTAGACAAGAAGATGTTACTATCAAGCAGTTCAAACACAGTCTCTGTGTGGGAGCTGCATCATATTACAGGCTGCAGTGGCTCAGGAATTGATGAGAAATCAAATCCTTATTGTGGGAGAAAGTGAGTCACACATTCTGAGGATGATTTGAAAGTATTATCCAGGGACATGGAGACTCCAGCTCTTCCCAACAGGACGCTTTGAGAACTCTTATCACCTTGCACTTCTCTTATCTTTTCTTGACACTTCCATTTTCTTTGATCTATATCTTCCAGCTCTAAGGTGCATAGGGACTGGGGTATATACCTCATAGGATAAAGAACATTGACAGGTTTTATATAAACTTGCCAAACTACTTATCCTCCCTTTTTCCCCAGTAATCAACAGTGCAATGAAAATATTTGTATTTTATGTAGTTATGTCATGCCTCATTGAGAAGGAAAACAGTACTTTGAAAAGCCAGCCTGTTAGGGTGAGAAAAAGGAACATAACCCACAAGAAGTTTATATCTGAAAGGGTCTTTCATGTAGGAGAAAAACATATGGAAATCTCACAGATAATCAAAATAACTAGTGATTTTTGAAAAAGCTATGACCGTATAATGCCACAACTCTTGATGACATTACAATACTGGCCAGCCTGAGCTGTACCTTGCCACAGAGTTCTGGGAAGCAGTTCTATTCAATTATTTTCTCATTACCTGTAAAGAGAAGTTCAGAAAAGGGAAGTTCAGGGAAGGGAAATGGAAAAGGAAAAGGAAAGGGAAAAGGAAAGGGGGAAGGGAAAAGGGGAAAGGGAGTATGGGAAAGGGGAAAGGGAAAAGGGAAAGGGGAAAGGGAAAAGGGAAAGGGGAAAGGGAAAAGGGAAAGAGGAAAGGGAAAGGGGAAGGAAAATTTTAGTAATTTCCATTTTAGGATTAAGTTTTATTGTGTGTCTTTTAAATTTTTCTTTCTTACTATCTTAACATTTCATAGTAGAGAATTCTTTTAAAGGTGGATAAGAATCAGCCAACTAACCCTGAATTATTTTTTTAATGTAGGATTAGGGTCAATTAATAATTAAAACAGTGATAAAAATAGAGAATAGTGAAAAGAAATTATACTGCTGTTTCTTTGTTTATTTAAAAAAAAATACCTGAAAAGAGAAATCATAATATACAATATTTTTTCATTCTAGAGAGCTATTGTCTTTTTTTCCTACTACAAACCTTTTTGGTTTTGTTGCACAGACTTCCAGCCCTTTTTTTCAGATCAGGTTGCTATCTGTTGAAATGCAGAACATCTTCTATTTGCTTGTACAAAAAAGAAATATTTTGAGGTCTATAATATACACAGCCACAGCCGTAGCTGTAATGCTGTAGAAAAATGTTGAGATAGGTGGGAGAGACTCCTCTACTACTGTAACTTTTTCTTCCAAATACTCTGCTTGAAAATGTGTCCCAGATATGAAAGGCCATTCCTCCCAAGAAAGACATTGGGAAGCATCTCTGATGAAGTTCAAATTATAGAATAACGAGTGCAAGATCAGCTCTACGTATTAGACACTAATTTTGGCAATGCCATTTAAAAAAGAAGATAAAAAAGGACACCCATTAAAAATTAGCTCCGAAGGTCTCATTTTCTAAGCATCAAAGCAAAAGGCCAGTTGCAAAAATATATGCCCAATTACATGCTTAATCTTCATGTGCAATTACTGTGACTTCATGTGATGCTCAGGTATTTAAACTCAACTGACCATTTCCATGCACACAACCTGATTTGCATTTGCAATCACAGTAAATGTGCATTCAGATTAAATGTGTAATTATGCATGCATTTTTGCACATGGCCCTAAGCTTCTAAAATCTGGAAAAATCAAACCCCAAAGGCTGCATTCCTGTCTTGAATATACAGAACTCCCACTGAACACATAGAACTCCCACTGTCCCATTAAAAGGGTAACGAAGAGCATAATGTGCTTCCATATGTTTTCACAGCATCCATCTTTTGTAATAATTTTGTTTTATATCGAAATCTAGCACAAATCCAGACATTTGTCTTTAAATAATGAAATCTTTTAACTGCATCACTTATCCAACCTGCATTGAAATAGACAAAGCATTTATTAACTCCTTGGAGTTTACAAACTGAAAGACCAAGACTTAATGATGAGAACGGTATACCACAGTATAATCAACAGTGAAACACTCTTGTACTCCAGGAGTTCTTTCTTGGCCTATGCTTCATATTCATCCATAAGAACTAAAAGAGGAGTGTAACAAGAAACTGAAAAAGGAAACTAGATAGTAAAGACAGACATCTAAATGACAGGAAATGAGAAGAAAATTCTTCAGAGGGGGACTGGAATCTTATATTCAGGACTCAGCTGAACGGATTAAAAAACCAAAACCATGGAATATAAAAGATTGCTAAAGTCAGAGCGACTTAACTATATGAGGTAACAGTATTAATATAGGAGACACTTATGAAGTGCTTTTCAGGTGCAGACCCAGAATACTTTATATGAATGGTTGTTATTTCTATCACTCTACAAAGGAAGACCCAAGGCAGAGAAGAGTTCTGTCACATCATAAGCACCAGTCAGAAGCCAAGAAGTAGTATTAAGGTTCCTTAGCTTTTTCTCCAGTTTTCCTTAAAGAAAGAACTGCAATGAGAGGCTGGTCCTTTGTGCATGAGCATTAGGCTACAGCAAAATAATGAGTTTCTCCACAGGAGGAATTTTTGTGGTCACAGGGAGCTTTTAAGAAATCTCAGAAACAGTGTTACTCTTCAACTGTTCAGCTTTTCTGTAAAGAACTAGCTTCAAATTGTCATCCCTGTAAATAATTAAAATTTTGTGTGTACAAGTATATATTTATTAGCAGCATTTGTATAAATGCAGCCGGTATAGAATTTCTGCAATTTAGATGGAAAATAAACAGACATATAAATAGATTTTTTTCCTTCCTTTTAAATAACTCTTTCATAAATCCTAGTACTCTGTAATTAAGAACTTACTCTGCCATTAAACTACCTGCTTATATGAACCCATTATAAATACCAATGTGTACTTGTGCAAAGTATCTATTTATGGAAGTACATTTTGTTTAGTTCTAATTCTAAAGAATTGCTTCCCACCTATTTTTTTTTAATGTGAATCTTGAATTACTATATTGCTGTGCATTTAAGTTGTTACCTGTACTCATGACTCCCCATGGAATGGGAAGGGGGCAAAGTCTAGATGCACATTTCAAAGAAAGAGGCATAATGGGACCTTTGCACTCGCTCTACCTGTTTCTAGGAGCAGTCTTTACCTCTCATGTAAAAAGGTCTTCACTGAGAACATGGACGTGCCATGTGCAGAGAAATAAAATTTGGGGGTGTGTGCTCCTTTATGCTTTCTGATCCTTACAAAATTAATATCATCTGTTCCCCAGCACCTTCGTCTGCAGGAACCCTTGGCATGACAGCAGTATATTAAGACAACAAAAGGAGCTAGCGTTATTCTGAGCCTCACTGTGGAGAAAGATGAGAAACTAGAGAGACTGCCAGAGCAGGACACCTACAGGATATAGCTGCTATGTCCTTCAGAGTACAGGAAACAGCTACAGTCTTTTAATGTCTTCAGAAACATCTTCCATTTGAGAGAAGCTCCACGTCACAAACTTTGCTGCAGGAATGTTTTTAAACCCTCTGTCTCCACCTGTAGAATTATTTTAAAACACATGACTCTCCCCAAACAGTTGCAGAACTTTAGTGTTGCCTGTAGCGGTAGGGACAGAAACTTCTCAGACTTCTGGCTTTAGTGAAGGCAGTCCCACAGGCATAGGCATGCCGCATTCTTTGTTTCAAGAATTCAAATCCTGATTCCAGAAACCTTTTGATAAACCATTGTGGGGACAGGGGAGAAGTATATAATATCATGCCAATTTTAATAATTGTCTGTTGCATTAGATAGAACTAATTGAGAGTTCTATTCATTGTCTGTTAATACATATATATAAACAGTTCTGAAGATAAGGATCACCTGTTGACTGTACACTTAAGCTGTATTTAATACCAACAGGACATCCTGCGACAGAGTTATAAAGCTGACAGTAAGTCTTTCAGTACTCTTTACAGATATTTTTAGCATCTAAAAAGATGTTTTCTGTGGATTGAGGGAATTTGCGTTATTTCTGTAGTTTTGACCCCCAGCAGAATGTGAAAACTGTCATAGCTCTTAGATCAAAATGCTGGTGCAATGCAAATTTCAAGTTCTTATTCAGAAAATCTTTCATGTACTTCTTTTAGAGACCTGATTTGGAGATACAAAAGCAAACACCTGGTGCTGATTATGTCCACAGAAAAGTCAGAATCAGGTCTGTTTACTGCTAATGTACTTTATTTGCTTAGAAACTGCCTCAACAACAGTGGAGGTGTCAGGTGATACAACTGATTATACCTTTCCCTGATCCTGCTTCAACTGGGCATGTCCCTTCCAGAAGACAGAACTGGAAAAAAAAAAAAAAAAGGGGGGGGGTCACCCATGTTCATAGTCCTGTTGTTCCGCTCTGTGGTGGCAGAATATATTTCAGAATGGTAACTGGCAAGGCAACACCTGCAAGAGTGCCGTGATGTGATGAGGTCTACTAAATGAAATAGCTCCTTTCCATGTTCTGTTACATTGAGCATCACACAAAAATAAGTACAAACTATATATGAAAATGCATATTTGTTAGACTTATGAAAAGAATTAGGCCCTGACTAGCATGGATTTGGGGAAAGAAACTACCAAAGGAACCTTCCACAAACCTATCTATTGCATGGAAATAAAATACCTAAGACAGGTTTTCACAGCAACATAATAAAGATCTACTACATTTTTGAGAGCCTTTATTAAAAAGATCTTTTTTTTTCCCCAATGTGAATTTTCTTAACCCTTCCTTTTGTGTGAGCAAGCCAGGCTGTGAATAGCATTTAAATATAATTTTTTGCATAATACCCAGCCTACTTTCGAATCTCAAGTAGCAATTTAGTTACCTGGATTTTATTATATATTTCTACTTCAAATCTTACCTGTGGTTTGAATGCATTTTGTCTTTTATTTCAATCCAGTTTCTATGACTCAAAAGCCCATGATAGACTAAGATATGGTAATAGAGGCAATTATATCATTGAGTATGCAGCGCTACTCTTAGGTTAAGGTTTCACACCTGGGTGTCATTATTCTCTCCTATATCAATTAATTATTTAAGGACTCACTATTTGAAAGCTCTTAGTGTGCTCTGCTAATTAGAGTTGCAGAGATTCTGTCTGCAGTAACTGTATTTATTTTGCTCTTGTAGCTTTTTGTGATAGAATAATTAAATCTGTTTATAATTTAGTAGTGCCAGACTCTTCTGAAACTGC
The DNA here is from genome assembly GCA_013397135.1 of Pachyramphus minor. Classification (NCBI taxonomy): domain Eukaryota; kingdom Metazoa; phylum Chordata; class Aves; order Passeriformes; family Tyrannidae; genus Pachyramphus; species Pachyramphus minor. The sequence goes on from VYXB01009655.1 coordinate 275,890, forward strand.
CAGTGTTGCTCAGCCTTTCTTTAATCATCTGCATGAAAAATGAAAGTAAGTGGGGTTTGTATTATACATATACACATTACTAGAAAATAAAATAGTGATAAAAATACATGAAAATATTTCAATTTTATTCATATTGGTCGACCAAATTGATTTTTACACTGGAACTACAACAGGTGGGAGCATTACATAGTAGCTTACCAAGGAAATAAAATTTTCTGATTTAAAAGTATGAACAATATTAATTTTATTTTGCTAATATTAAATATATGTTATTTATGTTATGACATTTAAATTATGTTGTTATTCAAGCTAGTCCTGTGCATCACAACTCACTGGAAACCTAAAGTTTTGGAGACAATCAGCTCCAGAAATTTTCTCGTTCAATGCAATAGGCAGTAATAGCACATCATTTGCCTAGGTAAAGCCACAAAAACCAGAGTAACTTTTCTGTTTTATCAATATATATTTATACTTCTCAGGATAAACCATTCATTGCCTGATGTATCACTTGTTCCTTCTCTTAGGTGTTTACCTCACCATAACATAAACCCACTTATTCATGTATGATTTTCACTACCTTACATATTGAGCCTGAGAAACAGAAACTATCCCAGTAAAGTTCTTGGCTAGACCCATATCTATTTAAGTGAAACATTCTTGTCTTTTTCCTTTACTGCTTTGGATTTTACATGCTTGTATTAAAAAAAATCCATACAATTAGTGTGTAAATATTAAAAAGGAAAAGAAAAATAAAGTCAAATGCAGAGCAGGTGTGCAGCACCCTGTCAGACTCTCTTCATCTAGAAAAATAAAAATAGAAATTTGTAAACCTTTGGTGTTTACCCTTGCAGATACTCTCTTACCCTAGAATATTCTCAAATGCCCTTTTAACCTGGTGTTAAACTCCAGAAGTAGTAGAGATCAAAACAAAGAAGACAAAGGCAAATGGATAATTTCTACAACTAAGGGCATTTTTTTTAGATAGCAATATAAATCACAAATGTAAAAATGACTCCTTGCAGAAAATTCACAAGATATAGACAAACAGTAGAGTGTATAATTCAAGTTCATTTGGAATAATTAATGCTTAGAATGGAACACAGTAAATGTATTGTTATATATTTTATGCATACATAAGTTATATAATATAACCTAATAAATACAACTAAACAACAAAATATCAGGCTATTCTGCAACATATCAGGCTTTTCTGTTGCTAAAGAATAAAATGGTCTTGTGCAATTTCTAACCTTGGAAATGGTAAGTGTAATGCAACCTTCACATCACACATTAGAAGATCCTAAAAATCCTATAGTTTTAGAACACAAAGTCCTTCTGTTACAGGTCACACCCACCACACTTTTAATAGTACCTTTCCTCTTAACAGTAACACCACTTCACTGGTGCTGCTGGCCAAGGCCATGGTGATTTATTACATGCATATTCTGCCATGCCTGAATGACATCTATCTATTTCAATTTCAGGGCACCTGTCACTGCGGTATCCAGAGCACAAGCATGACACACAGTAATGTGCAGAGATCAGTTACATGATAATGTACTTTAAGCATTTCAGCCATTTTTGAGTCTTTTTATATACACTTCAGAAAGGGCAACATTAAAACTAATAGTCTTGAATTCTGTTCTGGGAATTATGTGGCTAACTGACATTTAGAAATGGACTCTCAACAATTTTATTTGAGCAATCTACAAGACCACACCAGCATAAAGTGATTAGCATAAGTGAAAGTGAGTGCTGGAATTAAGCAACAAGGAACCCAAAACTTCAAAGAAAATTAGAGAAAAATCTTACTGAATGTCAAGATTCAGAGCTTTGGTTCCCACAGTTTCTTATTTGAGAGTATTGAGTATTGATTTGAGACAAAAATGAATATTAGAATAAAAATATCCCTAGCATGAAGACTATCTAGGAGCCTTTTGATGGTAAACAAATGGCAGTTCATCACCAAACTTTCACAAGGACAACAAAACCTTATTTCTATTTGACTCCTATTTCATGAATAGTTGCATAGCTGTGAATACCACATTAAGATACCTATCCAGAAAATCAAAGGACAGATTGGATATTTCCTTGAGTCCTTGGCATTCAGAAGACTTTGAATTTCCTAATTTTAGCTGTTTAATCAAGGTGGGTTTGTAATCAGTAGACAGAAAAAGGCACATGACTGAGTAACGGAGAGTAACGTTGTTCACCAAAGCAAAAGGATAAATATGAAGGTGCAAGAATCCAGTACTTATCTACCCATTCCTCAAATAATACTGGGAGTACAGGGAAGAGGAATGAATTTCATGAGCAGACTAGTACCCTTATGACACGCTTTTGTCAAGGCACTTGTATATCATTTTAATGTGGGGACGAATGATGAGCCTTTATATATTTTAGATTTTTCTTTGCTTTATTTTTGATATAATTAAAAAATAATTCTCTTCCCACAGTGATGCTGACCACGCTTATACTGAGTGCAAGCAACAGCTAAAAGGTGAATAAAAAATTTTTGTACTGCTGCTTAAAGTTAGAGAAATAGAGATTTATGGAATTGGCAAAATAAGACAAACATCTTGTGCCTAAGGAAATATAGCCTGTGAGAAAGAGTAAGAACAAGAGTTTAACCGTGGTAGGTGAAGATTTCCTAGAATAAGTATTGTAAAAGTACTATCCCAAAATTAAAAAGGAAAGAAATATAACTGAGCCGCATTAATGCTTTCTATATTTTCTGATTTATAAAATGACACTTTGAAAGATTATTCCTTGTGAAGCTGGCTGCTCCACATAACCATTCCTTGCACTGCCAGCTATAATTGAGCAGAATATAGAAAATGAGATTCATAACTTCTCAATGAAAGTTTGTAAAAATTGTTCTATAGTTTATACACCAACTGAAAGAAGTAGTATAAAGAAGCTGTGCCAAAAAAATATGTAGAACTTTTCTCTGTTTGTGGCTACAACTAAGCAGTTACCAAAAAAAGGCATTTTTAAGCCTGGGTTCCTTGCATAAATGTAGAGTTGGGTTTCCTCTTGGGTGGGGAGACTTCTGAGGCTGTACACCAGGAGGTAGTCAGCTTACAAGATAAGGACTAAAGTGAGATCAGGCATTCAAAAAACATTTTCTTTCTGAAAAAAAGTTCTTTGGGCAGATTAAAATCAAGTAGTTGAATATAGTCTGTTGCAAGAACTTACTCTTCACAAGAAGACAGCTAGGAAATTATCTTTAGTTCTTGATAACTGTGATAAAGATTTAGTATTGTTGTTAAGACTGCTTTGCATTTAATTATTTTTGAAGTGTTTATGTTATGGCAATTATTCTTGAACACCTGGTTCCTTTTTGCAATGTGTAAATACTTAGCCCACAATTTCTTAAGCTTTGAATTAACTACTGATTTCATATCCAAAGCAATTAATAGAGCAGTACAACTTGACAGCCACTCAAATGAGCTACTAAATATAAAGGTCTTAATACTTTCCCCTCTGCTGCCCCTGGAATTGACTCCAGTGAGTTCTGGATTTCCTACAGGACTGGTTTGCCCCATCAAGCTGACAAGATGCAGGAAAAGTAGTTTGAAAGCACTGATTTCTTAGAACACTGCTAACTTACAGCCATGTCATTCCTGTTAAATTCAATTTTGATTCAGATCAGTGATGAACTGATCAACTGTAGAGGAACTATCAGTATTTTTATTTAACTGTTGAATATCCAGACACTCATATAAAGAAAGAGATGTTGATAAATCCTCAAGAGCCAATGACTCTTATTTAGTAAGGCAGCCTTTTGCATTTACATTGTTCTTTTTAAAATGCAAGCCTTTGGAGCATGCATATTGATGTGACAAGATGACAATGTTAGAGGAAAGGTAAGTCCCAGTACGGCAAGATGAGAAAATAGATATCTAAATTACTTAAATCATCTTATTTAAACTGTTTTCAGCAGAATCACAGAATTGAAAATTTTTGTTCCCACACATCTTACATTTCATCCAATTCAAGTTCTCTTTCAAGTCAATCTTATATACACTTCACAGTTCTATGTATACTCCTTCTTCATATAAACATAGTACTTAGAGATTGAGTAGCAAAAATAAGAAACATTAAATAAACCTGGAAATATATCTTACGTGTGCAAAAAAATCCACAGATTATATAAAGAATCTCAATTTTTATTTTAGACTAAATGCGTGTTAATAGGAAACAAAAATTTTGTGGGTTGGTATTCTCTAGGTACCTTCTAAGCTTTGAGTTTCTCTCTTATGCACACTAGGATTGAATTAGACACACTACCATGTCATTCAGATGAACAAGTTTCATGACCTTAAGTTTCCAGTCAGTTCTCATACATCTTCAACCTCAAAGTCAATCTTAATATACTTTTAATATATTTTTCCCCAGTATCAGGTCTTTCAAAAATCCTACTCTGACATTTAGGAAACAGCATTGCTTATGAAAGATATTGACCTCTAAAGACATCAGATTATTTAGAAATTACACATTGTCTATATATTTCTCTGGGTTTGGTTTTGTTTGATTTTGGTTTGGTTGTTTAGGTTTTTTTCTGCTTTGATTTGTTTGTTTGGGTTTTTTGTTTGTAGGGTTCTTTTTTTTTTTTTTTTTTT
>VYXB01009655.1:280538-324971 GCA_013397135.1 Pachyramphus minor
TTTTTTTTGTGGTGTGAGAGTGAGGGAGTCATCTTTGGTTTTTTTTCTTTTCTATTTAAATTGCCACTGGCAGACTGTAGACTTCAATGTGTCTGTAAGTCATTTGTGTGTCTAAACTGTCTAGACCTTTATATTAAGTGCCATGTGCAGGAAACAGTTCAACAAAACTGAACATATTTTAAGTAATTACCACATTTATATTTCGTATTTCTCCAACATTTGATTCTTTCACTACAGTATTCGTAATCTAAAAGTCCTGACTTTTTGTTCATTATGCCTTTTGTCTTCCTCAAACACTTTACAGTGTTCTCTTTTTACAGGCTAAGTCTTTTTATGGCTCTAATAACTTGACACTGACAATGGTTATTTCAAATCTCCTTATTTCAAATGGAAAAGAATGAATGAAAATTGTTTACGCAAAAAAAGAAAAATTTCAGAGTTGATAACAAAATTAATATGTTCAAGAAGGAATAATTAAAACTCCTTGTTAGAAATAGAACACAGAAGAAGGAGCAAAATAAATATCCATGGTCCAACACAAAAATATCTTCTAAGCTTGTCATTTTCTTCCCCATGAAAAATTTCAGGAAAAATAATAATGTCAGAAAAAAATATTTTTCCACCCACATGTGATTTCTCCTTATATCTACCTTTTTATTTCATTTGTAACCCAAGTCTAGTGCTGGAGAAAGAATGAATATTGTATATTTTGGAGTGAATATGGAGTGAATATTGTATATTTTTATGGTAACAATATCATTACGGAATGATGGGATTGTTTTTGGAAATCTAAAATTTTCCACTAAAAAAATTAAAACTAAGAATAGATTTTTTTAATACCACAGTTTTGGAAAAATATTCTGTATAGGTTACTTGAAATGAAAGTGACTATAAGTAGAATAGAGCATGTCTTTCCACAGTGAAGTCCTGATAAGTAAGAGGCAGAAATACATCCTTTTCATAACTAATTCCTTAATTTGACTGGGTTATTGTTGCTTAAATTGTCATGTCATAGAAAAAGTGTCATTGCTCATTTACTGAGCATTTTCCTGAGCATGGGTTACTGTTGATGCTCACCGATGGTCAGGAATATATTAGGAACGTTATTTTCATAGGAAAAGACATAACATTAACGGTTCTGTTGCTCTTGTCAGAAATAAAAGTAATCATCATATATTGGTACAATTAAATGTGATGGTCTTCTCTTTTCAGTATGACAAGATGACATTTAGAGGATGTCAACATCTTTCCCTGACTGTTACTCAGTCAGGAAAAGTAAATCCAAATATGGCAACATTCTTTCCTAACTCTTATAAGGGCATCCAGTCTTCCACAAACAGAAGGAAAATAGAGTTTAGCTCCACCATTTTGCACTGACCTACAAGCTGCTGGCAAATCAGAGGGGTGTGGCTAGAGGTTGGACCATTATCACCATTGTCATATGCTTTTCTTTTAGAGAAATTGCTTCTTTATCATCCTGTCATTTCTCAGCTATGATCTTTGAGGCAGGGGTTGGGAATCTGTGTGGAAAGATTTCCTCTTTTCAGTTCAGAAGGGAATAGGTAAAATTCACTGCAACTATCTGAAAAAATTAAACTGGGGACTGGAAGAAAGCAAATGTCATCCCAATCTTCGAAAAGGCCATGGAAGAGAACCCAGGGAACTATTGCTCATGTAGTTTCATCTCATTCCCTGAAAAGGTGATGGAGTAGCTCATTTGAAAGCCATCTCTAAGAACAGTGAGGAGAGTAAGATGATCAAGGGCAGTCAACATACATTCACCAAATCATGCTTGACCAACCTAATTGCCTTCTCTGATGACAAAACCACCTGGATGGATGAGAGAAAAGCAGAGGATATTTCCTACCTGCACTTTAGCAAGGCTTTTTGTATTGTCTCTCATACCGTCGTCATAGACAAACTCAGCAAATGTGGGCTGGATGAGTGGATGGTGAGGTGAGTAGAGAACTATCTGAACAGCAGATACGAGGGGACCATAATCAGCAGCACAGGGTCGAGTTGGAGGTCTGTCATTAACAGTGTCCCCCAAGATTCAATTCTGGGCCCAGTGTTGTTTAACTTATTTATTGGTGACTTAGATGAAGGAACAGATGCCTCCTCAGCAAGTTCACTGATAACACAAAGCTGGGAGAAGTGACTGATACCCTAGAGGGCTGTGCAGCCTTTCAGAAGGATCTTGACAAGTTGGAGAAATGAACAGGGAGGAACTGTCTGAAATTCACAAAGACAAGTGCAGGGTCCTGCATCTGAGGAAGGAATAACCCCAGGCACCAGTAGAGGCTGGGGACTGACCTGCTGGAAAGCAGCTCTGTGCAGAAGGATCTGGGGGTCCTGGTGGACAATAAATTGTCCATGAACCAGCAGTGTGTCCTTGTGGCCAAGAAGACCAATGGTGTCCTGGGGTGCATTAGGAAGAGCATTGCAAGCAGGTCAAAGGAGGTGATCCTGCCCCTCTACTCAGCCCTGTTGAGGCACATCTGGAGTGCTGTGTCCACTTCTGGGCTCCTGCTCAGGACAAGAGAGACGTGGAGCTCGTGGAGCAAGTCCAGTGGAGGGCTGTGAAGATGATTAAGGGACTGGAGCAGATCTCCTATGAAGAGAGACTGAGGTAGCTTGTCCTGTTCAGCCTTGAAAACAGAGAACTGAAACAAAACCCCACCAATGTCTGTAAGTATCTGTAGAGAGGGTGTCAAGAGACGGTGCCAAGTAATAGGATAAGAAACAACAGGCAGAAACTGATGCACAGGAAGTTTCACCTGAACATGAGGAGGAACTTATTTACTGTGGAGGTGCCTGTGCACTGGAAGAAATTGCTCAGAAAGGTTATGGGTGTCCCTTACTGCAGATATTTAGGAACTGTCTGGATGAAATCCTGTGCAATGTGCTCTAGGATGACCCTGGTGGAGCTGGGAGGTTGGATCAGGTGCTCCCTGTGCTCCCTTCCAACCTTACCCATTCTGTGATTCTACTAAACTGTCACATTCCATAGCAACATTGTTCTCCTGAGCTTCTGCAGTTGGACCTAGGCCAATATAACATCTCCTGCTTGCTGATGGCATTTTTTTGGCCTACAGCAGCTTTGTAAGGGCATAAAGATTCCAAAATGTTTTGCTGTGACATTGAGTACATTTCAAAAATAAAATTTTTTTTCATAGCATTAGTTCAAAATATTAGTAACCTTACTCAGAATTTTCCAACTTGTATACTGGATCAGTGGAAAGATGGAGGAAAGGAAAAGATCTGCAGGATGTTGATATGTGAAATATAAGTATCTGTAGAAATGCCAGAGCCTGACTCGTGTATATAAAAGACAGGTTCTCTTAGCTTCAGTTACCAATAGAAAACACAACATAGTTTCAAGTGAAACACCTTTTTAGTCTTCACTTCATAGTATTATGTTCTGAGTTCTCTTTGAAACCTACAATAAAAAACCCAAAGGAGTTAGCTTGGGAGATACTTTTGCAACATAAGATTTTTATTGCTTTAGAGGATTTCAGAAATCATACCAAGTAAAATTAATATATCTTCCTGTCCTTTTCCTCTCCCTGCATAATCCTAAGCCTCTTTCTTGCCAGTTCTTCATGCCTCTTAGCCATATCATGTAATTCCAGCTCCAGCCTTCTTCATTTCTACCCTATTCTAATCTTCTTGCTCATTCGTGTTTGCTTCTTACCCCTCTTTGTCTCTCTCTCTCTCCCTATTCATTGCTTCTCTCTCCAGCTGTCTCTCACTTCCAAACACTCTTTTTAAGTCATGGAAGAGAAATTCCTTTTTCTCTTTCACACTACCTGAGCACCAGTAGGGAGCAATGAAGTTCAGAAAAATAACTGCTCTAATCAACTTCTATGCCTGTCGACAGAACACTCCAAATCATTAACTACAGAGAAAACCTCATCAAGTCTTTAACTCCCAAGAAAAGCTTGTCTCTGGTACATTCACCATCACACATCATGGAAGGCTCTGAGGAACAAGAGTAGGCTCATTTTGCAGCTCTTGAGTCTCTAGGGAATGTACTGGTAAATTTTAACATAACTCTATCATGCACATGAAAACTTACGTTGTGTCTTAAAATCAGCAAAAGGACATGCTTGAAACAAAATACTCAATATAAAATATTGATGTGCTACATGTATAGACTACTGCAAATATAGACAATGTTCTCACCAAAGTGGGCACAAAAATATTACAACATGATGTATTTCCATTTAACTTTAGCTGATTTTGTGAAGTAACTGGAGAGTTTTAGCTGAGTCTCCTTTTATTTTGTGTGCTTTATTTTATTTTGTTTTATTTTGTTTTGTTTAAATATGCTTTAGAAAGGCACTTAGAATCAAACATTTCAGTTAAACCTGGTAAAACTCTCAAATTGATAAACAACTGAAAGATCGTACAATGACAAATCAGTGTGGAATCTCAGTTGCTGCCATCTCTGTTTGAATTGCCTCTAATCTTAATCACTTCTTAGAATCAGCATGTTGTTTTCACTCTCTCTCTGAGATTACCCTCACACCATTTAACTACAATGCCTTAATTTATATGACCTATTTGTCAGAAGTACAAATGAGACATCTAACAAATAATTCAAAATATACCAAATAAAATTACTATAAAATGTTGAGGGTGATGTTTGATTTCATCTTATTGGAATGGCCTGCCCAGGGAGGTGGTGGATTCACCATCCCTGGGGGTTTTTAAACTGAGATTGGACATGGCACTTAGTGCCATGATCTAGTAAATGGTCTGGAGTTGGACCAAGGGTTGGACTCGATGATCTCTGAGGTCTTTTCCAACCCAATTGATTCTATGATTCTATCTTGTGCAAGTGCTGGATTGTCTCATAACACACCTATAGCCTTATTAAGAGGTTACCTTATGAAAAAACCCATGGGTATCATGACTGTTTAAAGACTGATCATATATTTGAATTTTTGTACCTCAACAGCTAATTATGCTGCTGGCATAATTAAGATCTCAGTAACAATACTCCAGGCTTGTATGACAAATACCAATGGACAGCAGCATATTACTGCTTTAAAGGCAGGCTTTTACCCCTCTCTCTCTAGGGAGCATGGAAAAAATTATATGACACCAGAGAAGCAATTGTACTTGTCAGGCAGGAGGGGGGAGGATACAAGTGTAGTGAAAGTAAATAATAGTAAGAGAAGCCAATAAAAGTGAATTCATATATCAGTTAAGGAAAAAAAAAAAAACCAAAACACAAAGACAGCTCTGTCACATATGCCTGTTACTAAACATGATGAGTTTGATGAAGTTTTAGGTAGAAATAAGAAATAAAAATAAGCAACACCTTCAATACCAAACACCAAAGAGTGGATCCTCAGGAAAAGAGTGGAGAAAACAGCAGAATGTCTTTTATTCTCTACTTATTTTGATAACCACCAAAAAAAAAATTATGTGAGAAAGGATTATAGACACAGAAGACCTCTCTTAACAGATCATATGATTGGTTCTACTAGACAGACTCATTTATCTCCATTGGAGAAGGACGAAACCTTTATAATTCACTTGTGGCTTCATTGCTTGTGAATTATGAGTCTTACCCCCTTACAAGTGGGCATCAATCTATTATTCCAGCAGACTGCCATTGTTGTTATGCACTTTTTTTCTACTTTATTGATACGTGCCAGGAGATTTCAGTTTTTTCTTATGAGTACCTCACAAATGTCCTTTTCTCTGACATAAAACAGGGCTGGATGGTAATATAAAGTATATCCAGCTGGACCCCTTTGAGTATCCTCTGTATCTCTTTATAGCCTTTAGAATTCAAGTCCTAAATAATTTCTTAGAGTCTTAATCCCAAGAAAAAATAGTTTAATCTCTGATAAAGGACAAATATACTAATAATACAAATATACAAATATACTAAAGGACAAATGTACTAATAATTATGGAATCAACAGACTTACTATACCTCTTGACAATAATTTCTATGCTCAGAAACAATCCTGCAAAGATGAATATACAAATACTTGCTGGCAAAAAGGTACTAATAAGTGTGCCAGATGACTGCCAGGCATGTAGAAGCAAAGGACTCCTTTCTTGCTTTTATGTTATAGTTATCAGTATCACCTAGTGTACAAGATTATCATTCACAATAGGAGATATGCAGTGAGATGTGAGCTTTGTTGAAAGTATGGAAGTCATGTAGTGTTGTTTATGAAGTAAACGAGATTTTTCAAATTGATTCATTAAAGTTGTTATTAAAAATAGTAACTGAGCTCCTACAGTTAAGTTTACAGTCTAGTTTTTGAATTTCATGTCTATTTGGTCATATCTAATATGCCAGTGGAATTGTTCTAGAAATTTTAAAAGACATCACAATCATAATCCAGTATTTGTAATGAATATATGAAAAACAAGGGTATCCTTTTGCATATTATTTGTGGAGGAGTTAAGTTTGTGGCAAATAGTTACATGCAACTACAGTTTCAGACATATCATATCTTCTTTCAATTTTATCTGAGTTATTTAAAAGCGTGGAGATGTTCTGATCAAAGATAAGAGAAAAAAACCCCAAACATACCACTTAGTTTTCTTTCCATGTCAGAGTTGTTTCCTACTGCATTGTTTAGTATCAGAAGAGAATAGAAACATCTAAAGTAGAAGTGATATATTAACAAATAAGATAATAGGAAATAGCTTTGAAGCTAATTAATTCTTTCTAGTTAATGATGTCCTCTGGCATGTCAGTGAATGTAGTTCATCATGGTTTGTTCAGTTTTTTCCCTAATCACTTAATAACAGCTCAGGGCCAAATGCCTTGAAAAGATTGTTAGCTCTGTAAAACTGAGGAACTGAACACTAAGCTAGTAAAAGAGAGAGAGAGAGAAAGAAAAAGTGAAGGCTTCTATTAATACTACATTGGACAGGGACAGTAAATAATTGACAGTTGTCACCTAGCAGTTTCTTGGTTATTCATGGGCTTACAGTTAGTCCTTTATATCAATGCTATCTAATCTTGTTACATCACTTGCACTCCTCAACTCAAACATTAATATGTCTGCTAGTGACATGTGATACATACTGGCTTTTCAGAGATATTACAGACTGCTGATCTGCACCAGTCAAGAGCAATGTAATTGACACTGGCAGACAGAAATATTACTGCCAGACTGAACAGTGTAAATACTAAAAAAAAAAAATCTTTCAACACTGCATAAAGAAATCTCCATAATTAGAGGAAGATCTCTTCAATCACACCCACTGAGCATCACTTTTGAATTAGAAAAGCAATAGACTAAATGGAAGGGTTCAATTCAATCATACTGAGCACCTGCACTCTTGTGACTATATATTATACAGCTACAGAGCAGGTGTGTGGGTTACAGTTAAGAAAAAAGGGAAGATTGAACATAAGTAGTTCAGATTTTGCTTCTGTTTCCAGGTTTAAACCCCTGTAGAGGAGGCCCAGCAATTTAACTGAAGATATAGGTATTTAGAAATAAGTCAAGACTAAACACACTTAAATTGCTGCTTCTAATTGCGTGTCAATAATATAAAGATACAGTGACTGATCTGTGAAACTCATGAAGAGGGAAATAAGCGTGGGGTTCAACCAGAATTAATACCTCATGTAGCAGAGAATTTTGCAGAATACTTCATTTGAATAAAGGTGAAAAAAATTAAAAGTCAAAGTCCATTCAATGTCATACTATCTGTACCTCTGTACCACCAGTATAAGTAAGTATGTATCAGTGTGTAGAGAGCCTAAACCTAAATCATGACCAAGAAGATGTAGGGGCTTTGCTCCTAACTTGAAGATAGTGCTGGTTCATGTTACTATGAAAAAGGGAAAGGAAGGGAAAAAGGAGAGAGATACTGATTTAATTATCTCTGATGAGGAAAAGTAGATCCCAAGTGTATGAAAGAACCCATTATCAGCTCAGTGAGACACTTGTACCATTCCATCTCTCAGATGAAGAAGTACAGTTGGAAAGAATGAGATGAAGATAAGAAAGTGTAATGGGCTGTGAGGACAGAGAAAAACTCTGGTTGAGATTTGGCTACATGAATTTTCTCGCTCCAGTGACAAGTAGCATCTGTGAATTTTCTTCCCATGTCACTTGACCTTGCTTCCCCTCTACCTTCCTTTTTTGCTTTATTTCCAAGAGAAGATTCCTGTTCAGCCAAGCCGGCCTTCTGCCTCACCTCTTTGACTTCTGACATTTGGGAATTGCCTGCTCCTGTGCCCTTAGGAGGTGATGATTGAAAAGTGACCGGCACTGATGGACCCCAGCACATGCAAATACACTTTCCCAGGGGACCTTACTTACTAATTCCAATAGCAGCTGAAGTCTGCTCTCCTCATGTCCAGAGTTGAAGTTTTGTTGTCACTTTTTCTCTGTTCAACAGGGATTTTAAACTCGATCACTTCATGGTCACTGTGGCGAAGACAGCCACCAATCTCCACTTCACTCGGGAGATCCACTCTGCTGACAAGCAGCAGATCAAGGAGGGCATCTTTCCAAGTTGGCTCCCTTAGGACCTGTTCAATAAAATTGTCACCCAGGCTTTTTAGGAATATTCTGGCCTGGGTGGTACCAGCTGTGTGGTGCTCCCAATTAATTTCTGGCAGGTTGAAGTCCCCCATTAGGACAAGGGCAGTTGACTTGGAAGTGTCCTTTAGTTCCTCAAGGAGTAGTTCATCAGCATCATTGTCCTGGCTGGAAGGTCTATAGCAGACTCCCATGATGACATCCACATTATTTACTTATCTCTTGATTCTTACCCAAAGAGTGTCAACTGCCAACTGTGAGCTTCAATGTGGAGAGGAGGAAATGGAAGATGGGAGAAAAATAAAACAACTTGCTAGAAAAGAAAGTATCATATTATGTCTTTACTGGATTGCTCCAAACTGAAGGAGAATTTCTGTTCCAATGACTTCCACCTCTTCTACAGAAATCAAACCATGATTTCTCTTTGATTTTAGGAAGTGAAATTTCTTCTCTCTCTCGGTTGACATGGACTAAGTAATACCCCAAGAATCCTGAATTCAAGAAACAATTACCTCTTAAAGTCCATATTTACTTAATGTTCAATACAATTATTTGTTAAAATATTCAGTTATGTGTTATTAAAACCCAAGGTCAGTGAATAGATAGACAGATATTGTTTGGGGGAGGCTGAGCAGGTGTAGCTGTGTTACCTGGTAGGAGAGACCTCTTCTTTTGATGTAACATGGAAAATAAGGGAAAGAAACCTGATACCATCCTCTAGCTTTGTCTTATTATAAATAAACTTGACATAGTGCTAAAGGTAGTATACAAAAAAGTGCATACAAAAATTATTTACATAATTATTAGCTCTTACATATCATATACATATACATAGTTTTGAAGCCAGAACACGAACATTTGACAAAGCCAGTAACACAGGCTGAATCCCTGTGTCATGTTAAGAAAATGTCCCTTTAATACCATTCTGTGTTTACTTGGCCTTTCACCTCTTTCTTTGTTCTTTGATTAAAAAATTGTTTATGCTTGTTGTGGCCTTTTTCCTTGTCTGTATTTTAAATTAAAGCAACTACTCACTCTCCAAACTTAGGACTCACTTCTTGTGTGATGGTATGTTGTACTGGCACAGTTCATAATACTAGCATGCCATACTACCTGTATCTTATGATCTGTAAAGATAGAGGTAGATTGAAAGAAATTATGGTAAAGGCAATTACCATATTAAAATAAAAGGTGGAATTCATATTTAATCATAAAAAAATGAAAGACTCTGAATTTAGGTTCCCCCTAGTATCTGTAATCATTGCAGATATCACTAAAAGTTTCTCTTTCACCAGAAGAAACATTACTGTTTTGGGTTTTACCGCCTCTATATTGCAAGTATTCAACAAGAAAATCATGAAAACTTTATATGATCCACCTATAGATACAGCTACATATTAAACAAAGTATGATAGCCTTCAGTTTCCAGTGACATCCTGAGGTAAATACAAATTTAGATTTGTGTTATTTTGTGAAGATTGGCAGTATATAAACACAATGTGTTTTTCTTTTGTTCCACAATCAGCATAAACTGAATGCAATAGACCAGGGTGCACAGAAGCAAATCTTTCAAATATCAGCTAAATTTTAATAAATTCCTGTCACTCACAGATTTTTTCATATTTTAGGATACACAGTAACACATTGGAGGGTGTCTGCTCATTTGTTCCCTCTATGGTTAACAATTTGTGAAGAATATCAGGAACTAGAAACAGTTCTGGCATCATATATTTTTCCTGCAACGGTGTCATAATTCTGTGTCTCTCCCTCCAGGACTCTGCTTTTCCACACAAAGTGTTTCCTAACCACGAATTTCTTCAAGAGGAAGTTCTACAGAACAAATGGGCACAACATAAGCATGGCTTGCAACAGATACTATTAAATAACTTGTGTTCTGCATTTTTGTCTTTCTGGATTGATTCTGTATGCCTTAAACAAAAATAATTATCCTTATAGAAAAATTTTGATAATTTATATTAATAGTCTTTTTGTTGACACCATTAACAGTGATAGGTGAATGCAACAGCTTAAAAAAACCCCAAAACATAAACAACCATAAAACAATACACAATATTAAAACCCAAGCATAAAAATTTGGTGGTATCTGCTTAATTCTAAAGATATTGCCAAACAAGACAACTCATCCTATTCTATCTCTTTGAACTTACACCTGACAGTTGATATCACACTACTAACAAGCACCTTTGCTATGTTACTCATTTTGCAGATTTGACAATTTTATGCCAATATTCAGAAAAGCATACAGAATTCTTTTCTGTATATTGGCATAAAATCCTTACATTTCATTAGTGTATTTAAATAAATAACACAAAACTGCAAACCCAAAAAGTCAAAACACAAATGTGATAATTCCAGGCACATCCAATCAGAAGACGACTTGAATTTAGATTTATAGGGTCAGAGAGAGGACAAGGGAAGCAGTAGTTCTTTTATATCTGCACTCCAGTGCAGTGTTAGGTGAGCTGTCTATAGACAACAGAGGTCCTCAGGTCTACCCAGTGGGAGTCAAATTTGACAAACACTTTTAAATTGTTCATTGTAATTCAGGGAGATATTACTGTTTCCTAGGTGTACCTTTTAGAATGCTTCAGAAACCAGAAAATGGCCCCCTTGTTGTTAAAGTGAATCCTTTATATGACTAAGTGTCATCTGCTTAAGGATATCACTGCAAAGCTGAGACTTGCCATTGCCATAAAGATGAATGCCACTCTTTAGGACATGTTTCAAAATAAACAGATTATATTAACTGATGTACAATTCCCCTCTCTCTCTGATTACTTTTAATTTGTACATTCATAAAGCCATGGGTTACTAATAACAGCTATCAATCATTTCCCCCGAAACTGTTTGACACTAAGTACTAGAGATCACATTGAGTTATAATGAAAAAACACTGCTTGCAGATAGCATGCAAACAAAATTGCACTTCACCCTCAAGGGTTTAATAAACAATATTACCAGCTTACACACTATCTCATTTCCCCAAAATTACTTTAAACACAGACAGAAGTATCCACTGGTGTCCCCTGGTGAATTCCTATAAGCTGTATGCACCTCTAACTTCCATCAGTCCACTTCTGCCCATGTGCTTGCTTGACATCCCATGTCACACACAATGAAAGAAAATAATTCTAAGAGCTGCTATACATGTTATTTCAATTCCAACAAAAAGCTCACTGATGTTTTTATATTATTAATTGCAATATATTTCAAAGAAAGACAATAGATTGTTGCTCTGCAAACAAACTTAATCCAGTGGGAGAGGTTTCTGTGACATCTTCAGTACCAAGACATATCAGGCTACAGCTGTACAACTTTGGGTGACCTCCCACCAAAGTCTTCTGAATGATAGACTCACTTACAATAGCTGCGTGAATATTGTCACCAAAGAAAGCTGCAAAAGATAATGTAAGAAGCATTACATTAACTAACGAGCATCTGTCACAGTAACAGTATGAAAATGCAAACACCTGGAACAGCAATAGTCACATTCCTACTGTATTTTGTAAGAGCTGAACTGTGTTAAAATTGCTTGTTTCCTTTCTTTCACTGTTTTTCCCTTCCCTTAGTGAAGGCTTCCCTTTTGCAAACATCACAGCTGTCATTACCTCTTCAAGGACATAGATTTTCTTGAAAAGCAAAACCCAAATAAATTATGATGTAACCCTGAGGTAATAATTCATAACCTGGACTTCAGATAAGGCAGTCAGTTCAGTTCTCCTTTTCCAGGCACGAGTCTGGCCACTTTTATTTTCATAGCCATATTTTTTTTCATAGACTGAAAGGAAAGACAAACAGACAGGACAGATTCTCCCTCTTCCCCCTAGATAGTCCCTTTGGCAACTTAGATTAGACTAAATGAGAAGAAAGAATACTCTTCATTAACGAAAACATTGGATAAGCAGCAGCGAAATAGGATCTCTCCTTACCTCACTCACCCCCCCAAAAAATAGTTCATTACTTAGCAATTATGTATTCTCAGTGGTGCAGTAATGTAGCTAACAGGCTATAGCACAGTGTAAAACTAATAACAGCTGGAATATTTATTGGGTTAATCAGGTCAAAGCAGTCTGCCACCCAGAACTTCATTAAATGTCATCTCTGGCATTAAAAACAAATCCTGTCTTGACTGCAGGAAGTGAGGAGATGTCTCCAGCACAAGCAGAAGCACCAGCGTACTTTGTGTGTTGACTTTCTGTGTGTGTGATATATAGTCAGCATTTCTAATGAATCTGCTTGGAGCGGCTGGAATATTATGATTTATAGCACCTTCCCA
Source organism: Pachyramphus minor (assembly GCA_013397135.1). Taxonomy (NCBI): domain Eukaryota; kingdom Metazoa; phylum Chordata; class Aves; order Passeriformes; family Tyrannidae; genus Pachyramphus; species Pachyramphus minor. Next base: position 293,373 of record VYXB01009655.1, read on the forward strand.
CTCTCTATCATAGCATTTTATTAGATGGATGGGAAGCCAGTAGTAATGAGGTTAGGAATGAGAAAACATCCATCAAGCTTGGCTACATCTTCTCAGAAAAGACAACACACTATCTTGTACGTCACAGGCAGTGATCTAGGTCACGATGGTATAAAATGTGTGATTAAAACCAAGCACTTGACACTAGATAATAGGCATCTAGTTAAAAAATAGCTCTGGTGTTCCCGACTTTTAATTAAACCCAACTCATAAATACACACTGTGGTAAATATACTGCAGAATTGGTCTTGTTTATATTCCACCACATAACAATTACCTCCAGAACAAACATTTTATTTCACTACATGCTGTTATTAGGCAAGAGAGAGTCTAAGCGACAGTGGAAAATGCAAATGTTAAGCCAGTGAAGTTAGGCAGGCACACAATGACCTCTTCCACTTCAATTGCTTGCTCTCCTTCTCACACTTGCTACTGCAGTATCAATCTAAAATAAAACATTCTTAATCATTTTTTGCAATGTTTCAAGGCACCTTTGATTGCCTCAGTAACAACAGAGGGGGGGTCTCTTAAACACAGAATGGTAGTACACTGTAAATTCATACCCTTAAAAAATTTATTCTTTTCTATATGGCTCATTTACAGGATGTTTTTTTTACCTGGTTTTGAATAATGTAAATCTAACAAATTTGTGTACAGAAGCCACAATTAGTATGTAGGTACCTGTTCAGCAAGATATTTAAATATGTACCTGACTTAAGTGCAAGAGTCATCTCATGGAGGTTAGCTGATTGATGGTCAACTCAACCATTGATCAATAAAGGAATAATCCAGTTTCCTCATGGCTTCAAGAGACAACATTCGTGTGCTGAAAATAAAGGCATTGGGGGTCAAGTTCTGTATGCCAGGGTATTCTTGCACCAGTGAAGGCAATGGGAGGTTTTCAGTGCCGCAGGTGACAGTGCAGGAGGAGATGAAGCCAGCTGCAGCATAGCTTCTCAGGGTTTTGTTCAGTGGGATGCATGGCAGATGAAGGCCCTCTGTTCTCTTTGTTTTATGTCCAAGTGGAGGTTAAGGATCCAAGTGTATTCATTTCTACTTACTCCAGAAAATAGCAAAAGGTAAGCCTTTCTGTCTTTGGGGAGATTATTCTGATCTACTAAATGAGGTACAAATATCAGCTTAGTTGTGACCAGGAAACAATCATGAGCCTGATGGATGTTCTACTGTCAGTACGTGCAGTGAATGAATCCAAGCAGAGACAGACTTTGTCCAAGCAGAACTCACTCGTAACTTTATTTCCCCATATATGTACAGAACAGGGGGCCAAGCTATCAAACCAGGCCAGATGTTTCTTATCCCCTCATATGCCGCACACAGCCACGTAACTGCTTTCAGTCAAAAAGAACAATCTTGCCTCAACCAGCTTTCCAGCTTGACCTTGCAATTCTTTTTCACAACCACCAGTCTTAGCTCTCGCTAACACAGGACCACAATATTTCTGCTTTAGTATTTTGTTCTTTTATCATCCGGGTGGCTGGTGTTTTCTGTCTAGCTGCTCCTACAGGTATGTACTTCGACTAAATCTCTTTGTTATTTTCCATTGCAAATGAAATTATGTTTATCATATCACATCAGAGTTGTCAAAAAAATTTCTGCTGCTGTTGAGACAAATGGGCATGCATAGAAGGGGAGGGTAAATCATAGGAAGTATAGTGTCGTTTTTTTTACCCTGGCTTTTCAGAAACACATTGAATACTCTACTCTTAAAACTTTACAAACAGAAAAAGTGAAATTTTATAATGGTGACACATGATACATTTTCTAGTGGGGCTGAATCACTGGATTTTATAATTTGCCCAGATGATTTGCAATTTTTTTTTTATTTCTGCTCTAAAACATTATTTTTACCCTCTAGGGAGACCTTTGAAACATTTGCTAATGGTCTCCAGGGAGGTGATTGTTTCTGTGATGCTACTTCTGTTTCCACCTGCTACACTGAAAGATCCCTATAAATATGCAAGTTATGGTCAAAAGTAATTTTGTATATAAATAATGTCAGTTTTTGTTGCTGGGCTCTTTTATGACCAGAGGGAGAGGAAACGGAATTTCTTATTTTCACAATAAAGACAGCTGGATCCATAACAGAAGAATTTTTCAAAAATAAACTTAGGATTCTTCAGAATATTAAGGATATTTTTATAAAAGTTGTTGTGCTACTTTTTCCTATGATGACAGAACAACAGAACACAGCATGGGTAAGGTTGGATGGGACCACAGGGGGACATCTGGTCCAACCTCCCTGCTCCACCAGGGTCATCCTACAGCACATTGCACAGGATTTCATCCAGACAGTTCCTAAATATCTGCAGTGAGGGAGACTGTAACCTTTCTGGGCAATCTGTTCCAGTGCACAGGCACCTGCACAGTAAACAAGTTCACCTCAAGTTCAGGTGGAACTTCCTGTGCATCAGTTTCTGCCTGTTGTCTCTTGTCCTATTGCTCGGCACCACCAAGAAGAGCCTAGTTCTGTTCTCTTGACACCCTCTGTTCAGATACTTACAGAAATTGATGAGATCCCTCCTCTCTCAGTCACCTCTTCTAGAGGCTGAATGGGACCATATCTCTCAGCCTTTCCTCACAGGAGAGATGTTCCAGTCCCTTAATCATCTTCATAGTGCTCCACTGGACTTGCTCCACGAGCTCCACGTCTCTCTTGTCCTGAGCAGGAGCCCAGAATTGGACACAGCACTCCAGATGTGCCTCAACAGGGCTGNGTCCCCAGCCTCTACTGGTGCCTGGGGTTATTCCTTCCTCAGATGCAGGACCCTGCACTTGTCTTTGCTGAATTTCAGACCATTTTTCTCTGCCCATCCCTCCAACTTGTCAAGATCCTTCTGAAGGGCTGCACAGTACTCTGGGGGTTGATAATTGCTAAGAGGAGTACATGAAGAGTTTCTTCCTGAACAATAGTTCTAAGAAAGACATTGAAATTCACTGACCTACTTCCCTTCATTATTAGTGTTCTACCAGTGCACAGTCCTAATATATAGCTTGTTCCAGTATCATGCATTGAAGTGATTTGTCTTTTCTTTCATGTCATCATATTTATTTTAAAAGTTTAAATATTTTCAGTAGTTTCAGCAAGTTACTGAAGTTTTATTGGGTGAAAATGGTAGCATCAGCAATCAAACTCACTCTGTCATATGTTGTGATGTAATATATCTTTGTGTTATATTTAGCAACTTCCTATTTACAATGAATTTTAATAAAAGGATTAATTTACCTCAAAAAAAAAAGATAAACTTGAATGTTAATAAATGGTGGGTTATGTTGTCACCTAAATGCACCACTAAGACTTTCATACAGAATCAAAATTGTTTATTGGATGAAACAAGTACTGTACAAATAGACCATGGTCTGTCTACTTACAGTCATCATAATCTTTGCAGAAAGAGATTTATTATGCTGGATTTTATTACGAATTCATTTTTCAGAGGAATAAATTACATGCTCTTTTTGCTGTGTTAATATTGCTGGCGACCATGACTGCTGTTGTACATTCCCTTGGAAACACATTTTATACAGTGCCAATTAAGCAGGAGGTGGGAAAGTTAGCAAGAGGATTTCAGTATCTCAGCTAAAGGTCAATATGCCTACCAACCAACCAGAAATTATTTAGTAATGGATTGTATAGTCAGCACTGGGTTCAAGGCTAGTTTCTGCTAAGGAGCTGAACATGCAGTCTTCTGAATGAGAGCAGGTCCTATCAAAGGAACCATCTTAGTATTTAGGAGACAGTTAAAATAGTTATAAATTATGTTCATGACCTCATCTGACCAAGCTAGTTTTTGTACTTTTTTATTCTTTTTTCTGCATGTAGTGCTAATGTTTCAACAAAGAACTAGTACAATTTCTATATTGACCCTTAGTCATTAACTCTGCATGTAGACTTAGGATAGCTTCTCATCTCCCTCCCCCTGTTTACAGATGGCAAATTCTGACCCTGATCAAAAATTGATCAGATTAGGTATCTTGGATGCTTTCTAGCTTCCAAGGAAAAAAAACTATCTCCTTTTAAAGGTTATTCAGAAAATAATTGTCAATCTATTTTTTCTCTGTTATATTTAATACTTCTTAGTGTTCAAATGAGATTTTCATTTAACTTTCTTACATATTACCTTCCAAGAACTTTGGTGTCCTCATAAGTGCCTAGAAAGAGTCTGAATTAGCAAGATAAAGTTTGGTATGGTCTTTAATTTAAAGCTAAAAACTGACATTGAATTGAATTGAGAGACAATTTTGCTTTAGGAGGGGGCAATGTAAGTAACCTGTTTTCTTACATTACAGTAGAAATACTGTGGTCTCTTCAAACTTGGTGACCACTCAGAAAAACAAACAGTACCAAGAATTTAGTGCAAATGAGTTTCAGTACAGAAGGTCTCACCAACATTGTGCACAATGACAGCAAAGAAATGCCAATACCTTTGGAGGTTGAGATGCAACCTGGCCTGCCTCCCCTTTCACCACTTTCATTTTTTCCTTGGCTCTGCACCTTTATGGACTCCACACGTTTAGACAGTGCTTGCTTATCAGATAGGTTCCCTTGCCACACAGGACTTGCAAACCTAGTAGTAATCTCATCTTTCAAGGTGGTTCTCAAATTCTTCACAGTATGCAAGAAGAAACTTCAAGAACGTCATTTTGTCCCCACGTGCCAAAGAAGCATAGATGAGAAGAAATCATTCCTTGAATTCTTTTGTTCTGAAAGTCACCATTACACATTAATCTGTTTTAATCCACACAAATGCATGCAGTTTTTAAAAGGAAAACCATATTTTCTATTTAATTTTACTATTAACTGTCAGCTACAGCTGACACTTTGAGTGAAGGTCTGTCATATGCATGCCTCAACAGAAGTTACAGATGATCCTGTTTTGTTAGACCACATGACTGGCCAGGAGTCCACAAATTCCTCTTTATTAGAAAATTTCCAACTGGTTATGATGATGACCCTTTAGTTACCTATTTTACACAAAGTGGCATTTATCCTAGCTTTCTGGAAATCAATTATTTAAAGAAGGAGATAGCTTTTGCCAAAGTCGCATGTGATTTGGACCTGGCTCTTATTCAAGAAAATAACTAATGGCTGCCTGTCTCCACTCACGTAGTCTTCACTAATCCATTCAAGCTTTGAAGCACACAGCAATGAAGCACCAAAGAAAATGAAATGTTCTAGTTACTTATGTCTGGAAACTCTGTGTCTCTCTGGAATGAGAATAAATGTGAGACAGGTATAAAAGGACATTTGAAATTCTTACTGTGTACTTGGTCTGATCATAAAAAAAAACATCAATTAACTTCACTCATAAATAAAAGGTATTTTGATTTTCTAAATTTTCAAAAGCCAAATCTTGCTTAGATCACTAAGAAAGAGCTGGCTGACAGACATATGCCTGCAGACTACAACAAATTCTTCTGGAGATCTCCTATGAACCTTCTAATACTCAGAATGCAATGTTGTAATGTACAAATTTTAAGAATCCTAAAAACTAGATTAGGCGTCCTTAACTTCTTCATTCTCCCAAAAAGCTGTTATCTTGATGGTGCTCTAAGATAAAAGTGAGGAGGAATCTCTCTTTTTGCAGATGAGAGTATTAAATGAAAAGTAGATGAAGTGAGCTACATTTCTATCTGGAAGCCGTAAGAATATTTAAAGGACAATACCTCTATTATATCACCAAAAGCAAACAATAATATTATTTTTGTTTTCATAATAATCTTTTGACAAGAGGCAAGAAGTACAAGACATGGTAACAAGTTCCTTGCAAGAAAATCAGGCTTCTCTAAGTGTCACTTCTGCCAGCTAGAGTCCCCATAGTGCCATTGTGTTTACTTTCTTTGCATAGAAAAGCTAAACAGTGAGAACTTTGGTGCATAAGCTCTTCAATTGTTGAGATATTGAATTCTGATCTTTAATAAACCAATACTGATTCACTTCACTGCCTCTGTTTGCTTAGTTAAGCTCCACCAGCATAGGAAAAGGCACACGTAATTTAATCAGATTGCTTTTTTCATTTGATTTTTATTAGTGCAGCAAGCAGGCATTGAGTTCAGTGAATTTGCTCAGTTCTTACCAGTAGAATATAACCCTTCTTCCTTCAGGCTGAAAGTTTCAAACAACAACATAAAATCCCAACAAAGTACAAGAGCTTGTGCAGAGTTGACATGATGTCTATTCAATGGTAGAGGCTCTCCTCTTTCAACCTTGCATATACTTTGTGGAAGAGAGAACAGAGTAGTTTAAGAAAGCACTGAATTGCTCTCATTTCAGTGGGGTTGTGACAAACATGCCATTCTATTTTCTCTTAGAAAAATCCCACCACCTTGGAACTTCAGAGTATCTATGTAGCTGTCTTACACCATTCAGCATTCAGCACAACCTGATGCTCTTACCATTCTCCTCCCATCTAGACAAATATAGTACTGTTGAGATGTTGCAACTGGAGACATACAGGTTTTATTACTTTTCAGGTTTTTCAATTCTCAGCAGCTTCAGCCAAGTCTTTCCCATTTATTTCAGGGTCAAATCTTCAAAAGGCACTTGCACTTATTTCTCTGTACAGAACTCTCGTGGTGATTTAAAAAAAACCACCAGATTTAAAATAAAGCTGAGCATCATGTAAGGGCAATTCCATGCTGTACCTGTCACAAAGTCTGAAGACACTTGCACCTTTTGTGTCAAGAAGAGCTGATGAAAGTCTTTGAGATTTTGTTGTTCAATTTCAATTTACCTGTTTTCCCACCAGCCAACCGTGTTTATCCTGTTCTGTTGTTCCAACTCTGTCATATTTCACTGTGTTACCTCCTGTAATGTGAAGACTAAATTGACACACACATAAATGGTATGAAAATACAATAATGATTTTAAAAGTTGCAACCTCTCCGGAGTATCTGTGTGATTCCATTTACAATTGCATTGTTATAACATCTGCCTTCATCAAGGCATAAGCAGCATTTCCTTGAAAGAATATAGATAGCAATGATGTTAATTGCCAAAGTTATACTTCTTCTGTGGCTGCAATTCTCCATCTTAATGAAAAATGTCCCAGGAAAAGATATGGAAAAATGAGAAAATTATATGTCTTTCTTGATTTAAATTGTCTTTTACTGGAAAAATTGTTCAGAAAGTGACAGTATTGTTATTGTTATTGTTGCTATCATTATTGGTATTATTATTATTATTATTCCTATAGACATTATTTTTCAAGTAAAACATGAACCCTCCTGGGATAGTTTCCATTTTGAAGCTCCTAACTATGTTCAGAAAAAAAAGTAGCTTCAGAATATTCTTTATCACATTTGTGTCAATCAGAGTTAAAAGTGATTTAGTTTTTTCTAGAATTGCAGGGTGATGCATCCCCACGTCTCTCACAGGTTTTTAACACTGATCATATTTTATTCTTAAGTCCATAGAAATAGTTGTGTTTATTGTTGTTGTGTTTATTAGTTGTGATTATTGTGTTAATAGTTGTGCTATTGTGTGGTCTCTTATGACAGATCTCTGCTTATTTTTCAATCTGGAATTGTTCTATCTCAAAGTCTATGCACATGTGGCATCCAGATTGCTGGTGTTTGTAGTAAGTCTGATTTACTGAAGCCAGAGTAAGAGTAAGAGTATTTAAAGAAAATCTTTATTTTAGTCTGTCTCTATATTCATATCCCAAGTACTGAATGACAAGTGGACAAGATAAAGAAAGAAAAATTAATAAAATTAATAAAAACGCATAGCAGCATCTGTAGTCACAACATTCAAACAAAATAAAAATACAACTAATTAATAATACCCCACTACTTAGAAATTTTGAGCACTTAGAGGTTCACAAAATCTTTAAGATTATCCTGTTTCGGTTATTTTTAGAGATGTTTTTATGAGTTTGAAATCAAAATGTTTAATGTTTCCTGAAGCATGAAAACACCTTTCAGTCTTTTTAAATTACTACATATCTTACCCAAGCAATAATTTCTTTTTCTTTCTAATTCATAATGTTATTAATTCTTTAATATTATAGATCCATTATTAACACTAGGATTTCAGCACTTCAACATATTAGAGACAATGTCTGGAGATTGTCCTATGTATTTTTACCATAAATCATATTGGCAGTTCTTGTGAAAGTAGCAGCTGTGTTCTGTTAAATTTCTGGGTTTTATAATTGAATTTCATACGAAACCAACAACAAAACATAGATTTTCAAAAGCAACTTTTGTGGAAGAAAGTATAGTGAAGAAATCTCCAGAAATACACAGCATGCTATAATGTATAATCAAATGGAAAAAACCCCTCCAAACTTAAAACACCCTAAATTAATTTTTTTTTACTCCATTGTTTTGTTTGGTTTGCCACAAAACAATATACAAAAGAGAAAATAGTTATATTGAAACATTTATAGGAATTTGTTCCTTTCATGAACTAAGCCTGTCATGAAACTAAAATGTCATCTGTCGTACCAAACAAACTGTCACTCCCTTCTGGCAAATGGCTCAGTCTTCAGTCTGTTTGTATGCCCACCTGATGGGATTGCAGAACATTGCTATGATGATGGGCCATTTGTATTCAAAATCTTGCCTAGAAACATCCTCCTCCAATTTGTACTCAAAACATTCACTGCCTCCCCATATGCCAAATCAGATTTGTAATGATAAATATACCAAATAAGTGTTTTCTGGATGCTGTTCTGAACAGTACAATGTGAAGTCTATTGGCACCCTACTTTTATGTGCTTACAGACAGACTTTCAAACATACATATTTTCCTACATGTATAGCATTCAATAGGAGTGGAACATGATATGTTAAGTATTTGTAGGAAGGTCTACACTACAGCAATTCAAATAGAGTGCTCACAACATTTTCAAAACAAACCAGTAAGTCCCACTAAATCTTTTTAAGCATGCATACAGATATTTCTGTGAAGGATTCCACTCTTGGGGCCATATAGGATGTTACAGCAAATAAATGCCATCTCTGTTTTTTATGACTATGTTCAAAGTAACTTTACAAAAACTGTTTATAATTCCTTGTGGTTTGGGGTTTTTTATTATTATTTTTAATACAGATCAAAATTGAACTGTGAAACTCAGTCTCTTTTAATCATAAGAAACCATACATTAGATTCTCAGATTCTCACTCTTTAATCTGCTGTTTCCTATGCAGCATCCATGTGCAGTCCCTCAATCTGCACAGTATTAAATTCCATGGTAAACCTGCCAGAGGAGGGCAAAAAGGATTAGACTGTTGCAGTTTAACAAAGATTCAGTGAATGTGTCACTTTCAAGAATGCCAGGTTTTGACACGAATAGTTACTTGCAATCTAAATGTATTACTTGTCTAAGTATTAATTACCTACTGAGAAGAAAAAAAAAAAAAGTGTTATCCCACAGGAGTAGCCTGAATTTTACAATATGGTCATTTGTAAGTAAATTTGCAAGCTGTGCACAGGGAGTTAAGGATAAACCCCATTAGTGAATAAATGGATTTGCATACTGCATGATTGCATGCAGCTTGGAAAATGTACCTTTTGATGTCTAGCCTGAGTATCCAATGGCTGCTTTACAGCTGCTGCCTGCTTGTACCTGGAAAATATGCTAAATATTTCCACTGCCTCTAAAATATAGTGCAATGTACAAAATTCCAGAACTGAGAATATGCCAAATCTTTTTTAACTGGAGATCATGTAGAAGATACCACTGGAGCACAAAATAATGTTAAAGGGGGAAAAAGCTAAGGGTACCTTAAAATCCCAGTACAAAAAAAGTTACTAGAGAAGAAAAAAAAAAAAAGAAACTTCTCCATTTTCAGACATTTCCATGTTCTTGAAAGACAGTTTTTGTCACCAAATTTCCCCTGTTTCAATTTCCTTCAGTTTTTGCACTTGTAATTTAAAGGCTATTATTTATTCCATTGTCTCAGTATCATTTCCCGTTTCTCTCCTCCATAAATATGCATTTTGATGTCCTATAGCTTCTGTCTGCTCTAAAAATCTCACTGAAGAAGTTTTCACAATCAGTTGTTTATCTTTCTTTTATCATCTTTTTTTCCCACTAATATTTTCCAAAAATTTGCTCTGTCAAATATCTTCATTGCTTCTTCCTCCATAGGTCATTTATGAGTCATAGGCCACTCTGTCATCATTTTTCTGCATAAGATCTGTGTCAACATACTCCAATTAAAAACAGTGCTATTCATTTACCTCAGCTCTCTCTTTCTCAGGTTACTTAATGATTTTTTTGCTTTGTTGAACAAGTCCACCTTCTGTCTTAGTCAATATCATCCACTTATTGGATGCATTGTATTGGGCTTTTACGTCAGTGCTCCTATTTTCAAATTAATAGAATTCCTTTATTTTTCCTCTCTACTGTCACTGCAGGTTCCTTCTTTATTCCTCAGATTCTCTTTAGCACTACTGTCCATACTCCAATAATTTCTCCCAATTGTCTCTCCTCTGTCTCAAGTTTCTACTGCCTACTACTCTTTAACAGCCTTATTTCTTAAGCCTCACCTTTTTTTTCTCTAACTCTCCTACAATCCTCTGCAAGCTAGTTTTTAGCTCTCCTCACCAGTTAGATGACTGTCACGAATGACATTTTACAAGCTATAATAAGAATTTTAGGGGCAACATTAATAATGCACAAGAAAGTAGAAGAGGAATTGAGAGACACAGGAAAAGAGAAGATTAAGATTTTCCTTAGTATCTCTTCTCCAGAGAAAAGTGTCTCATATTCCAAGACTGATATATAAAGGGAAGCAAGATGAAGCCTGATGCTCAACAAATGAAAGACACAGAAGTGGGAAGAGGTTCAGGATAAAGTTACAGAGGAAAATCCAAAACAGAGCTAAGTGGGCTTTTCTTTACCTGAGCTTGAACAGAATAAAGCATGACTAGCAGCCTCAAGAAGGGTTCATGGTTTCATAGTACATAGAATAAGGCAGGCAGCCAGAGATCATTATGCACTTTGAATACTTCCTATTTTTTAAGTCAATATGTCTCTCAGATACCACACATACTTGAGCTGACAGCGAAAGTGGTCTGTTGTTTCATCAATAAAAATTGAAGTAGCTTGATTTAAAATGCAATATTTCCAGTAGTAATTCAAATATTTAAGAGCTGTGTATGATTTTGCCTAGATTCTGCTTCTGACAGGGGCTAATGAAATACAAAGTGGGTAGAGACTGTTTTCTACAGCACAGGGACCATGGAGCTGAAATGACCAAGTACTTTCCAGAACACTTGATCAAACCCAATATTTTCTTTGGAAAAAATTACTTTTCTGAAAGGAATATAAAGAGTTTTTCCATTAGACAAAAGTTGAAACTTTTCAATTCTGTGAAAGTGAAGTTTCTAAGAACCTCCCAAAAAAACTGCTGAACCAAGTTGTCTGCTCTTGAAAAGATGAAAGGCAAAAAGATTTAGTAAATTGATTCAGTCTTTCACTATCAACAAGGCTAGAAAATTCCTGCAATTATCCATCTATCTACTGATTGAAGTTTTCCAGGTGGCCAACCAGAAAATCAAGCAGGTTGTTTCTCCCAGAATAATAATTTCCCTCAAAATTTAGGAGTTCTGACTTTCTGATCAAGGACCAGTACTTGGGAAGGAGGGAACTCCATTAAAACAATTCGGTTAAAAAAAAATGCAGGATACTTTTCAAACATTTGGTTTAAATTATGTCCAAATAAAATGGGAACAGGAAACCTTCCCAATTTCACCAAATGAAAGACAATAAAAATGAAAGTCTGTATCTTTCTTCTTAGCTACATATAGAATTTATGCAGCAATAGCATGATTTGCCATACTTCTGGAATTAGATATCCCTTTTTTTCCTACACATTCCTGCAGAAAACTAAAAATACTAAATGTCTTTAACAAGAGTTCTTTGTGAAGAAATTTTTAGTTCATGTTTAGCTCTTTTCCCTTTTTCTCTCAAGGTATTGAACATATTGTTTCACATATGTCTGAACTCAGAACATGTGACATGAAACTACTTAGTCACAGAATGGTAGAAGTTGGAAGGGACCCCCAAGGATCATCTAGTCCAACTCCTGGCCCTATGCAGGACACCCCAAGAGTCACATCATGTGCCTAACACTTCTTGAACTCTATCAGGCTTGGTGCTGTGACCTGTTTCCTATGGAGCCTGTTCCAGTGCCCAACCACCCTTTTGATGAAAAACTCTTTGCTGATATCCAAACTAAACCTCCCTTGACTCAGCTTCATGCCATTTTCTCAAATCTTGTCACTGGTCATGAGAGTGAAAAGACCAGTACATACGCCTTCGCTTCCCCTCATGGGGATGTTGAGGACTTCAATAAGGTCTACTCTTTCCCAGCCTGAACAAGACAAGTGACCTTAGCCACTCCTCATAACGTTCCCCTCCAGACCCTTCACCATCCTTGTGGCCCTCTTTTGGATGCTCTCTTGGTGTACCAGCTGGCTAGCTTGGAAAACAAGCTTTGTCTCAGCTACTTCAATATACTTAACCAAATTGCATAAAAAGCAAACATTTTAAATTATTTTGTGAGGTAGAAGGAATGTTATGGAAGTGTTTGCTAGTATTTATGAACTCGCGAATGCTATGTTTCCTGTGGAAGTGTCTTGTGAATGGGAAGTGTGCACAAACTCAAGAAGACAATGTTTAATTCTGAAGTTTTTAATCAATTTCAGTTTCATATGTTAAATAGAACTTTTAAATATAAATCTCTTTATATGAGGTATAAATTATATATGAAATATAAATTAAAGAAAAACCCAAATAATTTACCTTTGTACACTTAGAAACTCTTATTTTACTTTAAATCCAGTTCAGTTAAGGATTGAATTGGTATTTCCTAAACCACATCCAGTTTATACTATTTTGAAAAGGCCTATATAGACTCACAGGATGACAAGTTATGAAATAAGTACTGATGAAAATAAGAACACAAAAAAACACTAGCGTACATTTAGCACAAATTAGCTAGTGGAGTTCAAGAACATTCTTCTTCTGTGGAGAAGCTCTATTCTGAACTGCATTAAACTCATGCAATTTACTCTTAGGAAATTCATGAAATGACAAGGACCCTGAAATCCTTCATCTGTTACTTTTCTCTACTAAGAATTGGGTTCACCACTAGCTTATTCTTCTGTTACTTCTTGCTCTTGGAAGAGGGAACAGCCCAGGTCACACACAGGTTTTTTCTCACATTTGTCTTCTCTCAGCACTACTTGGTATTTATTCAGGTGCTGGATAGCCTGTTTCCCATAACTTATACTCGGAATTAAAAGGACCTTCTACTGACTAAAATACTTTGGGAAGTCCTGTCCTCTCAATCAGCAGAACCAGGAGCTGAACTTATTGAGCTTGCCTGGAAGTGATCTTCCCTGTCTTGTCATTAAAGAAATCAGAGAGATATCTTTATTATGCTCATAGGCTTTCAAATCTGTAGCCACTGATCTGGGGGACCAAATGGCAGTACTGCAGATAGTCTAATTTTTCTGTTTACCTGAAAATTTAACATTTCACTCTGGAAGCAAAGCTTCTTTCATCTGTGATGTAGTTTTTGTTGAACCTTGAGCAGAAAGTCTCTTAGTGAGCATATACCTTCAGCACAAGACAAGTTATGCTCCTAACAAGGGCTGTCTTACTGAAATTACTGAAATCAGCTAAACCATGTCAGCCAGCAGTGCAGAGTGCATAACTCAGCTTATTCCCTTATATTAAACCTTATCACACGGAAACAATAATGAATTTTAACCTGGGTTACTAACACATCTGTTTTTCCTTCACTCCTCTACTAACATTATCCGAGTTAGGAGCAATATGTTTTTTTCTTTTACTTTTGGTGAAGGCTGTCAGCAGTTACGTGATCACAGCACCTGGAAGCTTCTTGGTCATCATGCAGCATCCCTGTCTCTCACATCTGAACTCCACAATACACTACTTTAACAGGATCTACACAGTTCCCTCACTGTCTCCACAAACCCACTGAAAGAATTGTAAAAAGATTAATATTAATCCCCTGAGAAATATTTTATTATAATCTCTTCCCAGGTGTGGTTCTCAGCTATCACTGAAGAATAAATCTTATGTAATTTTGATTTTTTCCCCAGACCATATTCTGAATGTATATTAATGTACTTAGCAAACTCCTATTTGACAAGATGTTTTGTGGAAGATTTTTTTTTTAAAGCAGTTATACAACAATCTTGATTATATAAAAAATTTCCAGGCATGAAGTTTTTAAACACCCTGCATTTTAGGAAGTCAGTTAAGAGAATTGAAAATAATAAATAAGATTTTCTCAAGCTTATAAACATTTTCAACTTCCATTTGTCATTTCATGAGATGTTTGAAATTTGCTTCTTTGCTTGTGTGTGCATGACTCCTTGTGACAGTGGTTGAGTTGGCACTCTTAGACTGGTTTGTCTGACACATCTCCACTGGTAGCTCTTTGATCTGAGAAGTTTATCCTTCCAGCACTATATAATTAGCTCATCCTTGTTGTGTGCTGGGTGTTGCTAGTGCCTTCTAGTATATGAGAAATGTCTCATGGAAACCAAGTCTTAATTTTGAAATGGCTGAATTTGTCTTAACTTTCAGAGAAAAGCATGTGCTAGAGAAGCATTTCTGAAGTCTACTTGAGTTTCACCATAGCACAACTGAGTCAAATCTTGCCTCCAACCATGCTAACATTCAGTGAAACTTCTCTCTTATAAAAATATTCAACAGATGCATGTTGACTGATACATCTTTTATTAGAAGCATAAACTTGCCACTATGTCACTTAAGTAAAAGCAACATAAATTGTCATAAGAGAAACCACTACTTTATTCTAAACTTCATCCATCTGCCAAGATAACACAAGTCCTTAATTACTGTACAGCACTTAATTACCTGTACAGCACAACCAAGACAACTTCACTTTGCACTAAATACTTTGGTCAAAACTTCCCTAGTGCTTGCCTAGGGCAGCCAGAGTGCACTAAACTGAACTGCCATGGTATATCATGTTTTTTGTATGGAAAATTGATGAGCAGAACTGGAGTGTCATAAAGGTCAGAAGAGACCTTTGCTGGATGAACAACAAGACAGACAAAGGTCACACTGCTCTACAGCTAATGCTGCACCTGAACATGAGTTATGGCCAGTTACACTATTCCCGTAAGTGGTAAAGTTGAACACACTAATGTGAGAAATAACACATACAAAAAAAGTCAAAGACCCATGACCTGGAGGGGAACATAAAGGCAGACTATGCTGCAGTGGCCAGGTTTCTAAGAGCATGTGACTGTCCAGAAAATAGAAAGTGTGTCGGTTTTTTCCCTGTGTGCCTGGTGAGCAATGGGAGAATTTGAGACAGGGGTTAACAGCAGTATGCTGCCTCCATCCTGGAGTAGCCTCTGAATCACATGTAGGCAAACACTCATGTATAAAGTGCCAACATTCCTACAACCTTACTAGTTTCCATATTAATACATCAAGCACTCATGATTTTTCATGTTTATTTTCTAAGGTTTTGGTATGAATTCATTAATTAATGTAAATTTGCTAATGAATATTTTAATAGTGTTAATATGCTGCATATGCAAATTGAGTCTGCAAAGAACTACTGGATAAGAACTACTTAAACCTTTAGTTGATTTGTGATGCAAGTTTTGTTTTGCTCCTCTTTCCCTTCCTGTAGATCAGCCAGGTGGCATTTCAATAATAATAATGCCCAAGTCAGCATGGAGATGATTTCACACAGGTGGTGAAGGTTACATATTTTTTAAAATGTAAACAAAATGAATTTTTGAAAGCTTCAAAATATCTTTGAATTCAGAAAGCCCTTTACAATCCATAGGCAGTCCTCTTTAAGAAAAGATGCTTTTAAGTTATGCATACTTCTCATCTGTCTGTTCAGAGATTTCTCTGTCTCTTCTGCCACATAGTCTGTATAATCTAAGGTGATTCACTCTACAGGAAAGTTCACCTTCCATTAAAATGTTTCCTTTAGTAAGCACTCTCCTGCAAATGCTGTAGTGTAAACATCAGTGGCTACGAATACAAACATTTATTAAATTGTGCTGATGAATTTTTCAATACCTAAGGGAGAGCAATTCACAGCTCAATCATTCAGACCATTTTAAGTGCTGCACAGGAGAATTCCACTACATCTTCCATTAATATTTAATTGCCCATTTTATTCTGTTTACCTTTTTGGTTAATATATAATTTAAAGACCTTCTACTAAAAAGGAGGGAGGAAAAAATAGTACAACTGTTAGCCTGCTTTTAACAAATCTCTGGTGAGAGCTTTTGCTTCATTTAAAATTCATTGCAAAGAATTTTTGTTTAATATCAGTAACACAAACCCCAGGTATTAAAGCAAAACTTGGAAGCAACTGTTGGATAGTGGTCCTGACATTGACTTAGATTTGATTGACACCTTGATTTGACTTAGATTTTCTGACAGCCTTTCACAAAGCACTAGAAGACTGGGAGGATGCCACACAGCCTGACTACTGAAAGGAAGTGCAAAAAAATCCAGTGTGACAAAAAATGCTCTTATTGCACAAAGGTTATTCCGCAGGAAGTAATAGTTTTAGTGGAGAGAGAAAAGGGATTGCAAAATGTAACAAAAACATTTTGTTCACAATTACAAAACCAGAGAATGTTTACAGATGGATGTATTTCATTGTGAGGATTAGGAAATAAATTGCTAAAGTGATAGGCCTGAAAGTATTTGGGTACTATAAATTGGATACAAAAGCAACAATCATGAAAGAATGTTATACTTACTCTTCATTGTCAGTCATTGGAATATCACAATTTATCACAATCACAAATCTCAAAGAGAATGATTTATTTATTTATTACTGGCAGTAAAGAGCTGCTTTTTTAATTTGGAATACAGTTAACAGCAGCGGTACTTAGGTTTTGGTCATTATTTTGAGGATCACAAGTAAACTCATATGAGCTTAAATATTGACATAAATGTTGTTGTTCTGAACTATCCAGAGGCTGTATGTTTGATCTTGCACTTTCTCCAGTCTTTAATATATTGAAACAGATTAGGAGTTTACAGCCTAGAGTAGTCTATCACTTCTATTACCTCCTGCCTTAAGATGAGATCAGTGTTTGGTGGAACTGCACACATACTTTAGTGTCTATCTTGTGTGCTCTTCTGGCTTTGTACAAGGAATGTTGAATGAGTATAGAACATTCAAATACCACTCGATCTGAGAAGTAGAGAAATCATTATAATGGTTGCTGGATTCACAGTCCTCTTGTAGTCTATATTCATTTAGCAAACAGGTTATTTTAAATTATCTTATATAAATCATATACTTACTTGTATAAGACGGATAGAAGTAGATATAACACAGATGCATGTGTATATATAGAGTAGTGTATACATATACACATACATACATACATATACTTATATGTATACTTATATATGCATATACACATAGTTTCTTCAAAACAGAGAGTTACCCATCCAAGGAAGTGCTTCCATGGTTTTACACAAATAGTAAATGGAATATATTACTGTGTAAGCTCTTGAGTTTCTCTTAGTTTTGTCTTTTGAAACCTAGTTACCAGAGAAAGGCCAGCAAAGTTATCATGTGTTCTGTCCTTGCAGAAAGTTATTTCAGTTCTTTTCAGTTAAGATATGTGATGTCATCTCACAGCCAACGCTTATCAAATGCCTGTTCAATATTGTACAGAATGTGAAAAATGACAAAGACATTGGTCATGCTGTGTTTTTTATTGGTGCAATAAAAGGAAGATGCTTAATATATTTTAAAGTACATAAATTCCACTTGTACTTAAATAAAATTGGGGTCAGAAGGATACAAGATCAGAGGTAGAATCGTAAGTAAATTAATTTAAATAATTCAATTCCTTAGCTTTTTTTGACTCACTCTTCTTTCATTTTCTTTTACAATCACTCAGGGTACCTGTACATGGCATAATACCGTACCATGGAACAGATCTAGATGAGGTATTACAAAGCTGGTGCATTAAATGAGCATTTTATCTGGGTCAAATATGCCTTGGTTTTCGGAATTATGCACAACATTAAAGACTAGCATATACAAGATCAGTGCTCAACTCATATAATATCTCAGTGAAAGCGAGAATTTTGGCTACTCTGGATTTTGGTTACTATATTTTTGAAAGAATACAAGGAGAAACAAATAGCATAAACAAATCAAAACAGCCTATTACCAGTCCCTAAGAACTATCTGGTGCAATACATAAATCTGGAAAATATTTGAATTTGTTTATAGTACAATTTAATCAACTTTGGCAACAGACTAGACGTGTCTGCAGCAACACTGGGCAAGAACAATATGGTCAGGAAGCCTCCATGTTTAATCAACACATCACAAACAATCAGTCAAAATGATCATGTGGAAGGTCACTCTGTATTTGAACCCTCAGGCTTTATCATAGTCTAGAAAACTAATCTGAGTCTGGCTAAAGTTTAGGGGAAATTGTATCCATTAAAAGTAAAACATGACTCACAACCCCACGCCCAGCCACTCCCTTTCTCCTGTCTTAACCGACGATATTTTAAATCTTCAGGACTTCCATACAGCAAGGTTTCAAGCAAGTGCAAGGTCAGAAAACAGTAATTTCCTCATTAGTAATGCCAGTCATGAGGATGCCTGTCTTCTGCATGACCAGTGTACTGTGACTTGCTTGCTGAGGACCTTTCTCCACTGCTTCTCTTTCCTACAACCTTAGGGTATCAGGATGTGGTACCTACTTCTACACTTCTTCAATCTGTTTTGAACTTGTTGCACGGAGTAAGTGCCAGTCACTTCTGGTCTCATTTTCCCTATCAGATGACCTAAAACACTAATGCTCTTCAATATGAAGGGCATGCAAACTGAGGTGTAAGCCTATTCTGTCTGAACTCATGAAGTAATCATAGACTTAATTGTTTAAATAAGGTGTGTTTTATTAATAACTTTGATATAGCCTGCAAATATACAAGACTTTTTTTGTTTTGAGTTATACCTTTTTATGCCATATATCTCCTGCTTGCACAGTAAATAACAAGATCCTATTATTTTATTTACATTTAGCCAGATGGTAAAATGGACTTATCAGTTACAATCCACTTGCAGAGATCAGAGTAACCTGTATTATTTGAGTAAGGCTAGTAATCTTCATCCAATAATGAGAGATGATGTTTGCATGTCAAAATCCACTTTCATTCCAGAGCCAATACATTCATAGAAGCTGCTCTACTTGGTCATCCAAGAAGTACAGTCTTTGTAGTTTGGTTTTTGGATGTTTTTCTAAGTTTGTCCAAACAACACATGGGCATCATATGGTACCAGTCTTCCTGCTGTCTAAGACCACCTGCAAACTGAAGCAAAGAGAAATAGGAGAAAATTCATTCTATTAGTTTGGTGTTTCACCATTTGTGGTCTATTAAATTATCAAAATATTTTTGGCTGTTTTTTTCTGATTTTTTTTTAATTGCATTGTAAATTGACAAATAAAGCTGTTTCAAATCACCATCTAAATTTCACAATCCCTCACACTTACTCTCTAGACTTAACAGTTTACAAGTTAAATATAGTCTATTCATTGTGTCCTCCTATTAAACGCATACAAATTCTACTCTCTTGCTCCTAGAAAGCTAACTTTAAATGGGGTTAAAAAATATTATTGCTTTTAAAAAATATCTTTCAAGTCAACTGCAAGTATTTTTTAATATGCCTGATATCTTAAGTCTTTTGTCTTTAATTTCCCTGTCAATAGGAGTAATTTGATTATCAAACCTCACAGTTACTGCTAGACTTTCTGTACCAGTGAAATATTTTACTTTTGGAATTGATACTATGCTTCATTCAGTACTCATTACACAAGCAGAAACTCTTAATTCTTATCACATGCCTGTAGTTTTTTTAGAAATTCTCTAGTGCCTTCCATGGATAAGATAGAAAATAGAAGTGTAAATTTCAAGTACACAACCAAAGGTTTAGGATACAAGAAGATCAAGGGCTAGTTCTGCTGTGTTATCTAACCTCAGCTAAAAATATTGTTAAATGGTTTTGAAAATTGCTGCTGTGTTCCAAGCAAACTACACGCAGAATTTTTTCTGACTGGTTTCCTTTCCCAAAAGGGTGAGTGCATTGGCTGCATGCCATCCTTCAGAAAATCAACTCACCTGGAAATGTTCGTGTGCTCCTTGTTCTGTTCTGCCTAAAGGCAACGAGCAATGGTTTGAAGATAGACAGAGCTGAGCTTCTCTGAGGGAAGGGGTATCATTTTAGGGTACACAGTATACAGGAAACGCAGACAATGGTGTAAGTTAGAAAGTAATCACCCCACACCCCTTATCCTCAACAGTCTTACAGGAGGACTCTTACCAATGCTCAGAGGAATCAATACCTTGATCCTGCTGCATGTAAAATCTCTTTCCTCTTTGTTAGACCCAGACAGTAACCCTGACACTGCCAGGCTGGGTGTTTAGAGCTCTGTCTGCTGACACCACACTTTCCGCTCCATATTACCCTGAGGGTAAGTACGACATTGTATTAATTCCACATGTATAATAATAACAATGGTATAATTCTGAAGACAATAAAAAATCTGAAACAGTTCAGTCACAATTGTCAGCAGAAGCCTGGATCTGCGAGCCTGTTGTAACATACACTTGTGACAACATTGTTGAACTATGAGAAATGTTAATTCAAAATGTCACTGGAAATGGGTCCTGTTCTTCTACTGTTGATTCATCTTATGCAAACGCATTGCCTCCTTGAATCACAGTATGCCTGTGTCTTGCCTTCTGCCTTTTTGACAAGATTACACTGGTAAATTGACTGTAATCAGAAGGTAATAGTGAAGCTTTCAAAGTCCCTTCATATGAGTAGAAATCTCCTAAACAGTCTGCAATAAAAATTCACATTCTTTGTTCCTATATATGTGTCTATGGACGTTTATAGATGTTCCTACATGTAATCTTCATGATAAGCAATGGTTTTAAACAGATTTGTGCAAGAGGTTTATCAAGATCATCTTTCCAGTAGATCTTTTTGGAGAGGCATGCAACATACACACTATATAAAGTACAGGCAGACAGCAGAATGAGGAAATACTCACAAAGCCATGCCAAGTGCAAATCTTACTGCCACTACAGTAGATAAAAAGAGCCATTACTGAACTAGAAGAAGTAGTATGGCTCTCATCGTTCTCGACACAAAAATATTGTGTTTAATATCTTTATTGATGATTTAGATCAGGGGATTGAGTCCACCATTAGCAAATTTGCAGGTGGCCAGCAGGAGCAGGGAAGTGATTCTCACCCTGTACTCAGCACTGGTGAGGCCACACCTGGAGTCCTGTGTCCAGTTCTGGGCCCCTCAGTTCAGGACAGACATTGAGGTGCTGGAGCAAGTCCAGAGAAGAGTGACCAGGCTGGTAAAGGGACCTGAACACAAGTCATGAGGAGAGGCTGAGGGAGCTGGGGTTGTTTAGGCTGGATAAAAGAAGGCTCAGGGGAGACCTCATCACTCTCTACAACTCCCTNTGGAGGTATTTAAAAAGAGATTGGATGTGGCACTTAGTGCCGTAGTTTGGTAACCACAGTGGTGTTGGAACAAGGGTTGGACTTGATGATCTCAGAGGTCCTTTCCAACCTCTCTGATTCTATGATTCTATTTCTCTTATATGTATTCTAGTTTCTTCATAATTAGACTTCACATGAACTCTGAAAAAGAAACATACAGAAAGTTTCAGCAAAAGAACAGTTTATCATATAACAGTCATGCAAGAATACTGAGATTTCAATACAGAATAATTCAGAAAAATCTTAAATTATTTTTTTCAACAGAGTGAAAACACACTTTGCTATAAAAAAGAGTTGACAATGCTCAGGTCAAAATGAATTTCCAAAACAGAGTTGGACGGAAATAAAGGAGAAAGTGTTAATGGAAAATTAGAGGGAAAAGTGTTCCCTTTAGAGATTTACAGGTAGAAAATTTTAAAAAATAATTTGTTCAATATGTAAATGAAAATAAAATGTAGTTGTTGTCCTCAATAAAAGTGGTGCTTGGCCTGGCTTCAGTTGAGGGTATGTTTGGTATTTAAAGTTCATTCAACACATGAATATACACACAACATTCACTTATGATGCTCTTTATTTCCAATAGACAAAAAAATCTGACTTCGCATAATCTTGAAATGATCAGTGGAAAGAAAATCTGACTCTGTATTAAATATTTTTTTGAAGTGAATTAGAAATTCTCTGATGCATTTTCTTTCACCAAATAAGAATAAAGATGCATTTTTAGAAGTAGTTCCAAACCGTCTATTTGGCTCAGGTGTAAGTACTGAGCTGCAAAAAACACTACACAGTGTTTATGAAATTTGACATAAAATGTCTAGTAGCAACACATAAAATGTTCTAATAGTGGGGTAAAATACAGCTAACGACATGGATATACTTTTCTTCTGCATCTGAGAACAGCTTAGATCAGTAAAATACGCCATGTGTGTCTCATCCTAACTACATTGTCAAGAAAATGGGATATGATTAAAACATATTTATAATTTCCAAATGAGTTTAGAGGAAAAGAAATGGTCCTTCCAACTTTTAAATATGTGTTCTTTTTAGTATAAATCCTTATTTTTGGCAGGATATGGGCTTTCCTACTCTAACACTCCTGTTTCACAGCTTCTCTTTATAGTGAGCAGAAGACAAAGTAAATTTTTCTGTACTTAAACAACACGCACAAGAGGCATGTCAACAAAACTTATAGGATAATGAAAGAATGCATTCTTTTAGCCATCTGTCTCTTCACAGCACTTTGTTTATTGTTACAATCTGGTCTCAGTGATTCATAAGAAATAGTATTAGGTAACATTAATAACAGTATTGAATTAGACGGTTTAAGATCCAGTTCAGAATTGGATTACAATTAGCTTAAAACAAATAAAGGCATGTATGTGTAAGAGAAGAGTGGGAGCAAATGCAGAAAAGGTTATTTATTTTGCTTTGCTTGACCGGCTACTAAGGGAGAGGATGATGTGCACCCTAGCTCTGTTATTTACAGCCTCTGCTCTTTCTTTCAACTTCCTCATTTCCTGACCCCCCTCCCCCAAATGCTACAGCCAATTGCAATTTAGATAACATTTAAAGCCTTGTCTGACAAGGTAATTTCAAATTATGAAGCAATCCTTTCACATAGAAAGACCTTGTTTGTTAGATTAGTTGTGGATTGGCTCTGTATGACAACTTGTTTGCTAAAGGTGAGCTATCTGCATTTCTAATGCAGACAAGCATCATTTAAAGGAAAAATAAAGATGTCATTTCTTTTATTTGTCACAGAGTTCATGTAATATTCCTTCTCAGTTTTCTTCATTCTTGACTTCTTAGGGAAACAGTAGCAACTGTGTACCTTCGAACGAGACACTAAATTTTGTTATGGATGAACATAGTGTTGTGACAAAACAGTGGCACAGCTGTCATAACAGCTGTCACACATTAATCATGACAGTGACAAATAGCATAATTATTTTATCTGGAATGTCTAGCATGCAACTCAGTATGTACCACTGCAGCATAAGCATATCAAACATGGTTTAATTAAAAGACATCAATATAGGTTAGTCAGACATGGTCTTGGAGACACTGATACAAAATGAAAATAAAATTATTTTATTGGTCTCTTTTTAGGAACACTCAAACACCAATTATTTAGTCAACAAGGCAATTTGAATATTGCATTCTAGTCTGTCCCTTTGATGTGAATTCTGCATGGTGAATTGAGCTACTGGCATGCTTGTTTTCCTGACCCAAAACCTCAGCTATGTACTGTGCTCAATGGTTACCGTTTCTTCCAGGATGGCTTAAATGTTCACATCTGTCTCACATCCTTTGATTCAACACAATCTAGCAAAATAACAAGCTTCATTGTATGCTGCTGTGTAAAACTCTTCTTTCCCACAGACTTCCCAACGGAGACAGAATAGTGAAGTTTGTGTCACAATGTGTGCATTGGGTCCTGCAATTACACCTGCCAAGGCTTAAGTATTATGTAGCAAGAGCCCATTATAAAGATAACTACCATTGGAAAACACAATTCCAGCTCAGGCTCGAATTTCAAACAACCCAAAGCATTAAGAGGTAAATTTTTTTCTTCCAGGACCCAATTTAGTTCAGAGACTCTTTACTTTAGTATCACTTTCATGGGTCCACATGTGTATGCACGTTTGCAGCTGTTTTGTTTAGGCTTTTCTGAAGATAAAATATACCCATAAGATACTGTTGCCAGGGTGCACTTCACTCAGTAAATTCCACTGGTAATTACCAACTCATAGTATTTTTACTTTTTGCTTCAAATTTGTAAGGCTCTGCAACTCATTGAATTCACTTATTGAATTTCTAGGGGCAGTTCATGAATTGTACTGAAGCTGACTCAATGAAATATTAATGAACCAATTTCCATAGACATGGATTCATTATCTCACTGGATGGCATCAGAAAACACAGTACTGCAGGCAGTATCCTGCAGTATATTACTGCTTGCCAGAGGATTCACTTTTATTATGCAGTTTTTAAAGCCCACACTCAGACTTTTTGGAAGTTTACATCAGGAGCTTTCCAGTCTCTTGCTCCAAGACAAAATTAAGAGGGAAACATTGTAATATTATTTAGCTGAACCTCAGTAATCCACCAAATCTCCTATTAACCAGCAAAGCAAGATTTTCAGTGGTTTGTTCTGCAAAGATTTTTCAAATACAATAAATTCTTTCAAAATATGAAAACTTTTATTTCCCTTCTTCAATGAGACTTATAAGGGTGAGAATGGCAAAATATCTTAGTAATTGGTTTCTGGGCTTAGAAAAATTACATTAATGAATCCAGGATTTTCATAATTATTCATCTGTTCTTTAATAATCACACCTCTACCAAATTGACTGCTTGCACCTGATTCTTCTCTCACATACTTCAAGTTTGTAATGAATTCATTGCACTGACTTCCTCTAGGTTAACCATGGAGGAAAGACAAATAGCTTTGGTATCCTGGATTTGGTGGACTAATGCATGAGATTCTGCCAAATGTTCATAAAGCAGAAACCATTATGTCAGGATAAACAGTTTTCTTTAAATTTGCGTTCACTAGAGTTAAACTGTGAACTTCTATTTGAATTCCCTGCACAACCATGTTTTTAGGGTGTTCTTTGGCATAACCAATTGCAAGATAGAAGATGAAATTCGTCCTCGCTTACCTAAGTTAACACAGTTAATAAGAGAGGTCTTCCTTCCTTCCTACTCTGTGTTCATCAGATACCTAAAAGAAGTAGTCTCTTTCCCTAACAATGGGAACCAGCAGGCTTCTGGTGTGAAAATTAGCAACTGCCAATTGTATTTGTCTCTTAAACTAAGAGGTTTATTATTTATCTTCCCTGTTGCAGTGCCCATGTGGCAGCACTGATATTGAGCAGCTGGACAGATTGCACCCTGGAGCCACATCTGCAGCTATATAGATCAACACCACTTTCATTGCCTCAGTGCTGGAGAAGTTTATCTCCTGTCAGCTAGATTTACTACCTACTTCATGAATCATTAAGGATTTTCCCCTCCCCTCCTCCAACCTGATTTTTAAAGCGTGTTACTATAATCTGGTACTGATTGTTAACAGCTGATTAGTTAAGTATTTGCTTACTTTTTTTTTTTTTTCCCCCCCCTAATTAAGAGGGATTTCCAGTTGGGTTTGCAAAGATAAATCTTGAACAGTCAAAAGCATAAACAGTGACTGCTCACTGAAATTGGGAAATGACTGTAAAGGACTGCAAAATACAAAACAATACGAATTATCCAAATACATGAGTGCATCATGGATCATAGCTGTTTCAGTCATTTCTAAAGATTTGAACTGATTACTTGGTAATTACTTACATTAGGCTTTTTTCCCTAAGAAAGTCAAGTCCTAAATTATCTGCCTTCTATACAGAATAACAAAAAATACTTTCTGATGCTAATAGCAATCCTAATGATAATCTATATGTTTTTCTAATAATTTATTAAAGGAAACACAACTTACATATGCACTCAGGCACCCACACAGTATTGTCAAGTTTTTAGCCAGATAACTATTATAGTAACAAGGCAGAATCCAACAAACCATTTGGGGTAGTTCTCAGGGCTAGTAATGGCTGAAATATCCTAGGTTTTCTTCTCCTCCAAGTATTTTAGAAACTTTTAACTCAGACCCAGCTATATTCAATAGATAGGACATTGAACCAACTTAGCATAGCATGTACACGCTCAATTTGTTTTTGGAACGTGGCTTTCTCTAATTTTCTCATTACCATCAATATCTGCAACTGTATCACAGCAGAAGTACTCTGCAATTATATCACAGCAGAAATACTCTCCCTGGTTTTTTTCATTTTGCTTCTTACAAGATGGAAAAAAGTTATACAGCTTTCTTGTTTAGGAAGACTATAAAATACTATATTAGAAAATCAAGAATTCTCAGGTAATTTGAGTTCAACTTAAAAGGTAAAATCGGTGCTTTTGCATATGCCAGTTGAGATCAGTTTTCACCTCTGTTTACAGACCAGAAGTGTTTGGTGTAATTTTTTATGTAAATCTCCAACATCCTCTGCTGTCAAGTGGCATCTCATCAATAGCTGATTACGTTTGCATCAAGTTAACAGCACGGGTATTGGATTCCTCCAGCCTCCTTCTCCAGCTATCAGCTTTGTGAACTTAAAACTGGAAGTAGTGGGTTCCATGTCCCACCATTTAAACCAGCTACATAATGCCAGAGTTCATCATTAGCATGATTTTTTTATTTCTATGAGATCGGGTCTCCACTGCAACATGATATGTGTTAGTCCAAAGGAGAACTCACAGCAAAACTTGACTGTCTGTACATAGTACAGAAGAGTGCTGCAATGGAATAAAAAGTCAGCAGCATTTTTAAAAGGAATGGAAAGAGCCAGAGTATAATTTGATATGTAGTGAACATATCCAAAACTTTTTTTGCACTCAATATAGGCTTATATGAAAAGCTCTGGGCAGAATTCCATTAGTAATAGTGTTTCCAATACAGAGTTCAGAAGGAAGATGGGTAGAAGAGAGAAGTCAAACAATCTGCATGCTTAAGTGGCAAACTAACCAATAATGTGGAAAGTTCTTTCTTTCCTTCTCCATAATTTTTAAATACTCAAATAACTCAGTTTTGTCAGTTCTTTGAAAAAGATTCTCATATTCCAAATGACCGTTTGCAGCAGGTTAGGAGTTGATGGCTTGTTCTTCATGTTTGTAACTGCATCTCTTTAACAAAGCTCACAACTGAGTCACTAAAACAAAATTTAACAAAAATATTTTATGAGAACAAAATAGACATAGTTTTTGTTTAAACATTTTTGTGTTCAATAATGTTCAATCATTGTGTTCAGTGATTTTTCATCATGGCTTGTTAAGATTTCATTCTGGCTATCTGGAATATATATTTCTAATGTTTAAATTAAGCCCTGTAAAATCCCAAATTAAAGCAGTGCTGTGTTTTCATCAACACCCAGTTAAGTCCATCCTTATATATAAAAATATATCATGAATTAACCAACTTTAGATCTATTCATCTACATAAATATAGTGCAGGGAATATTGCTAATGAAATGGATATCAGGTTACTTAGGTACCTTAGGAAGAGGTTAACACTTTAAACATCCCATCAATCTTTATGAATTACTGTTGTGTTCTGTGTAAAATGACAGATTTTAATTCATATGATATTCATGAATATGTCAAAGGTATACCCAGAGAGATATTTGTGTAAGGAGAAAACCTGAGGTTTGACCTATTCTCACTCCTGTGAAGGATGTTAGTTTTAGTACCATGGGCGTACTTGTATGTTTTTGTTACATTTCACACTGCACAGAAGGACTGGGCAACAAAGGCTGTTGAGACAATCACCTTTTAACAATCTTTAGTTAGATTCATCAACCCTTATATTTGGCAGATTGTGGCCATATGGATCTGCAGACATTATTTCCTGTTCAGCCTTCATATATCATGTCCATTGTAGGGTGACATGACAGATCTAAGTCATGTGCAGGACTCCATATTCCTTATCAAGATTTCTACCACCTGGTCTGGTCTGCAAGAGCTACAGCGAAAAAATCTACAACTTTTTAGTTGTACATTAAGACTGTCTTTGGACAATAAATGTCGCTGTTCTGAGAAGTAGAGAAGCTATCTTTAATGAGATATTCTCCTGCATCTTGTCCTCATACCTAGATACGTTTCCTCTCTGATTATGTTATAGTGGTCACTATATGTGAACTTGCAATCTTCTCTAAATACGCTAATGAAGATGAACATGAAAATACTGTTTTGCTCTGTGTGCACATCTACAGTAGAAACATTAACAATGTCAATCTACAGCAGGGTATATTTTTGTTAAAATTATGAATTGTGTTTTGAATTGAGGGTGGAAGTAAGGAAAATGAAAGCAACAATACTCATATTATTGTGATGTAGTAACAAAATTCCTCTAAAGAAAATTTTCACATGGGTAGGTCCAAACAGCCTCCATAGCACTTGTAGCTCATTATTACAGAGCAAAAAAATTGAAGAGTATTAAAAAAGTGGGCCTGTTTAATTTGCCTCATAGGAGTATGAATCATCATTTGAATGTTTCAGGGAAAAGGAAGATAAATTCTTGAGACATTTTTCTCATACATCTCTTCATATCTTTTCATTAGAGTTATCAAATACAAGCCTGATCAAATTATTAGGTTTTAGAAAAATTCTTCATAACTGTGTTAAAGATGCATTTATAATTTTTAGAATAATTCTGGAAATGTCCTCCTGAAAGCACAACTCAATTCTGGAAATGTTTACATAAGTCTAATGAATAACTCAGAGCAGCTAAACAGGGGCTAAGTATATATCAGGTAGAAAGTTCTGACATGGTGTATTTTTCGTAGGTTTTGGTGTGTTTTCAGAGGGGGTTGTTTGTTTGTTTCTTTTAGTGGTTTTGTTTTGGTCTTGTGGAAGTTTTTTTGTGGTTTGTTTGTTTGCTTGGGGTTTTTTCTTTGTTTTCTTTATCTGTTTTTTTTAATTATTGCTTAGGCATAAAGCAACGTAAATACACCCCTTTGGTTCCAGATCTAAATGTGTGTTCCTCAACAACCTGGATCACTCAAAGTTTTGTTAGCTCAGAGATTTCTGCTGTGGTATTGTTTGGGTGCTGCAATCATGCTCTTAGAGTCATCATCAAAAGCAGCAACAAGCACTCTGAGTATGAAGTTGCATTCAAAATCTCCAGGCCTGAGAGTTTTAGGGGCTTTGAAAAAAAACTCCTAGGTATATGGTTTAAATGGATACATTCCTACAACATTATAACAGATGTGCTTTCTCATACATAATTGTTATTGTAAACCATATTTGACAATGATATTATAATAATAATAATAGTAATAATAATAGTAATTCAATGGTTCATTGACCATAGCATCCTCAGCATCGTAAACATTTACTGTCTACTAGCAGAAAGACATAAATGTCCAGAAAAATAGAATAAGAACTTTTCAGCAAAGCAGATCGCTGACCTCCTTATTATCTCCCAACAACAAAATGAAATATTAAGTGAAATTTACTTTGGTTTAGGAAAGTAAAATGTTGTTTGACTTTGTAGAATAAGATTATGCCAAGAAGTAAATCTGTGAATCATTATCCTGGGAAGTACTTTTGCTGAGCTTACTCCTGGTAAGATCTATCCCACAGTAAAGCCTTTTTTTTTTCCTAGAGAATTATTTGCCTCCAAACATGTTAACTAGTTAGAAAAATATATCTGAAGAGATCAGATGCAATATGCACACAGAATGCTAATTCCTCACATACCTGTAGTAATACTATGTTGGTTTACAATTTATGCTGAAATTTTCCTTTTTTTTTTTTTTTTTTTTTTTTTTAAAATTACAAGCATCTGTAGTACTNACAGAATGCTAATTCCTCACATACCTGTAGTAATACTATGTTGGTTTACAATTTATGCTGAAATTTTCCTTTTTTTTTTTTTTTTTATTTCTCTTTAAAATTACAAGCATCTGTAGTACTTAAAATACTTACTACAGTGGAAAAACTTCCCCTTCACTCTAAGAAAAACTGTGTCAATGTTTACCTGACACTTACACTGTGCTGAGAAGGGAATATGTTATAGAAGCGATAATTCATTCAACAGAAGCAGAACATTTAAATTGGAGAAACTAGATTAAAATTTTCAAGCTCCACATAGTCCTGAAACAAATCCCTAAATTGTGGATGTAGTGTCAAAAGCTAGTTAGATATTTGTGCCACGGCAAAAAGAGAAGGACAGGGTAAATGATGCACAATGGAGAACACCTCTGGAAGACCTGCTAAATTAGGAGCCTGTGCCCTGGCATTCTTGGTATGCAAAGTAGAAAGTCAGCCAAGGTCCAGAGCCAACTGAGAAGCAAACATGCATTCTGCACAGTGTTACAAGGGAATTTTGGAAAGCCAAACACATAGAGAGGGAAATTCATTTATAGCTAAAATAACCATAACAGATGCCTATAAAAGAGCTGCCATCACCACTAGAATACAGACTGCTTAGCTGGGAAAAACATTTGAGTGACTTCCTCATGGGGTTAAGTAATTTAATAACTTATCTGAAGATGGAATATAATGCAATCTATGTCTGAGAAAGCTCTACTATTACCAACCATACTGACACTGTGCATGAACAAAGCTCTCTCCTCAATGCACAGTCTAAGACAATTCTCACCTAGTCCACATCTAACTGGTTTGGGAGATTAACCTTTGCCCCAGATAAAAGCATGGCTAGAACAGCACATTTTGTTACCCTTCACGTTAATGACCACAACTTCTTTTCCTTCATTTCTCTGCACAAACTTGAGGCCATTAAACAACAGCTTGTAAAAATACCAAGCTATTTATAGAAATCAATACTACTCATTATGAATCTGGTAAATTATGTTGAAAAATGAGGGGGTTTAACTTGTATGAAAAGTAAATGAAACCTCAAAAAACCCCCAAGAGGTTGGCTGGACCAACTTCTTTAGACTTGAGCTCCAGGAGTTTCAAAGTATCTGGGACAGAAAGTAACCGTAACAGCAGTAAGAACAACTATGGAGTTTTCAGAATACTACTGCTTACATTAGTCTTGCAAAAAGACCCTAAAGGATGAAACAAGTCCATTTCATTGGGGGTCTGCTATGATTCATGTGTTAATAAAAAATATGCAACTTCTGCCTGTAGTACCTGAAAACGATGAGGAATCTGCATAACTTTTTTTGTATGCACTGCACAAGACAACTGAAGAGAAGAAACCACTAGAAAATGTATTATGAATGGTATAAATGAAAAGTTTGTGCTGGGTAGCACTTAATATCCATTATTGATTATGCATAATTGTTCAGAAGTAATATCCAGTGCATTAAAGGAAGAAATTGAAAATTATGTGATGAAATCGTGAATTCGAAAAAGACCTGCTAACCCATTATAAACATTTTGAACAAAAGAACTTCTTACCAAAAAAAAAAAAAAA
>VYXB01009655.1:324997-343600 GCA_013397135.1 Pachyramphus minor
AAAAAAAAAAAAAGAAAGGAAAGAAAAGGAATTGTAAAGAAAAAAGACCTGGGAAATAAATTGAAAAGGGAAGCAAATTACTACATGTTACTATAACTGGGACAGATTATAGCAAAGGATTATTAGAATTTGGAGGAAAACATTATTATTTTCTAAATTGAATTGGATTATTTATTACAGTTCTAAAAAGTATTGAACACAAGGAAGATTCCAAGCAAATATTAGATTAGACTGGGAAATAATATAAATGAAAGTAGAGGCTCTGAGATAAATCTCTATACAAACATTAAAAATATTAAATTCTCCTTCATGTAGCTCTGATCTGATAAGGATGGCTTTACATTTTCTAAATGGCTAGTCCTGTAGTTCAAGTCACTACCTATGTAGAAAAACTATTGTCCACATTTGTATTGCAGAAAATACCAAGTTCAGCAGAGGGATAATTTTCAGTCTTAATCAGGTCTCATATCACACTTCATACTTCACAAGCCTTCTGTGTGACCAGATTCTCTATATTCCATAGATGAGAAAATGGCACATAATGGTACCTTCTTTCTAACATTATTCATCTTCCCACCTTTCCAAAGCTGGAAAAGTGAAAATGTTGAAATGCTGACTTTCATTGTCTGTTGCCAAAGTCAAATAGAGTCTCTTTAGGACTTTTCTTCTTTTAATACTTTCTAACAAAAACTCAGAAGAAATTTATAATAAATATTAGAACTGCACATTCACGTTGATCATTAAACATATGTCTGCAGATGAAAGACCATAATCATATGTGAATGTAATTTTCCAAGACAGAAAATGTAGTTTACATCCAGCTTCAAGCGTTGGTTACTAGTATTTGGCTCAAGAGCAGTCCAAGCTGACCCTTCAAAAGCTGAACACTTTTCTCATAAACATAAAACACTAGGGAATTTGAAATATGAATAAATACTCTGGATTGATTTTAATAATTAACAGGTGAATCTTTTCCTTTTCCAGATTTCGTGTCATACTTTAACTCTTTATCCAAGTAACTTACAAGCATTTGGAGTTTGTAAATATTATCATACTTATCTGATGAGAGCATTTTTTTCTCATACACTGTGGATGTTCTTTTATTATCATTCTGTTGGGAGTAGACAAAAAAAGAACACCTTTGAAATGTGGAAAGCAAGCATTGTGGACCAGGAAGATCCTGAAACAGCAGAGATATCCTTCACAGAGTGGAAGGCAAGCGCAGTGAAAGCTGCTGGCGAGGAAGGGACACCGACCGAATCGCTTACTGCATGATGGACTGATATGTCTTGTGTTTTAAGTTCGGGAAGAAAACCTAATATTAAGTTGGACTCCATTTTGCTTCACACCTCCTTCTTCCCATAAGGACTTGATGTCTGCCCTGGCAGACACAGCAACAATTCTTCTATTGGTCTGATACCCCGAGGTACTGACCAGTCCCAAGTGTTGGCGGGCTTCCCCTGCCCAGCTGGCAGGGAAACTTGACAGCCGCCTCCCGGTTACCACCCCCTTATCTATATTCGTTTCCCCTGCCCAATGTTTGTAGGAGGATTTGCATGCTCCTCCTTCCCTCCGCCCAGTTTCCAGAACCTACCCTAACCGACCCTATATCTACCCTGAACCCCCATGAATAAATTTGAATCAGCTTTCACCCCTGCTTTGGACAACACCTCTGTCTCGGGTCTCTTTCTTTGGGCTCGGGAGTCTCAGCAGCGCTGCGCTACCTCCGCCGGGCTGGCACTACCGTGCCCTGCAGTCTCGCATACCCTGAGACAAGCCACCACCGGCTGCCTCGAGAGGAGACCCTCTCCCTCGAGGCTAGCGCAAGAACCCCTGACGCTCGTTCAGACCTTTCCCTGAACCAAAGCCGCATCATCATTCTTCCACCACAGAAGTGTTTTGCTATTCTTCACAGGCCTCTAAATCAATAATTCGGTTAAAATTATCATAACCAGAGGCAGCATCTTCACAGAATGACACCACATGCAAATTTAAAGTAAAGAGTCCATGTTACATTTGGCTATATTCTGGGACCCTAGGCCAAGAGTTTGAACTGAGGCCAGAAGCAAAGGACCAAAGCCAGAATTTTACACAATGAAACCAGAGAAGGCTGTATTCACTATTTTCCCTTGCTTACAAATTCTACCCCAGTCCCTCTTTATCATGCTGATAAAAAAGAATTGGTCACTGGGAAGCAAGAGAGGGAATTTAATTTTGATCACAGCCAAAATACGTTATGCAAATCTTGATGTTATAGTAAGTCAAGAGGGTTGTAGTATTGTGGAGGGAAGTTGTGGGGGTTTTTTTGTTGTTGTTGTTTTGTAGGAATGCAGTGAGTCTTTAAATCTCCCATTGAAATTATTCCCAGGTTTTTTTACAGAGAAGAAACCCAAAACAATGGTGGACATGCATTGATTTTGGTTATTTTTTAAGTGTATTCTTCTCCAGGTAAAATGCTTCCTAAAAAGGCAATTACAAACCCAAATCTCTTTAACTTATAATATTTGTCTTAAACTTCAATTCTATGCAGATGAAGCCAACTCCTTTCTCCCCCAGAAGGACCACTGAAGTGTGGGAACAGGGAAGACTAGCTTCAAGAGCTGTGCTCAAGGAGGACATCTCTAGGTACTCCATGATCCCTGAGACTTTAGGGTGAAGAAGCAGGCATAGCATCACTGCACAAGCCCTCCAGACATTGCTGCTGATTACGAAGAGGGTACTGTGTAAGGTCCCTGCAGGTGTGCTCCATCGGCACACTGACAGCCCACTCTGCTCTTCAACCTGCCTCTGTCCTCAGCAGCACTGTCAGAATCTGAGTACTTCATTAACATCTGTGAGTTAATTTCATTTCAGTGCTAAAAAAAAGCAACCTTCCCCACTGTGCAGACAAGACTGCCACTACTCAGAGCATAAGCAAACATTAATTTCATACATACAACCAGCGTTTTAGTTAAAGCAGACTCTGAATTTCTGAAGAAATATATACTTTCTAGACAAGGACTTGTGTCCTTACTGACCTCCTGTCTCAGATTAAAGAAACTGAAGTGTTTTATTAAGGAGGATGAGTCATGAGGAAGACCAAACTCCTCGCTCTAAGCAATTGTAAATCTGAAATTAAGAGAATACAATTGAGGAAGTGTGCAGAAAGAAAAAATAACAGCCCTTTATGAAAGGACATATGTGTATTGGCAGAACAACAAAGGAACACAAAACCAACCAAACAGTAATTCTGTACCCAAAAATCCCCCTCAAAATGAAGCAGTTTCTGCCTTTTGGTGCAATTCCCACCACGACTGGCAGGATCGCGCTGTTGGATCTCTGGAGGAGCAGCGCCTGCAGTTACTCTGTGTTGTCCGGCAGGGGGCGCTGTTGGGCTCTGGAGGTCACCGTGTGGGGCCCCGGTGTGTGGGAGAAGCCGAAATGGAGATCTCCCCCCACCGNCTCTCCGATGAAGTCCAAGCAAGCCTGGGCTGAGGGCAGAACAGAGCACAGGAAAAGCAGAGGCAAACCGGGGCCAGAAAACAGCCAGATGACCAGGCTAAAAACAAAGTGAACCTCGGATACCTCCAACACACACCTTGCCTGAGTTAGGGCAAAAGTGAAGTGCCTCCTGTTTATGAAGAGACAAAAAAAAACCCCTCACTCCTCCCCACAGTCTTCAGAGGGCTATCAACTTGGAATGTGGATCTGCTGGTTAGTTCTTTTTTGTGGCTCAATCACCCAAGGCAAACCAGCCTCCCCTATTCAACATCTTTCTTTTACAGCAGTGTAGGGAAAAGAAAAAAAGAATTCCCCCTTGGTTTTTTTTTAGAATAAGTAAATTTATGACACCTCTCTTGGGGGACATCAATCTCTTTGGGGGCTGGAACAAAGCCTATGGAATTGTCCATGTGATACAGTTTGACTGTACATTTTGGTTCTGTCCTAATAAAAATTTCAACTGTCATTACTTCTCAGAGAGGATATAAGTTGATTAATTAATGTGCATAAAGTCTGAGGGTTCCTTAGAAGGACGTAGAGAATAGTACCCTGACAGTAGATCAGATTTTGTAGTTTTCTCCTTCTGAGGGTCCATCATTAGATAAACATCTACATATAATTGTTTGGTTGAAGATATACTGATGATCCAATGCTTTTACTATGCAAGTTTCCTATGTACTGATAGAGGACTGACTTCTTCATTTATGACCTGCATTACTGGTATTTTATCTGAAGCACTTGACATGTGAACAAAAGTTAGAATAATGGATTAAAGGGTGGAGAGTTATGACAGAGCAAATATTTATAAATTGCATTTTTAATACGATTTAGAAATATATGATGCTTATTTGCATTTTCTTTTTACAATAAGAAAGGCTTATTACATTTTTCTGAGATACCTACCAATACATTTAATGAACTTTTGATTGCTTAATGCTTCATCCTCTCAGCTCCACCTTTTCTCTGTATGCATCACATTGTCCTTTATTGTCCCATCTGAAACCCAGATGCACAGTAAAATTTCCAAGTACCTAAATGACATAAATCACACAGATATCCCAGAAGCTTTTAGCTCCTAAGTGCTTCTGAAAATTGTATATAAATCTTACACCATCTTACATGATTTTGATGCTGTAATTGCAAATTGTAAATATTTTTGAAAATGCAGTTATATCAATCAACCAAGTATCACTTGCCACCTAGGAGTGTTATTTCCAGTGGTAAATCCAGGTACTTCTGACAGACAGGAATTGACATAAAAACGTTTGTGTACGATGGGGAAAAATGATGGAGAAGATGCTGGTTGGTGTTTATTTAAGTCTGTATAAGTAGATCTTGTTCCAGAATGCATGTGGGGCTGAACTGTAGCATAGAAACTCTCAAAGAGGCTGCAAGTATACAGAGTGAGTCTAGTGATGGTGAAAAGAAGCCTTGCTATTCTTTAAAGGCATGCAACATATCAGATTAGAGGGATGGAACACCTTTCCTTTGAGGAAAGGCTGAAAGAGTTGTTCAGCTTGGAGAAGAGCAGGTTTTGGGAATATGTCACTGTGGTCATTCAGTACTGCAATGGGGTCTATAAAGCTTTTATAAGGGTCTGTTGTGATGGGACAAGGGGTGGTGACTTTATACTGAAAGAGGGCAGATTCTGACTAGATATAAGGAAGAAAATTTTTATGTAGAGAGTGATGAAACACTGGCACAAGTTGCCCTGAGATATGGTAGATGTCCCATCACTGGGATCATTCAGAGCTCTGAACAACCTTTTCTAGTTGAAGGTGTCCCCTCCCACGAAGGAAGGGTGGGACTACATGACCTCAAAAAGTCACTTTCAAACCAAACTATTCTATAAGTCTATGAAATTTTTCCTGGATCATACTGGAAGTGATTCTTGCTCTATAATCTCTTACCTCTGCAGAGGTACTTCTGGATTTTGTTTCACTATTTAGTTGCAGTTCAGTTTGTTCTTATGTGGTCAGACAAAAGGAGGGTGCTTTCCATACCTTTTCTAAAACATACCAAAAGGCTAGAGAAAATGTACTTTGCAGACTGTTAAACCTGGAAACTGCTGCTCATTTGGAAACCATTACCAAGAACACATTTCTCAAACAAAGGATCTGTTTCATGCAGAGCTTAGTATTAAAAATGTTAGCGGGGCACTGCAGTTTATAGTAGTATATTGTATACAGTGTATATATAGTGGCTGAGCTGGAGTTCATTTCCCATAGTAGCCCACACAGTGTTGTGCTTTGCATTGGTACCTAGAAGGGTGTTGATAACACATCTGTGTTTGGGTACTGCTGAGCACAGCACCAACACTGTAACATTCCCTCCTCAGTTGAGGACAAGATTCTGGGAAGGTACACAAGTGGCCCAGCTGACCCAAACTAACAAAAAGGGATATTCCATACCATATGACATCAGCTTAGCTATAAAAGCAAAGGAAAGGAGCGGGAAGGGGGGCATTCATTGTCTCCAATGGCTGTCTGCTGATGAACTGTTGGCAATGCTGAAGCCCTGCTGCTCTGGAGTGGCCGACCGTTGCTGCTCACGGAAAGTAGAGAATAAACGGTGTTATCTTTCATTTCACTTTTGCACACACAAGATTTTTCTTTGTTTCTGCTTTAATAAACTGCCTTATCCCAATCCATGAGTTGTTTTCCACCTTACTCTCCTTCCCAGTCTGGTCGGGAAGGGGATTGACAGAAAGGCTGGGTGGCCACCCAGTGTCCAGCCAAGGTCAACCCACCAGAAGTAGTTAAGAAAAATCAAGAGAAAACTCAGGACACAGAAATAACCTACCAGAGTGAATGATAGTTCTCTGCCAGTAGAGAGGAGCTGGCTAGCTAGGTCCTTTTCTCTTAACTCACACTTTGCTCAGATGAACACAAATGCTTCTGCTTCAATCTAAAGCTGACAATTTCTGTCAGCTTTAGAAAGGCTAAACAACAGACCTCTCTACAGGACCAGAAAAAGTGATATGGTCAGTATTTTACTACCAGTAATCTAAGCTTTATGGGAAACTGCACCTTTCCAGTTTACTGTCTGCTTGTGCAAAACTCTTGTGCTAGACTTTAGAAGTTACTAAATACCAATTTATTTAAATCAATGACCTCAGAAAGAGTCATTAAGAATAATGGTAATAATGGCCAATGTACGCTGAATTACTCAAGCTGAGAATACAGCATGTCAAAACAATTTGCAAACCATAAACAAAAAATATTGTATTTTCATATAAATTTCCATAATGTTTGAATCAGATAATATTTGAAATTTCAGTTCCATGAAGCACAGAAACTAGAGAGTTTATATGCATGATATTAATGCAAGAAGAATCATGTATCTGATAATAATGTAACGAACAAAAATATTGTATTTCTTGAGAAAGGCCAGAGAGGAGGATTAAAGAGGTTACAAATTAGCACGGTTGTCCATTTCAGGTTCTCTGTTCTGAAGCAGTCTTCAGATTTGATGTAGAAATGCAGTTTCAACTTGCTTTGAGCACTCATACAATAATAAAAGCTATAAATATATTTACAGCTATAAATTATAGAATTTGAAGTTCTGTTTCCAAGGGATCCAGAATTCTTTGGTATTACTTATGGACCACTAATGCATACCTTAATCCTTAAAAAGGAGGGAATAACATGCTGGCTTTGCAACAGAAATCATAATAAGAATCTCAGGGCGCTTTACAAACATTAGCTGATTAATCCTCCCCATTGTTCAGAAAGTAGTTACTGTTAATGTAATCATTAGAAACTGAGACACAGCAAGATAAAGGCCTAAATTTTGCAATGGGCTAAGAAAAATGTGGGATTTTTTTTTTCTTTTTTGGTCTTTTTAAAAGATATGACAAAGATCTTGCAGGAACTCTTCTAACCATGTGACATGGAGCATTCTCATATTACAAGAGAAAATGTTGGGATATGATATTCTTGAAGCTAGCTTTCCCTGATGGCAGAAGAAATATAAAAATTGAAACAAATTATTTACTATCCTCACAATTTCACCAAATTTTGTGAGCATTTTTAAATACTTTCCTAAACACAGTAATCTCTTTGCTGAATAATAATGTACCCTACAAAATAGAATTTTCTCACTTCTGCAAGTAAAATGTACTTGTTTCGTTGTGGGTTTAGTTGAATTGAATATATTCCCCCACAACAGAATAAGTAAATTCAGTTATTAAGCAAAATGTGTACAATATTTTTATTGTAATAAGAGGCAATAGTGTAGAATTGAGCTGTGCAAATTAAAGGATTTAAACACTTTTGAAGAATTTGTGGTTGTTTTATCCAATAATTTTTATAATATATCTATTTTGCAGAATTTTAGCCACTTAATGCTACTATTCCAGTAATTTCCACTAGAAAAACTCATGCAAACCAATGTTCAGAAAACCTAGAAATTTCGCTGCCGTTACTCTGGTGTTCTCCAGATGAAACCCAAGACATAATGCTGCTATGAAACATACCAGGCTCTGCAGATCCATCTATTATCAGCATAGAAACTAACATACTGAATCTCTTCATCACTGAAACGAGGTAACATAGCATTTGGAGTGAGACCACAATTCATGTCAGAATTTCATTCTACCTATGATTTCCTTCTTATGTTCACACGTGATCAGAAGGCAGCTACAACAATATTTCAAATTCAAGCTGCTTTCTAATCATGAAAACATTAGAAAATACTATACTATTTCTTTTAGTTTTTACTATATGAGAAAAATAATAAAAAAATTAATCTTAAGATCCAAACTTAGGAAGTAAAGGACAAAATGACTAAAGAAAAAGATATTAACATTTTCTTCCATACCTCTCTCTCTCTCCATGTCCAAATTACACAGCAGAATTACAGTTGTGGAATTGGGGAAAAGGCAGGGTTAAGGGTTGGGTACAGAAGAAACAATAGAGCACAGATTTTTTGCTTTTACCTCAAACTATTTAGAAGGAAGAAAAGTGCCAGTCTTTTATCTTAATACAGGTCAGTCAGCTTGAAGAAGCATCTCTGTGATCTTGCAAGAAAAACAAATCAATATGTTTAAGCACTTAATTTTTTCCTGAACCAGACCTATTTTCCCCCATATCCCAATGGTTATGTCTCCCACAACATATGACAGTTTTTTCTCTCTCTGGAACATTGCCAGAATTCATTCTTGCTTTCATCCTGCCCATGTTGACACCTCATTAATTCCTTAATGGTTTTAACATTTTATTTCTTCCTACTGGATCTATATTCTGTGAAATTAACCATCAGCAAAAAATTCCTTTTTTCTTTACCTGATGGAAAAATAAAGGAAGAAGGAAAAAGCCAAATAAGGGAAGTGGGTAGGTAGGGGTGGTGTGTTTGTTCAACCACCCCTCAATAGAGTTTCAGAGTGTCTGTGTAAGGCACAAATGTACCTATAGCTTCCCCTTAATTCATTCTTCTTTTCTTCTTGTCTGTTCAATTTTCCAACCTGGGCTCTGCAGAATTATCAACTTTCCATTTCCATTTTTCGACATGAAAATGAAGAATGTTAAGAGTCTTCTCCGTTTCCTATCAAGTTAAGTGCAAACACCTACATTGTTCTGTTTTTAATGACTTCCATGACTGATGATGAACAGATGGCAAGATTGGGTTAAGTCTTAGAGAACCAGAATGTTGATTAATAATAGAACAAATCTGGCACAGTTCTAACATCCAATTTCTCTTTGCTTTTTTCCTCCAATGCTTTATCTTATTTTAAATCTACCTTCTAAATCTCTTTTTAGCTTGGCCCTTTTTACTTCTGAGCAATCAATTCTGTTCTGAACATCTCCCTGTCTTGGAGTTTTCTTGCTGTAATGTGTTACAACATTAGGGGCTAGGTCTTGGAACACAAGCAGTTAAATAAAATGTAAAAGTATGCAGTGTGACTATTAAGGGCTTTTCCGATTTTTTTTTTCATTGTAGTTGGCCTGTTTTTGAAGTAGAGTTACGATTAAAAGTCATTTTATTATAGATGTGCAAAAAAATCTTCCCAGCTGCAAGCAATGATTCTCTCCAGTGAAATATACCTGGCTAATAAGATGCAATCTAGTAGCATGGAAGAGGAAATACAGCCAGTTGTCTTTCTTCTCCCTTTCCCAGAAACACTTGTTCATTAGGATTATGAGCAAAACATTTTTTTGACCTGAGGTTCCATCTCTCAACTCAATCTCTAAACACGTAGTGCTCCTTCCTGGATAAAAATGAGAGCAGTTTAATTGCCCTTGATGTTCTTCTCTTGTCAGCCTGAATTTAGTTACATCTTTCTAATCCGAGACTTATGCAAAGGCATAGGAAGAGATCAGCTTTGGCACAAGGAGTACTGAGAGACTTACCTCATTACTAATGTTTACTCAGAACTGAGCAGATAAATCTATAACTCAATGTTTCCTCGAAGGTGTAAAGAAGATGTTTTCACTTCTCTTCACATTATCTTAAAAACTCACAGATGATTCTAACAGTGTCTTTTTCTTAGTGTATGAACCACAGAATATATAATGCAAAGAATTCTCTTCCAAATTTTAGCCATGCTCTACATTACAAACACTGGGCCATGCTGTTAGCAGAAACTCTTGAAGGCGTTCCAGCACACTTTCCCAGAAATGTTTCTGACAGTGTGAGTATCAACTTTGCCACTCTTTGACATGGAGAGAATGTACTTTTCCAAGAAGACAGATATTTTGGCCAATGCAGAGCTGTGAATTGAAGACCTTGGATTTTATTTCATCAGTCCCTCTGCAGAAGCTTTTCACAGCCTGATACTGTCAGCTGGGCTAGCCAAGAGTGTTCTCCATACACTCAGGGGGACTGTTGCCAGGTTCCCAAAGAGGAAAGCAAGGTAGGATTTCTTTTCTATTTTCATGCACCTCCATGAAATTAGAAATTTCAGTCTCTGCTTAGGCTTGATACAATTCCAGTTGGATATAAGTAAAAGACATGGTTTAGCTGAACTATCCATCCACCTTCAACAAAGTCAACAATTAAAAATACGGGATGAATTTTAAATAAATTTAAAGCAAAGGTAGAGATTCAAAAGAATAACATTATTTTCTCTGAGTGTTGGCTGTGAGAGCACCTTTGAGGTTCATACCTATATGTACCTCCTATATATAGGATTGTCTTACACATGTATCCCAGGATTAAACTCTGGAAACATTTCCATTTTGCATAAAGCACTGTTTATGAGAATACTTAGGGAATCCTTGGGTGATTCTGTTATTGCACAAGAACCCACCAATAGAACTTTGACATTACAAGAGTGAACCTTATACTACCTTGAAGTTTCTCCTGTCTTCTAACAGAACTCTGAATTGCATTTTCAGGTGCCTCCTGAAGGACACAGCAATTTATTGATATGCACCAACAACATTCACAGCAGCCACTAACCTGGCATGCAGCTGCCTAAGGTAACCAGCTCTGTGTCAATGCCAGAGTCCTTATTTCTTACGACAGATCTAGATACCAACTCCACTAGCCTTCAGCTAAAGGGAACTAGCTATCTTTCCTTCCACCCACGGAGTGGTGAATCTTCTTTGTAATTCCCAACTTCAGAAAAAAATAAGGTGGAGATTGTAGCAGTGGTTCTGTGTTCTCTAAAGCACTTTACTGAAAAATTGAAAAACCACAACCCTGCTTCAAATCCCTCGCCTGCTGATTTCAGGATACGAACAGCTATGGATATGAAGACTTACCAGGATATGAAGACTTACCAGAAAATATTTTGCATCTTTTGCACAGTAGGATATGTTCTGTAATAACTCCTCAAACCAGACCTCAGCAGCCTGTAGCTGAGAATTCCCTTGAAATGCTGGCAAACACAAAGATCATCAGAAATTAAACTGAATGAGGAGCTGGAGAGGTTTGAGTTTTCAGGTTCTTTAATGGCCAAATATCTGAAGATGAGATAGATGAGTATATGTTTTTCCTCAAAGGTGGATTCAATGCTCAAGTTACCCTCCTTCAGTTAAGAAGTGAATTTTTACTTGTATGAAATACAAAATATTATTACAGAACTCATAGATGAGATGCATAATAACATAGAAAGTTAGGGCAGAGAGAGGTCTCAATATTTTTAAACTATCATATGAAGTTCAACCAATATTTTAACGGGTATGATGCAGTTTTTACTTCTGTCAGGTTCTGGCCAAGACACTCTTACACTGGTGATTTGGATTTCTCTGTCACACCCTTCATATTTATTTTAGATATATAAATATTTGTGTAGATAAGCAATATTTTGACAAAAAAGTTGACTCAGATGTTTTCCAGAATTGTAATCTTCCAAGTCATCCTTTATGAAATGCATATTTTGAGAAGAGAAAACTTGTGTGAAATATATCAGAAAGCAGTCTTGGCTTCCTTATGCCTATATGCTTTTTCATACAGTCTTATGATTATTTGTTTAAAATATCAGTGATTATACTCAATTTCTTTTTTTAAAATTTGATTTTATATTTGATTGAAGCAATAACTGCACTCTGTAGTTGGGCAAGAAGACTAGATGAGCTCTGATAAAATAAGATTGAACATCTGTCTTTGCCAAAAAAAGGGAGTTTTAAACTTTCTGCATTTAATGAATTTAGATTCACAGATCTGCAGTGAGAGAAGGACATCAACTTCTTATAAAATAATCCTTATTCAGCTGTATATGCCCAGTTAGAGTTTGGATGCTCTTTATCTTATTTCCTCAACAACAGGTATTGAGCAAATTGGGTTAACATAGCTTTCCCTTCTGAAGCTACTGACTTTAAAAAAATAAAATAAAATAAAAAAATTCTTGGCCACTTTTGCCCTTTCAGCTGTGGAATGCACAACAAGCAA
This sequence comes from Pachyramphus minor, assembly GCA_013397135.1. Lineage (NCBI taxonomy): Eukaryota > Metazoa > Chordata > Aves > Passeriformes > Tyrannidae > Pachyramphus > Pachyramphus minor. The sequence continues at coordinate 337,313 of VYXB01009655.1, forward strand.
TTGTTGAACAGTATTGTTTTCTGCCCATCACAGTGCAAATACCTCTGATAAATTGGAACAATAAAGGCTTCAAGCATTACAATCAATACTTAATGGAATAATGTAAATCCAGCTTGTGTATGACTTGTGGATTGTGTTCTGTTGCAAAGAGCAGAAGATTAATGCACAGCAGTAGAAGTGCATCTTTTTTTCCCTACAGTCTGAACTATAAGAGAAACACAATAATGTGCTAAAGTTGCTCTGCTTGTATTGTGGAGTTATTACTATGTTTTTCAGCCTAGTTTAAAAGGAGCCAGAGAAATGTTGTGTCTCCCAGAGCTCTGTAAAAACTAAGTTAATGGTATTCTCGGTCTTTAGACACATTCACACATCTTCCATCTGGTTGGGAAGAAAAAAAACCCAGATTTCAATAACAAAAATTATACAGATCTGCCTTTAGGCAACAGAAAATGCATGTGATAAGGGAATAGCCATGAAGTGTAAAGGAGTATTTAGATCTTAGGGCTTATTGACTGGAGACTGTAAAGGAGATGTGAAGGATGTGTGAAAAATCCTAAATAAAAGAGCTTGAATAACATATAATGTGAGTAAGAAAATGTGCTAGAAAGGAATGCAAATGTCACTAAAGAACGTGGTAAGAGAGAGTGGGATGGAAGAAATGAATGACAAAAATGAAGATAAGGGGCATTCTGCATCCAGTCATTGGTTCAGGCAGTATATTGTATTCTGCAATTCAGTCAATTGGGTATGTTACTCTCAGAAAGAACAACAAATGCACAAATCAAATGTACAAATCAATCTTTCCTCTCTCTTCTTTGCCTCTATCAGGTTGTATTTTGACTTCAAATCAGGAAAAATCAAACTCAACAGGCAGTGAAAATTTCAGAAACAGCAAGCAGAAATCATATTTTTAATGCTCACTCCACACATTCAAGAGACATTACTATTTAGAAAATCCATTTGACAAAAATGGTGACTTCAAAGCATATAGTATTGGGTTTTGAAGTTAAACAATAGAACAGGAAGAATGAACAAAGATTCAGTTATAACCTATACTGTTTGGATGCACATAGGGTTACTGGAAATATTATACTGGGTCACGTACATTCCAATATCAGGCCCAAAGCCTCTTGGAAGTTTTGGGCAAGGTTTCTTTTTTATTTTTTTTCCTTCTCCCTTTGCTGTTCAAATGACAAGAAATGTCATTTTTTCCACTTGCATGAATAGAAGACAGGTGAAGAGGTATGCTATGTAAGGCCTAGTTTCCTGCTTCTCCAGGAAACACAACAAAGTAACATCTTTGTTCGACTTCTAAAGCACATAAAGAAAACAGATATTTTTTTAATTTTGTTTTCACTATCGCCACTGCTAACGTGATAGCAATAAAGTTAGCAGTCACCTCTATCCTAGCACAAAATTTATTCATGGACTGCTTACAAGAATGTTATTTTATACTAGTGTTGACCTTTATTTGACCTTCAGTTTGGCAGGAGTCTCCTCCTAGATGTTACCCTCACAATGCTCTTGTAGACTGAGATCATGCTAGATCTCTTTTAGGCTAGAAGAGTCAGAGTATTCCAGTCTTCCAAGAGGCACTTTCTTTATTCCAGAAGCCTTTATACATAATCATTTCTGTATAAGTCATCTTTCTGGAAGAAAAGTAGCTAAAACTGTCATTTCTCTGTTCCAGACAATATGATCAGAAATTCTGCACTGGGATATGAAAGAAGAAAAAGAAAAATTTGGAAAGAATAGTCTGGAAATTTCTGTTCATTGCTTATTCATAGATCCAAGTCTTAGCTGTTTATTAAAGAATAAATTAATTTTTTTTACTTAAACCCAACAAACCCTAAAATATAAGTTTGATTTGAACTGACTGATGTTATTCTGGAATGAGGTCTAGGAGAAAAATCAATATTTCCATAAAAATTTTAGTTCAATTTTTGGTAGCACGAAAAAAAAGCAAATAAAACATTAGAAATTATTTAAAAAGCAGTAAAGAAATAACAAAACAAAAACCAGACAAAATAATTAAACCACTGTACAAATCCATGGCATGTCTGCCTCTTGAATACCATGGGGTACTAAATTTTCCAACTCAAAAAGTGAATAGAAGACCTGGAAAACATTGAAAGGCAGCAAGAAAGCTAATCAAAGCCTGCAGCACCAAAAAAACAATTTAATAGGCTTATACTCATCAGCCTGAAAAATATGCAAATGAGAGTGGCTGTGGTAAAGTTTTATAAAATCACTGGTGACAGAGAGGCAGTGGAAATGGAACTGCTGGTAAAGCAACAGGAATAACATTTCCTTCTATCTGGAACGCTGAAGCAAGATCACATCCCGCAGAGGATACGCTGAACATTCACCACCTTGTGCTGTGCTAGTGTTTCTCCCCTTCATCTACATGTATGGCTATGGGTAAAGTGAGATGGGATACAGCAAGGCAATCCAAAGTCTGTAGAGACAAAATTATGCAAAAGCATTATTTTACTACCAATACCTTACTGCCAAGGTCAACCATTCTTTCTGTCTACCTACGCAGCACTACGGAGCTTCACAGCGATGAAGCTTATTCTGCCCACAGATATCTGACTAGCATCCTTCAAATGTCTGAAAACCACACTGTAATCAACATAATAATACAAAATATACACTATAAAATATCTTCTAAATATCTGATGAGAATTAACTCAGAGACTATCTCTACAGATATCCAACAAAAAAGTTTGAAGAGAAGATAATTTTCAAGTGTTAACACTGCCATATTATTCAGCAAAGAAGTTGACACATGCCCTACTTCAGTTGCTGACCTAATTTAACAAAAAGTCATCTCATGGGACAGACTTTTAGTGACTCTGAGGACAGAGCATAAGAAAGAGATGAGGGATGAAATCCTGCCATATGCTATAACATATGTACAATAACATTTAATGCTTGCACTGCAATGAATTAATGTCAACATCAAGCTCTCCAATTTAAGCACACCCTGATAAATTCCAAACTGAGTTTTACACAAAGAATAGCCACATTTATATAAAAAAGGCCTGGAGAACTATTCAATACCATTACTCTTCTGAAAACCTAATAACACACCTAAACACAATATTTTAATTTTAAAATCTGACTGTTTTCTGTTACAAATGACATTAATGTTATAACATATGACGGTAGAAACTGCACCAGGTAAAATGCCCCATACCTTTTTGTACAACTTTTCGACAGGGCCTAAATGAATTATTATTATTTACCACTTGTACCCAAAGGTCCCTTCTAGCCCAGAGACACACTACTTTCAGTATATTATAAATAGTAAGAAATTCTGGTCCAATCTAAAAGAATTTACAGTCAATGACTGTTTGAAGAGTTTACACTGTGCTTAAAATACAGTTCAAGAGGTTTAACTGTCTTCACAAAAACGGCAGATTTCTCAATATTAAGTTTATAGATTTCTGTGGGACATGAGCTTAAGACCTCAACCGGCACAGATCTTCTGTGTTTGTTTGCAAAATCATGCTACAAATGTGTACAACCGTGAAATGGGAATTCATTTAAACCTATTTGGAAATGGAAAGAAATGACATCTTATATATATTTCGTGGAAATACTGTAAAAGGGCATTTCTGAAAATGTTCCTTGTGACTGAGGTTCGTCAGGATTTTGAGAACTCTTAGAAGTCAAATTCCTTGCTTTGTAACAAAAAACCCCAAAACTGAACAAAAATCTAGTATGACATTTTTTAAAAAAAATTGTCAATTAATAAGTTCAATCATTAGATTAAAGGAAATGTAAAAAAACCAGCCAAGAATTCATTGGAAAACTGTTTCTGTAGCCATGACTGTAAGTACCATGTGAAATCAACTACAAATGCCAGATGAAGTCATACTGAAACCAAGGTAGGCTAGAATTTAGAAGAGATTATATCTCTGTAAAGAGTTGTTTCTCAGAAATGATTTAAAATATTGTAACTTTCAAGAACAATGAATGTCTACAAGGCATGTGTACAATCACAACTTTGGAGAGGAATGTGTAGGATGGGATGAGTGATCAAAGGAGTAAGACGCTGATTGCTCCTTTATCCCTCCCATTGCTGATAATTTTCTTGCCATGTCTCTTCATTAAATTTCTCAAATACAGAAGCAGCTAAGTTTTACCAATATAAATGTGATTTTACCAATTCTACATCAGGCAGCAAGCTGCAGAAATAGGAGAAAAAACTGTCCTTCAATGTCTAACTTACAGTAGCTCACACTGAATTTTTACCACTGTCAAACCTCAAAATATGAATTATGTATTTTTCTATCACTGAATGCATTTGAGAAACAAGAGGCAGTTCTATTTCTTTGTCACTGCCAATGTGCAATGATAATTTTGTGCATACTGTACAAAGGTGCATATTTCAAAGCTTGCTACATATGTAGCACATTGACAGGTAGTGGCACAACAAAAGAAAAACAAAGAAAAATGCAGAAAAAAGTACGGGCTCCAGTTACCAAGACCAGCTTAGTTCTATGCTCATTCTGTGACTCATTGTCTCCAGTTGTAGGCTATATTTTCTAAATTAATATTTACAAAACCTCTGTTTTGGTGATGGTCAGTTAGTTCTTTTTCAATGTTATGGAAGTGCTAAGTGCTACTACTAAGTGTTCAAGATAGGATAATACAGTACATTTGTCCCTCTTTCACATGGATTTAACACAGTGAAAATTATCCATATGTTACAACATACGGCAGAATTCCACTATCTCTTCATATACCTGATTCCTCATTCTTAGTGTAAAAAATTGGCTCTTTCACAGGGGGATACTGAACTAAATTGGGCCACAGACTGAATGATCCGTAATTTACTAGAGCAGGTTGATGAGAGAAAACTGAGAAACCAAAACATACAACAAATTCTTTTTTATATTAAACAAACAAACAAACAAACAAAAGGAAAAAAAACAAAACACCATAATGAAAGGTGCAGTCATGGTATATAAGTCATATGCAATTTTTTGTCTTTTTCCATAGACTTCTAGATTTTTTTCCCCCACCCCCTTTTAAAAAACCAATAACATTAAGTGACCAGTAGAAGGTAAATTTTTTCTTATTCTAACTTTCTTATTCTGGCTCAAATCCTTTCAGAAACTGAATGTTATGGTACATACTAGAATGCTCAGTTTCAAAATTAGCTTAAAAAATTACCTCAAATTTACCAAATAAAACTCTGTACTCAGCATTTGAAAAGTAATTAATTTTTTCAGTTCCATTTCTTTCCATTTTTAAAGGTGAACCAGAAATGCTTAATTCTCAGTAGATTGTGAATCTCTAGACCTCCACACCATCATCCCATAGAAATTACTAAAACCTCTATTACTATTTTACAAAGAGAAGTACTGGAGACTGCAAAAACTATGAGAGCAACTGAAAATAAAATCGTGACTTTTGGTAGGGAATTATTGACTGCTGTCACAATGACATCAAATATTTTCATAATGATAAATATATAAATTATAAAAATAAGTAAAATCTTGATTGTGTTTTCACATAAAGTAAAAATGACACCCAGGTCAGGCGGAGAACCGAGTTAAATAATCATAAACCTTGATTTATGCACAGTATGTGGTTTTTGAATACCCAAAAATATAATCCTATGGAAACGACAAATTCAGTAGATTGTTTTCCTTACAAGGTGTCTGTTCCACAACCAATTATGTATTCCACAAACAAAAATGTTTTGCATCCATTAATAGAGTTCAAGGAACAATAGGAAGAGAAATGCTCCAATGAGAGCAAAATCTGTAGAAAGAGAAATTAAGATCCTTGAAAAATGATCTGGGAAAAAGATAGAATTTCTACATCCTTTCTCATTTTGCTGACCTGATGAGGTCAGCTCTTGGTGTTGAACTTAGTGCAGCTGAAGAACAGCTAACACATTTACAGCAGGCTGCAGGTCCTCCAGGGAGCTAAAATTGAAACAAAAATGGAAGTGGCATCACAGAAAAAAAAAAAAAATTAATAGTTTTTAATTTATTTTTGCTTTACCTCTACACCAACAAATTTGGTGACGCAACTCCAGTTGATCAAGTCACATTTCTGGATGTGATAGTACAGAGCAGAGCAAAAGCACTCAGGATAACAAATAAAGATACTAGAAATTTCAAAATATTAAATAGCTGCATTAACTTAAGTAAGCTTAGATATGTGAGACCATTTTACAGCACACTTTTACCAGTAACGCCTCCAAGTCAAATAATTTCTGATGAATTGTAGAATTTCTTTCAGAAAGTTATCTTCTCTTAATTT
>VYXB01009655.1:343699-381155 GCA_013397135.1 Pachyramphus minor
TTCCACTGGGTTTTTTTTCTGAAAAATACAGTATCAGCCACCAGAGTGTATCACTTAGTTGTATATACATAGAAAAACACAGAAACTTATATAAGTTTCTTAGAAGGTTACAGAAAATAGGACAATGATAACCTAGTCATCATAAAGTAGATTTTAGTGTATGCATATAGTAGGATATACTGCTGATGGAGGAAGCCATTAATAAGTGTTTGGTATCATGGTGTACCAAGGTATACGTTGTTTACGTTACTTTGGACTGAAAACTAGAGGTTTTTCTTTTTTTTTAAAAAAAGAGCTGTCCTGTAACACTCCAAGATCAGCTATCACTGAAGAGTTTTCTGCATCTAAAAGTAAGTTAATCAGAGTTCATCTTCAGCTGTGAAAAAGTGTCCCCGAAGTTATTTAGTGAGTTTGAAGACCTAAAGCAATGTAAAACTAATCCATACATAAACGTTTTTAAGACTGACTTGCTGTGATTCACAGCCACTGTCTAAAACAGTAGCATAAACATAGCCTAAATCTTCAGGAGTCAGATTAGGAGAGCATACAAGAATGTAAAACAANTTCAGAAAGTTATCTTCTCTTAATTTCAGACCAGAAAAAATCCACTGGAAGAATGGTGGGAGTTTTATTTCAAAGACCATTACACTACTGAAAATTCATTCCTCAGATCAAATGTGATTCTGTTTAACTTTTTTCTTTGGTTTATTAGACTCATTATGGCCACTTTCTGAAAGAAAGGAAAGGAATTACATTACCTTACACCTTTACCCGTGTAAGGAATTAGAAAGTAGTATTAAATCGTCATTTGACATTCTGATTANCATCATAAAGTAGATTTTAGTGTATGCATATAGTAGGATATACTGCTGATGGAGGAAGCCATTAATAAGTGTTTGGTATCATGGTGTACCAAGGTATACGTTGTTTACGTTACTTTGGACTGAAAACTAGAGGTTTTTCTTTTTTTTTAAAAAAAGAGCTGTCCTGTAACACTCCAAGATCAGCTATCACTGAAGAGTTTTCTGCATCTAAAAGTAAGTTAATCAGAGTTCATCTTCAGCTGTGAAAAAGTGTCCCCGAAGTTATTTAGTGAGTTTGAAGACCTAAAGCAATGTAAAACTAATCCATACATAAACGTTTTTAAGACTGACTTGCTGTGATTCACAGCCACTGTCTAAAACAGTAGCATAAACATAGCCTAAATCTTCAGGAGTCAGATTAGGAGAGCATACAAGAATGTAAAACAAAGGTTTTTTGTAATAGGTTTACGTATAGGTAAATATGTCTGCAGTTTGCTCAGCATGTGTTTGACTGCAGTTAGGCAGACAAACTGGAATGTAACAACTAGAGGGTTTTCCCCGTAATTCAGTCAGATTGAAGCAAAGTTGAGTCTTCCTCAAATGAAAAACTAGTTCATTAACTCTTTTGTTAGGTTTGTGTAACAACTTCCCAATAAACTATTACTTAAATATTGTGAGGACTGGCAACAGCAGGCTAATTCTTATTAGCATCAGAGTTTTGCCCAAACATTTTTTATTTCCACAATTAAGCTGGAAATCTTTGCAAAAATTTTCTTGTCTGTACAGCCTGGCAGAAAAGAAAAGACAAGCAGGCAACACTGAAAGAAACTAACACCTCAGTAGTGTCTTTCAAAGTTGAATGGTTTGAGAGTCATTGTATGAAGACCTGATTTCCTCTAGTGGACATTATTTCTGACATCAGTAGTTTTCCTTATGAAATCCAAGTCAAAATGGTGTATTTTATGTACACATATATGCAAATGATTCTTTGCAGCTTGCAGAAGTGCAATTTTACTGTACAGGTGACATATAACCCAGGTTCATGCGCAAGCCACATAAGTTCTGTTAGCATATCCACCTAGCCCGAGCATTTTGATCAAGCAGCTTAGGTTTGGCACCATGCAGAACAAAAGCTGCATCTACAGAGCAAGCCCATCTTGACGGATTTGAGGCCTGTGCATCTCAGCATATTGAGATGACCTTGTCTTTTGGACAAAACAAGACCAGTTTCTGAATCAAAAAGCAAAGATCGTAAACATTCCCTCCTAAAGGACCATTATTTACTGTCACATCTACATTTCTGTCTATGAATAATATAAAAGCTATATCCAGGGAAGCTGCAAAGACTGCAGAGAAATTCAAAAGCTCTCATAGTATTATGAAAAATACATCCCAGGAAGAGTAGAAGGGACAAAGAAAGTAATAACAAAAATATAATTACATGGCAGATGTAACATGATGAACATAAAAAAGTCATTACACAAAATGACTCCTCACAAAGCAGAAGATGTATGTTTTCAGGAGCTCCCTTTAGTCTCCATATAAATAAATTTTTCCTTAATTTAGTCACATAAGAGGAAGAAGTGCAAGTACTTCATCTATTGGGCGGCCTCTTTCTGAGTTTTAAGAGCACCAGTTTTTCTGCATGAGAGGCATGCAGGCTAGTAGCTAGATAACTGTACATTTTTTGTGTTCCACTTTGCAGAGAGGTATCTGGAAGTAGAACCACTAATTTAGGGTTTGACAAATGTCCTAAAGCTTATCTTTCTCCCTGTTTGGAACATGGTGGGAGATATTCTGGGTTTGTTGGGCAGAGTGGGGGGCATCTTTACCACTGGTGGATTTTTTTCCATTAGAAAGGGATAGACTTCAATGACATTTTTATATATTTCAATATGTACTCTATCACAAATAATTCCTTCAAGTAAGAGAGAAATAGCAGTGTCCTGGTTTCAGCTGGGGCAGAGTTAATTTTCTTTTTACTAAAAAAAAAGGTTTTACAAAAACTTTTTCGTTTGGTTTCAGTATGAGAATAACATACTGATGTTCTAGTTATTGCCAAGTAGTGTTTACCCTAAGGCAAGGACTTTTCAGTTTCCCACATTCTGCCAACCAGCAGGTGCACAAGAAGCCAGGAGGGAGCACAGCTGGGACAGCTGACCNTTACTAAAAAAAAAGGTTTTACAAAAACTTTTTCGTTTGGTTTCAGTATGAGAATAACATACTGATGTTCTAGTTATTGCCAAGTAGTGTTTACCCTAAGGCAAGGACTTTTCAGTTTCCCACATTCTGCCAACCAGCAGGTGCACAAGAAGCCAGGAGGGAGCACAGCTGGGACAGCTGACCCAAACTGGCCAAATGTCATGCCCAGGGTGTTGGGACCCACTGACCACTGCCGGGGGGTGGGCTGGGCATCATTCAGTGGTGGCTGAGCAACTGTTTCTCTTGTTTCTCTTGGTAACTTTCCCTCTCTCTTTTTGTTATGTCCCTTATTATTAGCACTAGTAATAGTAGTAGTAGTAGTAATAGTAGTTGTTGTTGTAATTATTACAATATTTTACTTTATTTCAATTTTTAAACTGTTCTTATCTCAACCCGTAAGTTTTACTGCTGATTTTTTTCCTGATTCTCTTCCCCATCCCACTGGAGGGGGGCACAGGGGTAGTGAGTGAGCAGCTGCATGGTATGTAGTTGTTGACTGGGATTAAAACATGACAGGCAGGCAAACAGTGAATCTTAAAACCACCATAGGGAGTCTCTCTGTATATCTTCCTGATGAGACAGAAGCAGCAGGATATATCATCCCATATTCAGTGTTTGACAGGCTAGTGTCTCTATCAGCAGTCTGAAGGAAGTAAGCCCATTTGAAAAAATGCATGATGACTTAAAGTTTCTATTTACTAATGAGTTGAAAGCTACTTCCAAGAAATCTAACAGTTTCCAAAATAAAGCAAGAGTGGCACAACAGTCAGTATTCTAATTCAACAATTTTAGAAAATAACACAGCAACTAGAAAGATTCATTTTGATAATATAATAATAAACAAGTCTTTCTTGTGTACCAACAAATGAACTAAGTACCTAAGTAAATTAAATGAACAAAGACTTCTGTATAATCTGAAGAATAAGGAAACTCTTCAGCTTTGACAGGAAATCATGTGAAAGCATCCTTTGCTCAGATTCAACAGGTAGTATTGCCGAGTGAGGAATCAACTGAAATTTTTAATGTGCTTCTTTTACATGTTAATTTATAGAAAGGTCAGATTTACCTCACAAAACAAAACTAAATGGTTGGGCCAGGTTTGACTATGGATTGAGTTCTGTACTATGCAACATATGTGCAACATGACAAAGAGCATTTAAACACAGGATGAAAGTTAGCTCAGGTTTCAGCAGTAACACGTATCAGTTTCAAGCTTCTAGACTGCCTATCACTCACTAAATATTTTCATTACTCATTCATGGAAAATGTGCTCTGGAAATTATTATTAATAATTGCTTTAGTGACATAATGACAAGAGGGTCTGCTTCTGTTCCTACTTCATCCCTGTGGTGAAGAATCAGACCTTTCAATTATACTTTTTAGCAATAACTTCTGTATGCTTTGCTACACTTTTATAAATGTTTATTGCACTTGAGAGGTGGGGCTGAATCTGCCTGACAGAGACTACTGCTAACCCTTTGGGCTGTATTTCACTGCCTACAAACCCAACCAACCCTCTGTAACTTAATAACTTAAATGTCTTTTTCTTAATACTTCTGTCTCATCTACACTGAGCACTTTTTTACTGATTAAAATGTCAAGACTGAAAAATCCATTAATCCTTTCTAAAATGGGCTGCAAAATACAAACTACAATTTATTACATTCAGTCTATAATTAAGAGTTTATATTTTATTTTCCACCTTTTTATCCCTACAAATGTTTGATTTTTCCTGACTCTATACTGAACAAATCTTTTTCCTAATTCATCCACACTGCAGCTCTGTTTTGTCCAACAAATCTTTGCTGATCTACCATTACACAAAAATTTGGAAATTTGTATCAACTTTTAAGGGAATAGTTAAGATTATTATGCACACAGATATAAATTTAATTCAAGAAGTCTATGTCCCTTTTACAATTAACAACTTTTAATTTTTCAGTTTAAAATAGCAATCAGCTTCTATGGCTGAGGGCTAGTTTATTCCTTTGACGTTGGCTACTAAGAATCCTTGGAACATAAATATATGCAATAAGCCAATAATTCTGCCTTTCTGCTGCTCTTGAGAGTATCTCAGTTCTGGCAAACAGACGGGTAATGGGAATTAGAAGGAGGGGGGAAAAACAGCAATAAAAAGATAAATCACAAAAGGAAGGAAAACCATTTGGGCCTTGGCAGCAAAGACACCGCTCAGCTAATCCATGCTGAGTGCAATCCAATACTCCTTTATATAATCCTGTTCTTGTGGAAGAAAATTGAAGTTTAATGCAATAAAGGCTGACACAAATCACTTTTGTTTCCCAGGAGTAGATTAAAGAATAGTTAAAATCATACAAATCTGATTTATTTTCTGTTATTTTTGCTTTATTTTATAAAGTGACATATTTATTTTTTAAATCACAATATCAGTTTTTTGATTGTTAAACATATATTCCCAATTATAGAGAGATTTTGTGATAGAAAGAAGAGGAAAGAAAATAGTGACAGCCAAGAAATAATTAGTTCTTAAATGGTACATGTTAAAGCTCTTTCAAAATTCCATAAATGTTTCATGTTTCATATGGGTCTTTGCCTTTAATCAATCTGTGTCAAGGGGACTTTAAAATAACCATAAAGGAAGGAGAGTTCTATCATTCACAATTAGATCATTACAGGTCACTCCCATTAACTATCACTCTTGTATACATACACATTTGTTGTTCTGTGTCACATTAGAGATCTGTCAGCAATGGAACAAACTGAGAATTTCTGCAAGAGAGACAACAATGTAAGAGAGTGGTGACCCCTAATCTTCCATTTTATTATTCCAGCCATCAACCTCAACATGCTCATCAGCAAGTTGAACTGGAAGAAACAAAAAAACCGAAACAAAACAAGATGAAAACAGACCCTGGGCATGTTATGCTCCATATGATACAAACTTTCATGACAGAAAAAGTTACAATTTATCTGAAATGTTGATCAGACTTATGATTGTGTTGAAATAGGATCAGGTTTTTAATTTTCTTTGCCTTTGTCCCCAGTTCCAAAGTACCCTCTCTCACAAATTCCATTGTGTAATTTCCCTGCTACTCTTCATATTAGTGGTACAAAATAACTGCAGACATATGTAGAGAGAATGCAGGAGTCATTGTAGAGTTATCATTTTTCCCAATAGAGCTATCAAAATATTACCCAAGGCACTTGAGAAGTTTGTGAAATACAATATGGAAGTGGAAAGGTTGCATAATTTCTCCAGTATTTCACTTCTTCATACGTATTCACACCTGCAATATGTCTGCAGGTGTATGGTGCATTCTTACAGGGGGAAGGGGCTTTAGCTGAATAGCACTGGGGTTAAAAACATACCTTAAAAACATGACAAGACTTATTTCATTTTCCTTGTATTCTACTTTCCTCTTTCAGACTGTAGGTTAGGAAAAGCTAAATCTTGTGGCAGTTCAAGCCCTCATTACAGTTGGATTTAAGGGATTCTCTGGAACACGCTTTTGAGAAAGTTATTTGCCCCAGAAACGCCACTTCATCAGGAAGAACAGAAAGGAAATAAATCACCAAAAAAACCAAAATCTGATATCCTAGGGGAATCCTATAGGAAGAAAATAAAATTTGTCGGGTTTTATTGTGTCTCAGTGACAGCCAGACAACTCTTTGGCAGAAACTATGTCATATCATCTCGACATCTTTTCTTACTTTACACCTGTTCTTACCTGTGGTAAGAGATTAGGCCATGTGATATTGCACCAGCCAGGCCAAAGTAAAAAGTCAATTTAAGAATGACCTTATTCCTGAATTTCAACATGCATGCCTATTTAAAACTGTGATTTTTTCAAATTGCTTTATTCATCCTTTTTTTTCCCCTCTTTTTTTTTTTTTATTTCAACTTGGAATTGGACATATATCTGGTTTGTTTTCTTGTTTTTTCTTTAAAGCATTGATTCCCATTTATTTGGCATGTAGAAGCAAGTCAAGAGAGAGTATATGGTAAGATTTGTATAAAGTTACGAGAACATGGTCCCAACAACCAAGTTTTAATTAGAGACAAGGTACTTCAAAAGACTAGAATATTTCCAGTAGAGCAATGCAAGAGTCTCATTTTGCCCCTTTACCTCTTTTGTACATATGTGAAGAACACAACAACAGCATATTTTATTACCCTGTTATATTGCGATCTATTCTAATTGTATGATATCAGTCAGCAGCGTCAAAACACAGTCACTGGTCTCTGGAGTGCCATTGGATCTGTAGGTCAAACCCTGCCTTGCCAGACCACTTGTATTCGTTTCCTGTGCATTGTGGAAAACTATTAAATGCAGTGCAGAGGTGGGGAATGGGCGATGGGGGGGTGTGTTTACATATAAGTGTGTGTCTGTGTATATGTGTTTTCTAATCTCTTTGCAGCTTGCCGGCCTGAAACTGCAAATATTATCATCATGAAGGCAGCAGTTGAATCCAACAGGTGGGGTAATAAACCATGACATTTCTAGCATGTTTTATTGTAAGGGGTGTGCTGGGATACTTTTCAGTACAAACACAGTTTCACTTAATGTCAGCATCAAGACCACAGACATAGATTTTACTCCATGTCCACATGAACTAGGGTGTAAAGTTCCCACCTCCAACACACTTTATGACCTTTCAGGTGTGTAAACCTCTAATCTATATCATTCTCATCTTTGCTGGTTCAGCTGCCACATGGTGACAACCTGCTAGACTCTGTGTCTGGTCCAATGGTGATTTACTGCTGGTAGTAGAATTAAAGCATTAGTATGGTATTCCTGTCTACCCAATCCTAAAGGGTTTTTTGGTGGTTGTAGGAGAGGCTCCCTGGAGGGAATTGCAATATACAGGGATTTGCTGTGAGCCTATTGCCGCCTAGTGCCAAGGCAGTTCATAAATTTACATCTATGACATCTGTGCTCCATTTTTTTTCATTATAACTCTTCCTTATGACGATTTAGTAGCTGCATTCCTCAATAGAAGGCTAGGCTGCTACTGAAGAACAAGATAAAGACTTTTTTTCATTTACATTTTTTTCCTTATTCTAAGGTATAAATATATGTTACGAAAACAGATCTCATTAAAAGACAAAGTATACTTTTAAAACTCCAAATTAGAATCTCATTTACATCGGAAGTTCTTTACTGGTGTCAATAAGACTATTTTGCATCAACATTATTAAGAAAAAAAAAAGATCAAAATGCACCTCACTTTGTCTTCAAATTAGTAATAATAGTACTGAATCTTTGGTTTATAGAATAGAAAGTTTATAAAAGCTTATTCTATTAAACCATCAAGTACTGAAGGTTAGTTTCTTTGAAAATAAGCTTCTTTCATTCTAAAATATTAATATCATTAATATTACTGTAATGTCAAATGACTTAAAATGACATTATTATTTGCATGCGAGTTAGCAAAAAGCAAGGCTTATATGCTCTGTTTCAAGAGCTGTTTTCAACACTGCAAATATAAAAATGGCAAATTGGGGGGAAATGGGAGTAAGAGGTTAAATCACAGATTCAGAAGAAGAGTAAGATTAACATGCAAATATTCCAGAATAATTGTCTAAGAACTTAAATTTGTTGACATATTTTTCTCTTCTAATTAGGTATGACTGTCAGTAATTTCCCTGTATGCTGAGGATTACACCTTCTTTTTTTTTTTTCTGCCACAAACTTTTGGTTTTTGTTGGGCTTTTTGGTTGGTTGGTTGTTTTTTCTGCAATCTTACTTGGAATGCCTCTTTCAACAACTGTGCTATTTTAAAACTTTATCTATGTGTTTGCTACTGAAGTTAGAAGGTAGTTCTTAACTACAAAATTAGTTAAATTCCTAATTCCTTACTTTATTTTGTGAGACTACATATACAAAAGTATCCTTTTAAGCAAATCAGGTATACTCAGCTTTGTTCCAGTTACTTCTGTCTTTAAATTTTCTGTCCTGCCAAGGTATTACAGTGTATTTCTCTGGAACAGATTAAAGATTTCCTTACCAAAAATCATGTTAAATTAAAAATAAAACCTATGTTCAGGGAAGTTTAACTATCATTTCCATTGATGTCAATGGCAGGGGTTTTGCTGAATTTGCTGAATACTTTGGAAAAAAGTAAATTAAAAAATCATATCCATAAAGTGAAAATGCTCTCAGTACTGCCAGTCTTTCCCTTTGGTAAGAGTAAATTCTTACAAAATTAGAATCAGCAAAAAAGTAGCAGAAAATTCTCCATGAAACTTAATAAATCAACTCAAGCACTTACTATATGGCAGGCTGTCTGCAGTACAATCATTCGCTTTCAACTAATCAGCTTTAAAATAGTGATAAGTATCTCTCTGTATGGTGTTTGACTGCAAAGTCACATTGACTTCAGTGGTATGAGTTGTCTAACAGTGCTTGGTGAAGAAAAACCCTGGAAATTCTATATCAAACATAAATTGTGGAGAGTGTCTTCTCCAGTTTGTCAGCAGCCTGGCACGTGGTTATAAATTACATGAAAGGTTTCAGGTGTGAGAGCTAAAAAGTGTCTGCTACTCCAGAGAGCATCCTCCTGAACTCACTTCCTCCGTCTTTTCTACAGCTCAGGTACAAGGCCTAAACAAGTCTCTAGCTTCCATTGACAAATATAAAATAAATTTGCATGTTGTTGTTTGAGACTTCTATAGGACAATGAAAAGATGAAAATGTAAGGATTTCACAAATATAATAAATATTTTTAAAAACAATACCTTATAGAGTAACAAAATTAATTTATTTCAACCTGTATATTTAAAAAACAAGAGAGCACATAGTAGAATATGTGGATTGAGTACTGGATCTCAGTCTTACATATGGGTGACTATGTGACTTCCTCATCTCTCTGTGCCCCTGGACTCTCCTGCACCAGAAACCCTGAGCAGTTCATCCCACACCACGTCAGAGCCACCTCAAATTCAGTGTTCCCTTGACAGTGAATGTACAAAATCATCCATTTATAAATGTGAAGAGCCCACGAGAGAAGAGTTCATGGAACGGTAACTTCCCATCTCCTGAGAATTTTAGAGGAAATGTTTCTTGCACCCACAGATGTATAATAAATACCACCAGAAAACATGTCTAATAAAGGTAAATTTTAAGATTTAGCACCAGTGACAGCTTCAAATGCCATCCATGTTCTCACAGGACTTACAGTGCTCAAAAAAAAAAGTTCCAAACAGCCCCTCCAATCTCAGACACATGGTGGAGCATGGCTTGTCACTGGAGACCATGAGAGCACGGCAGCTCCTGCTCTTTAGGCCTACTCAAGCATATTAGAAAGCTGGCTGTTTCTCAAAGCCAATTTTATTGACTAATCCCATGCCAAAAATGTATTTTAACTAAGAGGTAAAATATTAACTGGTAAGGGACTTGGGGGAAAGGATAAAGAAAGAGCGTTGTTTTATATATGTTGTACCACATGATTTCTACTCCAGTTGTGCTCTGTTCTTGTTTTACAGCACAAACATATATTATATGCTCAAGCAATTCCATGCAGTCATTTTTTGGGGGCCATCCTGAAACCTGTTTTGGTTTTAGTAGTTCTGTTCCTGATAAGTAGAATGAAGTTTGTATATTTGCAGTATAAATCTGAAACAATGATTATGATTTGTTTAAGACATCACAGAGTACTTTTCTTTTGGCTGTTTTAACTATGCCATTAGCACCACTCAGCTACATTGTTACCAACAGGTAATAATGATATTTTGCTATAGTGCAGAGGCAAAAATTGAGCAAGACAGTCTTTGACTGTATTCTTTGAAATGACAGAGATATCATCAACCATAATATAATGCATGAACTCTACTTTTAAAATGTGTTTGCAAATACTGCAACATTTCTTAGTTTTCTTTACTGTATGTTTACCTTGACTCAATGCTGATAAATAGACCCTTGTGCTGTAAAAAAAGTGAAAATAAAACCAAAGTTTTTAAAAATCTGAATTCCTTTAATATGTATTTCAGAAAGAAACAGCATGTAATGCGTTGAGTTATGAATGCCTGGCCAGATTCCAACCAACTATTAACCAAATAGATTACCAAGAAAGAAAAGAGGGGGGAAAAAACCCAACTCTCAAAAAAAAAAAAAAAAAGTTCAGCAGTTGAAAAATAGGTGTTATAATAACTCTCAGGTATAAGGGTTCTGTGAGGTATTTTAATCAAAGAGCTTAATTTAAGCTCCCAGTTGAACTCCTTGGGAGTTTTTTGTTGGGCTCAAAGTTGTTGTAATAATAAACATTCTTGTCTATTGGTTTCTGTGTCCATAATGCATAATGTTTTGAACAGCTCTTTTAAAGTGAGATTGATAGGTCAGGACATGTCTCCCTTGTTATTATAGAAATGGACCATGAGGTCATTTCAAACAATCTATTATAGAAAGTCTGCATAGCAGGACACCACTTTTTAGCACAATTCAGCTTAGTGAACCTCAGTTCACAGAAGGAAAGACAAGACAATAGAGATTACAAATCCATATGTTTTAAGCAAAATCTGTGATTAGGCAAACTTGTAGATAGGATATGACTAGCAAATAATTGAACATAGGTAAACAGTGTTTACCTATGCTTTACCAGTGTTTTAGAAAGCATGTTATGCAGGAACTTAATGTGTTCAAATTACTTAAAATGCATTATATTCCAGTGTCATGTGCATTGCTCTGCCTCTGAACTGCAAACTTCAAGAAATTACTTTTCTACTTCATGGACACAAATAGAAGCATATTCTTTGTGTTGAATATATTCAGTCTACATTTATGGAAAGACATAGACCTTGTAAGATGCTGAAAATCTTTCTAGTGGCAGAATTTCAGCCAAGAACCTCATTCATAACTTGACGTGAAAAGGCAGAGAAGCAATAAAATTACAGACAACAACTAAGACAATTTTGTAAAGTGCTGCCATAGCCCTAAAGGAAACAAATGAACACACTACAACAAATGGGGGCAATAATGATATGCTGGTGATTCATTATAGGAAGTTTTGCTATATTTCTAAGAATGTGGCACGTATGACATGCTGTTGTTAAATTCCACTTTGCAGTAATAATCTAGACTATAATAATAATCTCGGTTCATTAAAGACCAAAAATTATTCCACAAAACAATCATATTCTAAAGAACTTCATAACTACCATAAATCCTTAACTTATAAACAGTTATATGTAAATAGATTGAAGAAACTTCATGAAGCCCAGAGAAAAGTATAGCCCACTAGCCAGGGCTAGTATAAGAATGTAACCGCTTGGCATTGCGTTTAATAATATGCCTGCTGCTGAAGTCACAGGAAAAAATAGTTTTTTAGAATCCCACCCCAGAGTTCATGGCTTGCAAGGCCTTAGACTTCTACAAATGACTTAAAAAATTTTAAAAATATCCAAAGGTGAGGGTTTCTTTGTTTTGCTTTTGGGTTTTTTGGTGGTTTTGTTTGTTTGTTTGTTTGTTTTGTTTCAGAGGGGGAAAGACAAAAAAGAATAATATGCCAGAGAACACTAAAACACTATAGGCTACATAACACTTCTTCCAAGCTGGTGGTGTGTAATTGAACTACAAGGTATTAATGACACTGTTAGCTTAGCTTCTTGATTGTCTTAACAGCATGGGAGTAAAAATATATATGAATAGCAACTACGTACACACAGGTATCCAGGATCTCTTTTTAAGTTACTGAATTGATAGAGCTTTTACACTCCAAATTCAGATTCTCATAAAAATCTGTCATAGGAAAATACACTCAAAGTAATTTATAATGAGGATGCAAGACAAATTTCAGTGAGCAAATACACTTCAGGTCCAAGGAATCTCCATTTTCCTTCTAAACCTTGTTAAAACTTTGAAGTCATAAAACAAGGAAAAAAGGCTGTTCTCTTTTTCTAGGCAATGAAATATCCACATTTTGGTTCTTTCAAAGGGAACTGATTTCTCACCATGATACAAGTTTAACCTGCCATCTATTGTGCAAGATGTATGAAGCATGAACTTGGATTTTAGATTCTGTAAATGTTAACAAATGTTATACCAACAAATGCATACTAACTGCTGGCCAAATTTTGTAGTTCTCACCTAACAAAACACAACAAAAGCTGAACTGAACAACACCTAAGTAAAGGCTACAGGATTTGGCAACTTTAGCCTTACTTTCTTTTCCCCTTGAAAAGCCAAGGCAAACACATGTTGTTTGGTTTTCTGCATGCTATGGAAGGTGTGGGAGCGGAATAAAGAAAAGACTGGGAAGATAAGAGATTGAGCTGAAGGAATTAATGATTCATACCCTTCCTCCCCCTACACAAAATCCACACATCCAGGGAATCGGTATTGAGGCTGTAGGTGTAGTTCCTGGGAGATTTCAGGAAATTCAAGGTTAGTAAGTTTCTTATGAAATTCATTTTTTACCCCCTACAGTGAAGAAACTAGAGTCTCACAGGTCCTTGTTCAAAACCACAGTAAGGTACAAGTCCATCAGTGTGCACTTCCCAAGGCACAGTGATGGGCTTCCTGTTCCTGTAAGGCAGAAGTATGAGCCTGAGACTACACTTCATTGCTAAACAAAGTAGAAGGTATAGTGTTGGTCTGCCACTGACACTCTATTGATCTTCAGTGTTAAAATAAAACTGAGAGCTTTCTTTCAAATTACTTTCAAGAAAGAGGTTTTCTGTATATAAAATAGTTAATTAAGCACAAAATGTCTTTAGTAATTTGTAAAATGGTAAGTTTCACCGTAACACATATAAAACCAGTGATTTATTAAGTCATATTATTCTCATGATTGTAGTGCTATATTATTCTTACGTTCTCAGTTTATCTGTAGAAATTTGTTCTGCTTCAGGCAATCCTTACCTATGGCTATATATTTGTTGTTACATACATTTTTCTCATTATGATAAGTACTTTGATCTCTCAGAAAAAGCTCAGGATCTTATAAACTGTAACATAAAACCTACATAGAACAACATGAAGACTGAAAGAATCATAACAATTACAATTGTAGTTCAGATAACCCAAAAATGCATAATGGAAAAATAGGGGAGGGCGGGGATACAAGAAATCTTTTGATTGTCAGTAGAGATTTAAATTCTTTAAAGCATCAGATTATTTTCTCTTTCAGAGATGTCCCTTGGAGATCTGATTTTTACAGTCATCATAATCCAGGTTCAAGTGAAATAGTTCCCCTGTGATAAAAAAAGAAGCCTTTACAATTCAGAACTCCTCTTCCAAAGAGCACTAACCACAACTCATGTTATTGAGAATATACCTATCCCAGCACAGGCATGAATTCATAATACCTCTATTTCAGTGACTTTAATATTACATCCTGCATAAAGTTATGAATTTGAAACACACAGTTTAGTGTGATTTATTGTTAGCTGTAGGTCAGTCTTTTCTATTAATACAACAGATTCTTATGTAGAAGAGGTTCACAGTGTAGCCAAGATGTGGATGTCTGAGGTCCCTAGGAAGTAGCCCAGTAATTCAGTCATGCTTCCATTTTTTCATTCAATCTTTGAGAAAAGAAAAAAGCATTATTCCCCAATGTATGAAATTTATGAAATATATGAAAATTAGATTGGTCAAGTTTGAGCAGGAATCTTAGAATTAAAGTAGCTCTGAAAACAGTAATACTGTGGCAATCATCTCCACTGTCATGAAAAAAAGCTTTTGACTATGGAGAAGACAGGATTTCTTCGGGCTTATAGTTTAATACAGTCCGGGCTTGATAGGCACGTTTGATTTCTCCCTTGGAGGGATATTTCTTTCCTTTCCCTTCTCCAGCTTCCTGATTTTTCCCTCCCTTTTGACATGTGTCATCATTTCACCAAAAGTAGGTACATCAGAACCCTCTTTTCTGTGTAAAAGAGCTCAAGAAAGACCTATAAGCATGTGAAAAGAAACTTAATAAACATGGACCAGAAGTAAATGCAGATGATAAAGAGAAAGCTACCAAAAATCTGTACCTTAAAAGGAAAGGATAAATAACTTTCAAAACAGGGGAGTGCATGAGTTTTACCATTTCACCTATAATACTTTTACACCTGGAGATAGACTGCTGACAGAGACCAAAAGGCAGAAAGTAATCTAACAATCATAAAAACTTGGCACAAAAAATAACTTTAATTAGAATAACAGTGTTCAAGAGCAAACCCTCTAGCCTTACATCTTGCAGGGGCATTACAGTGAATTGAATCACCTCGGTGATTGCACTGTCTCAGCCTCTCTCAAAGGCAGTGATGAGAACAAACTACAAATCCAACACATACCACAAAGGGGCCTAGGCTGAACAGCTCAAGCTGGAACTGTCACCTCCGAGGTGTTTGAAAAAGCCCTTTTGGCTGGGCACCATGTCTCTGACTTCGTTTGGAAAACCATCTTCTTAAAGTATTTATTTATGTTTTTGCTGCCATGCTTATTACCATATTAACTACTAAATATGAGACACATAAACTAAGATCAATGTGTTACTTGGGTTAGTTCAGAAAACTGTGCTGGTAAAAAACATAGTTGTCTGCCTATTATTCTATGCTTATTTCAGCACAATATCAGCATCTATATCTGAAAACAAAACTTAGACAATTTAATTCTGTTGGGGAAAAATAAATTTTGACTTGTGAAAATGCTTATTTGTACCAGTTCTGCTATTCTTAAATGTGATGATTTCCTTACAAAAAGGTTAAGTGGTTGTCAGATTCACTATTTTTATTTTTATCTTTATAATAGAGAATTTGGACCATACCAGGAACCCAGCTAATAATGGGGAACTTATACAATTAAATAAGGATGAACAGATTAGCTTCAGGGGCAAGCACCAAGTAAAAGAGGATGTGTCAACATTTTCAGAATATTATCCAGGAACCTATTACCCAATTAGACTGGAAAATGCTAAATATTTAATATCATTGTAACATACTTAAAATTTATTTTTTTTCAAATCAGAATTGGTATAATATTATTTCATAAATGGAATGCAAATCTATTATTCCATAAACTGGAGGACAAAATATAGAGAGAGGAATGAAAATAATTTTTAACTGGGCATCAAAATGGTTTTGTATACAACACTGTATATACTCACTATAAGGGTTTCCCTCTGTCCAGAATCTTGCCTTCACTATCATAATCCTCTTGCCATACATGTTACTGGTGTTATCTCCATTCTCTAATCTCTCAAAAAGATCTGCAGTGACCTTCTGTGATCTCTGGTTTGGGGTTGATTTGTTTACTAGTGTGTGCTAAAACTACTCCTAGTTACTACCACTAAAATCAACTTTGCTAGCATGATATGACAACATCCACCTTTCAAGGAACAGATAATAAAATTTCTAGTAACTAATATGTGGCTGTAAACTGCTGAGTTCATATTGACAACCAATCCCAAATACCTCACGGGAGAAAGGAGATAAATTTTCTTTAATGTTTAGAGAATGCTTTGGAGGCCTTAATAATGGGTATTACAGACACAGAGAAAGTAGCTAGGAAGGATTTTAGTCTATTCTAACTACTCTGACACATGGATCTGTATTTGGTGATATTTCATTTCTAGTCACCTTTGCTATTAAAAAAATAATTATAGAAATAGGTGAACCCAGTTCCAGAACCTTTGGGTTTTTTCTGTGGCATGGAATTAATTATAGGCTTCCTGAAAGCAGAGTAGTTGGATATAAAGATCATTTAACAGAACTAGATTTAATGTAAAAAAGAGGAAAAAAATATGGTCCATGGAGCAAAAGAGAGAAAACTTTCCATTTATTCAGGGACCAAGGCAACAAACAATTGACAGAGCCAGTTTCTCACCCAGACTACACATCTCCATTAAGGACACATCTATGCAGCAATTTACAGACATGAAGTTGCCTTGCCTGTATCCCAGTCGACTCAAAGCCACAAGATACATTGCCAAATCCGGATCAAAATGTCAGCTTCACTAGAGCACTTCCGAGGTCTGGACTGTACTAACGAGGTTTCTAGCTGGGTTTGGAGCACACGTGCAATGAGTTCATGTCTGCCTGAGAATGAGCAGGCTGAGTGTAACCCCTGGTATAGAAAAGGTAACTCTCATCCTGGAGAACTGCATATGTCTCTTTGGCATGGCACAGGCAATTAGGGTGGTGGATTAGCGATAGACTGACCATCTGATTTGGAGAAGATGATGAAGGAGCTGAAACAACCTCTCAGCTCTTGGGAGGGATACTAAAGACCATAAAGATGTTATTAGTCAGGGTTCTTGTCAATAAACACTAGATTTGAGGATACATATATAATATGCTTGAAAAATAAGGACAAAAGGAGTCTCAGGAATGTTTTTCATTAAAAGCAAAAAAATCATATGAAATATAAAAAATACACTCTAATATTGGTAAACAGGATTGCTGCAAGCTACACACAAACATACACATGATACTTAGGATGCTCCCAGATCTCCTGCCCACCTGTGCTGCCCAGCTGGTAGAAAGGCAGTATAGTCAGCCCTGTGTCACCCCCTCCCAGTTCACCTGGTACACACAGGGGATGTTCTGCAGAGAGCATGCCTTATGCAACCCCTGATCAATGGGACTACCAACAGTACTTGCAGTGGGGACTGACTGTTGAGTAGCGTGGAGAGTGGCCTAGAGCCTTCTGCTTCTACAGCCTACTACTGTGTTTAAAGCAGTTTGATCTGGCCAGTTGATTTCAACTATGATTTTTAAGCCACTCCATGACACTCTGGAATGACCTTTGGGCCAGGAAGAGTTAACCTGTAAAATAGCACTTTGTGAATTAAACCTGGCATATCTCCACGCTTTCTTTCTCAGGGATTAGATCTTTACTATGTAAATTCTGACTGTAGACAGGCAGATGGATATGTTGGAATAAATCACACTTCAGCACTTACATTGCTAAGAACAGTAAGAGAATATAATACACCAAGCAGATTTATATCCTGTTGTGTAATCCTCCAGGATTGCCCTTGTTGAAAAGTCAGATCCAGTTTGTCTCAGAAGCAGTCAATAACACAAAAAAATAAAACATGGAATTGAGTGTCAACTTCTTACTTCATGCACGGTAAAGGTAGCTTTTCTTTAGTAGCCTTATTTCCCTGAAAAGGTGGTACAATGTTTTTGCAGCAGGGGAGTAATAGAAATCAGACATTTAGAAATACATACTATTTATGTAAGCAAGAATTATCAAAGCAAACGAAAAGTATTGGCAACAAATTTCTGAGAAGACTGACTTGCATGTGAAACAAGGTTCCCTCTCTGAACTTTGAATAGAAACATTATTTTTTGCTCCACAAGAAGCCATTATCACTCTTTCACCAAAAGGAAGGTCACATCATCTTTCACAAAAGATTTGCCTGCTCGTAATTGCTGCCTGCAGTGTACAGACAAATGCAATCTTTAAAAATGTTAACTGTGTTATACTTGCACCCGAGGGATCCAATGGTACAAGTGTAATGTGGCCTAACCAGTTTGTCTTAGCAAGACCTTACAGTGCTGATTTGAAACAGCTGAACTAAGTCAACAGTTACCTTGAGCCAAAGGCCTTTGGAGAGCAATTAGAGTCAAAGCTTGGGTTTTGAACCCAATATGCCCTGTCAGTCTCAATGATTTGTGTTTGTTGTATTCAGCCTCATTTCCTGCGTGAAATATGAGGCTGTATAAAGAGGAAAAATTCCCAAGATTAAAAAATATTTGACCTCAGTGCATTTGCGAGCATGAAAGTACACATGTCTAAATGACCATTTTGGTTTGTAGTACAAAGTTCTATTGATGTTGGCAGGCTGAGCTTCCCTGTCTCAAAGCCACATGAATGGTTTCAAGTTTCAGCCAAAAAATGTTTTCCACATGCTTTAGTGTGGGCCAATTTACACAGCAGATTTTGCAGAGACTGTGGCCAAGTGCTTCATAAAGGGCTGCCTTCTTTGGGATCAGGGAAACCACAACAGACACATTGCTAATGCAATCTAATTATCTGCTTGAATATTTTTCCAGATGTATCCAATGTCTAAAAATACTGCAATAAAAAGCGTATTATTTGGCTCCTCGGACTGAAACAGTGGCATAAAGAACCTGCTTGTCTACAGGGGAAGTTATAATGAAGTAACTCTGCAACTGCCCTTAAATCAGTCAGACAAAACTGAACAACCCAAAAGTAGGCTATTTGTTGCCTCATGTTTGGAATTAGCCTCCCAAAGGAAAACATGAAGAGCGGATTGGGGGTTCTTTTTTGTCAAAAAGTGCATCTCATTATTGAAAGGTAATTTCCTTCATTTACAGATCACAATTTGGTATTAGGTAGGTTGACCTAATACAAAATATCTTTTCACTTAAATGAGAATTAAGAAAAAAACTCTGGGCAGTTGTACATGGATAGTTGTGTAATGAGGGAGGTTTTTTTATTATTTTTTTTATTTTACAATTACAGGTGAACTATTAAAGGTAGATCACTCAGTACTGCAGTTCCAGACAAATATAAAGAAACAAAGCAGCTTTTTCCCCCAAGTCTTCCTAGATTCCCTACTTACTGTCAGTGGGGACTGTTTTCCTTCTTCCTACTAGTGTGCCTAAAAATCATAAATTAGCATAGGTTATTCAAACAGGAACTGATAATTCAATAGATTTTTCTGTAGATTTTTTGTCTTGTCTTGATCAAGGACTATAAATAAAAATACAGATGTCAGAGTTTCCATCAGAAATAATATGCAGTTCATATAATCTGTAATTCCAGAAACGCAGACCTATTTCAAATGCTTTTACTTCTGTATTTTACAAAGGATTTACATTGATGACTTCCATAATGGAGATCTGCCAATAACAAGATGACTTAATTCCTACAAGAATATTTTACTTTAGGATATAGGCAGTAATTTATCTTTTATTTTCTGGTTGTTCTCAGTAACAACCACAAAAAAATACCCCAAGAATAACAACAACTACGATTTCCACCACAAATCTCTGTAATGAATGAGTACAGATGCCAAGGTAATGTGCCTTAAACAGGCTGGAAGTGAGGCTGTGGCTACTGAATCTGAACACAATATGAGAAGAATGCTGAAAACCACATGGGAGATAACGACCAAGAGGAATCTGCTTTGGTATTTTTGGCATTTCAGTGAGGTTCTTTAATTACTTGAGCTATTTTTATGCAATGATGTTTGTCAGATGTTATTTACAGAATGCTGCATTTATATGTGTACTCTTAATTACATGCAGCATTTGCCAGTCTTATGACTTGGTTTACTGGATAAGGAGTGTCAATGGTGGGATAGAGAGATCAGTCCAAAAACATAGATAGCTAGAGAGCTTCCTTGTGATTTCTGATATTGCATGTTTAAAAAGAAAAAAAAGGAAAATAAACTTCATCAGAGCTCTAACCTTCTCTCACCTCGTGACTTGCCACATCCCACTGCGCTTACTTTTCTTTTCATAAAGCAAACCATTCAAAGAAACTGAAAAATAGCAGAAGGTGGAATATTTATGTTGCCCAAATATTTGCAGTACAGTGGAATATAAAATAATGAAGAAATATTGATAGACATATATAAGTACACCTGAATCCATCACCCCAATCCAAAACAATAGTGTTATCAAGTTGTCAGCCAATATTCAAAATACTAATGTTTTAAACAGTTATAAGTTGCAAATATCTTCAGTCAGCAGTGCAGATGAACGGTAACTGATTAGCACAAAAAGTAAAATTTGTAATTCCCTTTAACTGAAGTGAGGTTTTAAAAGTTCTGCTATGGACACACTCCCTTGACAGCATATTTTTTAGGTAAGTCAAACATATTGTACACTACATTTTTGTCCTTTTTTCCCACACTAGGATTAACCTACTTCAACAAACAGACAGTTCTGCAACTAGTATATACAAGCCTATAGGCAAGTTAAACATGAGGTTTGAATCACACAGATTCATCTGTCATGTGCATAAAATAATGAGAAAAATAAATTTATTTCTTGTTCTTTCTTATGTAAAATAACACTCTTACTTAATGTGTTAACATCTAAATAAGAAATGTTATCAGGAACACATTCTCTTAATATGTTTCTGTAATAAAGAAAGACTGCAAGAGGCATTTAGCTGATACGTATTCCTTGGTAGAAAACAAAACAGGAACAATTATGTGATTTTATGAAAAAGCTTAACTAAAGTGGCACTAAAGTGGCAACCAACCTAAAAGACGTCCCAGGGTTAGATAAACACCTGTGTGTGCCACATTGATCTAAAGTACTAGCTCTAAAAATTTAGTATTTTCCAAAATATACACGGCTACATTTTGCAATTATTCTACATTAGGCTTACAGTTTTCCAGGAAAATACTAAATGTGCTAAAAGACAAACTACATTAAAAATACTGTTTTGAATCCAGCTGAACTTGGTTAGAGGTCACTGCTTATAATTGCATGTGAAGGATGACGATTCCCGAGACCTGTTGGAAAACCACGCATAAAAATTTCACTTTAGCCCACCTCTGTCAAAGTGATCCAGATTTTAAAAGCACAATTACTTTATGTAAGGTCCAGTAGTGAAGTTCATGGGGAGTAACGTCTTAACCTTTCAGTCTGCATCTTCTTTGTGACATGACCTCGTATCCTTTTTATTTCCTTTCATCATTTGTTCTTCTGTTCCCAAAAAGCACACGTTTTCAAAGACAAGTATATCTTTGCTGCAGCAAACCATGGAATTAGGAATTAGGAAATTAGGAATTCTTTATGGCTGTTTCATGAGAGAAGAAAGGGATGGAAATAGTAAAGGCAAACTGGGAAGTCTGGTGAGGCAACAGGAGCAAGTGGGAGATCAGTCTGCAGAAAAATCTGGGCAGTATCTCCAGAGGAAGTGCACAGCAGAACTTGGGCCTCTGAGTATTACCATAACATAAACATTATTCTATCGCTGTTAATGTTGATCATAGTGAAATATCAGCTCTTTTTCAGTATCTTCTGTTTTCCTCTAATATTTTTATTGATATTTCTTTCTTCTTTATTTGTGGTTTTGTTTGGGAGTCTTTCCAGTGGAGAAAATTGTTTCTCAGCTTCTCGTTATCTTTCCCTGCTTTGGTCTTCCCCTTTACCAGCGCCTTTCTCTCAGATTGTCCTGTTCTTTCTCCCACTTTCAGAAGTTATCCTCTTACTAAAGGTCAATAGATTTCTACTCAATAGTAAGGACCAAACAAGCAAATCACAGTAGCAAAGGCCATGAGGGAGTGTACAAAAATGTACATTTCTGCCCCTTTGTGACATTACCAGACAAGGAACTATATTTTCCATGCACTAGATTAAAAATTCCTATTGCTTTCTTTGGGAAAAGGAAGATAGATGGTTAAATATTTTTGGGGCATTTGTTCTTATTTTTCTTGATAAACAAATAATATTTCCATAAATCCAGATGCAAGTAGCCTCTGGGATCTTGATTAATTGCAAATTTTAATAAAACTGAAGAGTTGCCATGTAGCACAATACCAGGAAGAGTTATGTCAGTACCACTGGGTATTAGATATTCCTGTGGGAAACCATTTACCTTTGTTCCTTTCCCCAGAGAGTAACCCATAAACAACAACTATCAAACTCAAGTATGGGTTTGTTTTTCAACATGAAAGAAGTAAAAAAGTTGCTTTGGGAAGTCAGGAAAAATAGAGAACAATTTCAAACAAAGTTGCAAAACAATTAAATAAGACATAAACTCTGTGAGACAGTTTACTTCTCACACTAATTTTCCTGAATTTGCAAATGTTTAATCTTATGCTGCTGTTATTGTGGGTGCCACTGAACATAATATTCCAGCATGCAAAAGTACTTACAAACAAATGGAGAAAACAATAATGTTAAATATCCCCCTATGCTGATATCTTGTAGAATTTCCTTTTGGAAAACAGACTGTCAGCCTCAAAGTAGAAGAAGATTTGTCGTGATTCACACAGTTCTGGAAAACCTGTCAAAGAGGAAATGAACACTTTAAAGCACAACAGAGAAAGCCAGAAAGATCTTCAGACTCTTCAAGCTCTTACTGAAGTAGCACTTGCTGACACAGGCACTCACTTCACATCGATGTACACATACTTGCAATGAGCACTATAGAAGGTTTTGACTTTCGTCAGGCTATGGTTTTTTCCTCTCTTCCCCATTCAAAGAAAGTAATATATTATGTTTTGTTACAGATAATTCATAGTAATAGTACATAATGATATTTTGAACTAGCTCATGCTGTAGAAATTTACAAAGTTTACAGCATTTACTTGTATCTTAGTATATATGCCATTTCATTTAAGAGCAGGCTTATGGATAATCATTTAATCAAAATCACTGCTGTGATTACTACTTGTAAAGAAAATTACAAAGCAGCAGCAGCTTCAAAGCCAGGATTACAAAGATTAAATAGGAGCCGCTTTTTGCTAAAGTGTTGGGTAAGAGTAAATTACAGTGTCCTTATATTTTACTTTAGCCCACCTCTGTCAAAGTGATCCAGATTTTAAAACCACAATTATTCTATGTAAGGTCCAGTAGTGAAGTTCATGGGGAGGAACTTTGAAGGAAGTTAGAGAGGAGAATTATTCATTCTGCCTTACCAGTATTTCCTAATTTTCATTTCCTCTGTTCTTACTTATAGTAAATTACAAAATTGAGAATTCTTGAAAAACTGCTTAGTGACAGAGAGAGGGAAAGCCCAATGGTCATAGAAGAAGACAGTTTGTCCTAACTCTACAACTTTGAGTAATAAAGATATTTTGTTTTAACGCTGATTTTTTGGAAAAAAATTAAAAATACTCTCTCCAATATTCTCACAGTGCATGACATGGACTGAAGTCTGAAATAGTTGAAGTTTATGTACTTTCTTCTTATAAGGTACACCACTGTACAGAGTATATAGATACATACTGTCAGCTTCAGGTGTAGGGAGACAGGAGGGTAGGAAATTGGGCATACTGGAAATAAAATCTTAAAAGAAGCAGTTAATTTCATTTCAAAAGACTAAGAACTAGATCTAATGTCACATTCATTTTGAAACAACACTCTTTGGTAAAATTAATACATTTATTTATCAAAATAACAGACCTCCTACGGATAAAGACACTTTTATTTATATTATGTCTTGACATCATGTGTATTGTCAAGTGATCTTAATCACTATACAGTTATGTAATCCAGTGATATCTCAAATACAGTGCCCCAAAATTAGGAATGCAGAGACAGACAGGATGAGACACTCGGGGAATAAAAACCATCATTTCTGAGGGGTAGGAGCACATGGATGGAAGAGGACAATACTACTGCACTAGGGACACAGTCAGTCAATTACAGTCCATATTTAGGTTCCTTCTCCCAAAAGTCTATGATATCTGGTTACATGTTGTTTCTGTTTTAGGGCTGGCTGAAACAGCTGTGATTGAAAAATAAGTCTCATTGAGTTTAGTCTTTTATGTTAAAACTTACACTGATATGTAGCAGAACATCTAGGATGGGTTTAGATATAAATTCAAATTTTACTTTTTTATCATCATTCCTTCCTTGTCATACACCTCATTTTTATCATCTTACAGAAATTGTTTAAAGACACCGATTTAAGAAAAGGAAAGGGCCTTCAAGAAACAATGTTAGCAACAAAATGTGCAACAGAGAAGGTTACTAAGGTTTACTTTACATAACAGACATACCCAGTTATCCTTTGTTACTGAATCCACCGTAGTATGGACAAGTATTAGTGAGCCTATGGCAGTTTTGGAGAAAAAATTAAACTAGCAACAGCACTTTCATGGCCCATTTCTATGCCTGAATTTCTATTAGTAGGAAAATACTGAGAAAAAACCAGATTGTGTGGTTTTAATTCTCTCTACTCTATGAGCTACAACTCCTTAAGGGTGAAACAATTCCTGTGGCCTAAAATAATCTTGAACCTTAATTCCTACAGAGACTGTGCAGTCAGACTGCTCTATGCATTTCTATCCTAATTTCCTTATAATTCCTCCTATGTACCCAATTCTCAGAAACTAATTTTTCGCCTAAACGGAATTTGATTTGCATCACAACAATGACATATTCATTCAGCTTACTTTACTTCAATACCTGCTAGTTTCAGAGTAAGGCTCTTGTTTTAAATTCATGATTACATTTTCTTGTAACACACACATCCAAGTCTGACTAGGGCAGGATTACACTAAAGTAGGAAACCAGTGAATTTGCCTTTATCCTAAAACCTAATAAGGAGGCTTCAACATCAAAAGAAATGCCTAAGTTGATTTGATGCTTGTCATCAACATTTTTCCACAGGATCAAAATAATTTTAAGTGTATTAAATAATACTGACCTCTAATACCCCTTAATCTTTTTGATTTTCCTCCAACACATTAAGGAGTTTACATATAAAGATATGCCTGTATGTAAGTGCATTTTTATTCTTACTTAATAAAAGGCAAGGGGGGAAAAAATGCCATGCTACTTTATTGTTCCCTTAACCCAGCATAAGAGCATCAATTTAGGTGATGTTGTATTGACATGGTGACCATGGTGCAACACACTTATCAATATTAAGCAATCAGTCAAGCACAGCAGCAGTTGTTCTTTCTTTATACATTATTTATTTTCTGTATTTAACATATTTTGCAATATGTCAAGTATACAAAGATATGCAAATGTATTATTTACATATCTACTTGATTAACCTTTAATAGACACAGCAGTCTACATTTCACTTCTTTGTAAGAGCATTTCTGGGCTAGATGACACGGGAAGACTTTAAAGCTTCAGGCATATTAAATGTTAATCTGACAAATAAATATCTGGACATAGGTCCACTAACAACAATGCTTGAAGATCTGTAAATGGGTTTCCTTGCACTCTTAGTCAATACAGAAGCAAACTCCTCAACCCAGCACTGAACACAAACAGCCTCTTAGTTTCCAACATCCCTCAATGGACAACCACTTATGCACCTTAAAAGCTGCAATTCTCCTTCAATCAAATGGGTTTCTTCCATTACACAAGCCACCAAAGATCATGCCACAGTTTGAGGAGCCACTCTGTGCTTGTCAGCACTGTTCCTAACAGCAGTAGTTTTACCTGGAGCTAAGGCCACTGCTGAGAAAAGATGAGAGGAAGAGGTGCCACCATGCACTCTCAGCACCGATTAAATTATCATTCCCTGTTGCATCTGGGAGGCAGTAGAAAATTAGCTCACACCCCACAGATCCTCTCTGTTCAGGCAACACATCTTTAAGAGTTTCATCTTCTCTAACATCTGAATAACAACAATACTATGCTTTTAGAAGGCCAAAGACACATTAAAGTAAGCACTGTTGGATATAGCTTAGGTAACACTCATTACATGGGGTTTCTTCACAGAATTCAGATATATGAAAGGGAGAAGACCTGTTTGTTTCTGCAAAGAATGATTTGCCCTGTAGCAATGCAAAAAAACCCCTAGAGAAGCAGAGATCTGATCCAAAGTTCAGGTGTTCAATTTTCAGTGCACAAATTAAGTTGCCAACACATTATGAATAAATCAGATGGACACTGTCCTGACGCAAGTTCACCAACAAATCCAACTGTACTTGTACCACTCTTTTACTTTTCCTTAGCAGATGCCATGACTTCACTGTGTTGTTAATATGACTTATGTGTTGCAATATGACTTCGGCTGGGTTTTTTGTAGCCACGCTCTACAAGTGGTCCACTTCTTTGCCCTGTCCTACTCTTCACACTGCCAAAAAGACAGGGAAAATATTAGAAAGTTGGAAGAAGGAAGATGTGTTATGATGTGAGATTTAGAATATCTCTATTCAGCTCTCAGAATAAAGACTGAGAAGTGTCATGGTCACCAAGTGTAGGAACTCACAAAAGGAAATGATAATTGATGCTAGGAAGATTTTTAATCTGGTTGACTATGGTGTAATAAGGATCAACCACTGGATAGTGAAGATAAATAAATCCAAATTTGAAATAAGGTTTAATCTACTAACAGAGGGAAATTGAACCGAAAAACAGATAACTGTAAAAAGTCAGCATGACCCGGAATGTTTTGGGATAAAATTAAATAGTTTGTAAAAAGTCCCTTAATTCGGAGTTGGAAGAATTTTAACATTTAGAAAATACATATCAGATAACACATCATTGTTGGATTTTATGGCTATCCACCTGCTTTCCTAGCCCAGGAACAAGTGAGTCAAATAGTATATCCTTCATATTCCTGTGAAAAACAGTTTTTCTTAAAATTTCCTATCATATCATGATCATTTTCCGTTGTTTAAAATCCTGGATCTAAGAGCTTCCCAGTGAAGGAGCAAACTCATTTGTAAGATGCTGAACAGAGTATGTGACCCAGAAAAATTTTCCTCACCAGACTATCCATAGTTTTTAGAAACAACCCACAGTGAGAGTCATTGCCACAATGCTCACTGTTCAATACTAAACCATCATTATTATCAAACAAAGAGGTCACGTGTAGCACCACAAGTTCACAATATTTTAGTCTGGGCTTTTTTTCCTCTTCATTTGCCTCAATCGTGTTTTGGTCAAGTGAGTGAACTTGTATATGTAAAAGGGTACAAAAGATCCTTTTCTGAGTTACTTGAATATCAGTGCAGCTTGTACCACAGAGCCAGATTTGGGGTCAAAGGGGAACATTTTTTACATTACAAGAAATTAGGATGTCTCACCCTTCCTTTGTAACTATGAAGATGGTCAGTCTTCTGGTGTTGTCCCCACCTACTTCACTTCCCTTTGTAGGGATCTCAGGCACTGATGACACGAAGGTGTATCCTGCTCACTGTCAGCAGCATGCTCGAAAAGTGAAACGTAATACGCAGTGTGGCCCTTCCACTGTTATGGGATCTGACACACACAGAATACCCAAAGCTGGACATTGCCATCTAGGAGGGGTTTTTTTGATATGTGCATTGACACACTCCTTGTGACAAAAGCAGTATTATGCTCTTTCTTAGTCTTTGTGACCCTACAAGCTACTTCAGAAAGTCATAGATCAAGCCAGCAAGATGCAACCATTATAAAAGAGAACCTGCCACAGAGATGCCATCACACGTTTTATGAAGAGGATCAGCCACTGTGCAGAGCTGAAGAAAGAAAGCAAAGGCTAATCTACAAAGAAATACAAAACCATTGAGAACTCCTACACCTGATAAGCTCAGTATCATAACTACATTTGTTTTGGCAAACACTACAGCTATCACCAACATAATTAATTTCCAAAGTAGTTAGACAAAACTTTATATAGCTTTTATTTGATTACATTTATTATCAGTCAAATTAACAATTATCATGACTGAAATCTGGGCTCCATAGAAACAAAAGTTCAAATCCCAAAGCCAACTGAGCTGATGCTTTTGACTAAAAAGGACCCATTCTCACTGAGTTTCCATCGTGCTTATTTTCTTTTCAAAAGGAAATTACATCATGATGTCTCCCTACAGAGAAATTAAATACCCAAAGCAGCTTTCCCAAAAGCAAACACTTATGCCCATGTTCTCACTAAACTACTACTAAATTAATTAAACTTCAGCTGAGATTCCCTGTCCTTAAACATTTTATCCCATTCTGTCAGATGTTTGATTACTTTCAGACAAACAGATTAAATTTCTGCTTGTTCTTGCAGTGGGAGTTGCTGCCTGGATTTGGAGAAAAAAAGAAGAAAAAAAAGGTGGATATACAACATATTTTACCTTCTTCCAAGTTCAGCTATGTCAAAGCCTACACACAAACCCATAACATCTTTCCCTTGATATTAATTGGCCCAAGATGCAGGATAGGACCAGGAGTATTAGCAGTGTTAACAAGAACAACAAAAAAAGTACACAAAAACATCCTTGTAATCAAAGCAGAGACCTGAAACAGAGTTATTCAACCTGCTTCACAATGAGCAAACTCATTCCTGTGAATCACCACATATAAGAATGTTTCCAGTACCTGAGCTAGGTCAAATATCACATAGCACAGTACTGGACAACCACATGGACTGTCCTGTTCATAGCTTGCAGACAAGTGTGTTCATTGTTACACTCTGAATTCTCAGAGCTGCATAACACTTCCTTTCACAGGTTCTCCTGACTTCACAGCAAACGTGGGTCTAAAGACTTAATTTTTTGGAACCATAGCAGTTAGCCAAACAAGGAAGAAAAAATTCAGGAGTTTTAGGTCTCACTATGACAAGCTTTAAATGTGAAGTTTCTTTAAAAAGCACTATTCACTGTGAAGGATTTCCAGAGTAATCTACTAGGGTATTTTTTATGGCATGTTGTTGCCAGATACCAATCATTACTGAACACAGGCCTTCCTGCAACATCAGCAAACACATAAGTAAAAAAAAAAAGTGAACAAGTGAACCACTTGTTTATAAAAAATAAACAACATGTTTGCATTTGTTTTTCTGGAGCAGAAAAAGCGTACGCCATATTCAGGTATTATACAAACTCCCACATCTAGGTGTTTAAAGGGGCTCATAAAAATATTCTAAAAATTAAGTTTCCAGTTTAAGATATGCAACTGTAGGGGAAAGAAGACAAGTATTATACAACACCAGGAATTTTTTCTAAATTCTTCTACCATATTCCTTTCCTACTCATCTCTGGGAGACCTGGTGCTGAACTCAGCACTGCAGATGTGGCCAAACCAGTACTGAGTGGAGGGGAACAATGACTTTCTTCAACCTGCTGGCAGTGCTCTGCCTAATACAGATCAGGATGCTGTTGGTCCTTTTTGATGAGAGGGTGCATTGCCAGCTCATGGCCAGCTTGTTATTCATTAGAAACCCCATGTCTTTCTCAGGAGACCTAGTCTCCAACAGGTCACTGGGGGGTTGTATGCAGGTGCCTAGGGCTGTTCCTCTTCAGAGGCAGGACTCCATATTTTCCCTTATCGGCCTGCATGAGATTTCTTACTGTTCAGTTCTCCAGCATGTCAAGGTCTCTCTGCATGGCAACAAAACCTTCCACCCACTCCTCACAGTATTGTATTGTCTGCAAACTCACTGAGGGGGTACTCTGTCTCAGTGCAGAGTTTATTAATGAGGATATTAAACACCTAGAGGCTTTGATACAGTCCCTTGAGGTAAACTGCCAATGACTGGCTTCCATCTGGACTTTGTGTCTCTGATCACAACCCTCTTGGACCAGTCATTGAGCCAGTTTTCAACCTGCCTGACTATTTATCTAACCTGTAACTTGTTAGCTTGTCTATGACGGTGTTAAAGACCTTAGTATAGTCAAAGCAAAGAAGATCATCTTTCTTCTTCTCATGAAGGCTATCAGATTTGTTAAGCATGTCTTCCCTTCATAAATATATGCTGATTATTGCTAATTACCTTTTTGCCCTTTGTGTTTCCAGAAATGTTTACCATGTGTATATCCTCTATCACCATATCAGGTTCTGAAATGGTGCCAAGTGGCTAGTAGCTTAAGATTGGAATTACATTTATTCTTTTGTAAGAGACAAAAGACACCTCTCCCAACTGCCATAACCCTTCAAGGATAATGAAGATCGTCCGCACAATGCAACCCATCAGGCCCCACAGAGTTACGTATGTCCAGCTTGTTCAAGTCCTTCCTCTACATTTACACTAAGTCTTCTTAGCTTCAGACTTTCTTTTTGGCCTCAGAGCCCTGGGCTTCCCTAAGGTCTCTCTTAGCAGTGATGAATGAGACAAAAGAGGCATTGAGTACCTCAGCTTGTTTTGTGTCTTCATAAGGTTACTTATTCCATTCACTAGTTGGCTCATATTTTCCCTAGCTCTCCTTCCAGAAGTTTGCCGTGAAAGCTACAGGTACATCAACAGCAACTGCAAAGAATTAAAATTATTATTAAGCTCCTAGTTCTGCATACATAATTAAGAAACTTAAAACAATCGAAGAGTTAAAGCCATTCAAGAGTTAAACACTAGATTAAACAAAGGTTGGCACAAACACTTACTACTTTAATTGAAGAATGTAAGAATACAACAACTGACCATTCAGAAACTTTGGAAAGAAATATAGTATCTTTATCAACTGTCTTTAACTCATAATCTTCATGTAATACCAGTACTGCTATTGTATTCTCCAACGTTCTCTAATTAACTCTCAGAAGAGAGTTAAATTAGAACCAAACTGATATGGAATTCAATGACGTTGCAGCTACTAGTTGAGATGGCTGAAATTTTCACAGTCTCTCTTAACAATAAACAAACATTCGGTCTAAAAATTCCATGAAAAAAAAATATGGATTTTATGTAACCTCGGTCACCTAGTTAACAACATCCTTGAGGACATCCAGCCAGAATGGTTTAGGGTTACATAGCATTCAACAGTTTGTAGCTCTATGACCTCTGCTTTGGAAAGACATCAGAAAGAAGTATATTTCATATGAAAATTCCTGCATTAAGTGATTCAAAGAAGATGAGAGCATAAACAGTAGCTTAAGTCATATCTGTGAAATGATGCTTCTGCCAACTGCATAACCCTTAATTATAATTTCAAGAGATTTTTTTGTCTGAAGTAGATTTGTGCCTATTCAACTATAACCATCATTGACAGTGTGTACCATCCAACCTCAAAATGTCACAAGGCTTCGAGGTTAAGCTTCTTCTCCAAACAGGTTTCCTTTCTGCACTTCTAACAGAGTATATTCAATGGCTGAAGTGTTTTTTTGTTGACAAGCCTATCTTGAACATCTTTTTCAGTTTTTACTGCTTCTGCTCGCTTTGAAAGATTAGAAGTTCCATATAACAGCTTGCAGTTATGTGAATGCTTCTCACTCTCTGATTTGCCATATGATTAGTACTCATTAGCAATGCTTAAAGATGATGCTGTTCCCAACTTCATCTTAGAGATTTACTGCCATCCAGAATCTGTCTGCTACATCCTGCACACATGTTAGAGCTGATATAAAAACACCCCGCTAATGTGAACATTAAGTTTTAATTCCAATGTTCCTAAATGTTCAGAAAACTGGGACAGGGTATTTTTCTTATCTGCATCCTGCAAATTTGTAAAATCATAAAATTCAGGGGCGTGGGGGTATGTTTTCCACAAAGACTCTTATTTGTAAACTAAACAAAACAAAGTACAAAAAGATCCTAGAGTGATAAGCTCTGGATATATATCCTCAATAAATTAAAAGTAGAGGACTAATACAAAAAAATTAGTTATGCAAAAACATAACATACCTATTTAAAATGATTAAAACACTAATAAATCTGTTCTTAATATTTTAGTGTTTTTACTGTGCCATGAACATGTTACTGATACAGTAATTTTTTAAAGGACACAGGGCAAAGGACTATTTCCTTTTAAGCTGCAGGATGACTTTCAAGAAAGCTACAGATAAAATTGCTGATTTACAAAAGCTTTTATCAGACTTATGATGGATTTTACAGAAGTGGAACTCTATATGACCCATGTGATTTGTTTTCATTTACAAAGGTGGAGAGGCTTTGAATTTAAAAATGGAACTTTATCTTCTTGTGCCAAATGTAAACAATTTAACATCCATTTCCCATCCAGAGATTTTAACAGTTCAAAAGACTTTATATGAATCTTATCTGTATTATATTTCCTGCTGATTGGCAGTGCTTCATGCTTCAAACTGAAAGCCAAAAATATGTTGGCTCTGAACAGAGACAGGAAACAAATAACAAAGAAAACTGGAAAAACCCCATAATGAGTAGTTATGAAGTGCTGAAAACTATACTTAGTGTTTGAGTTCTTGTTAGTCCTTGAGATTCAAATGATGCCATAATGATTTATGTTTGGGAAGCCTTATTTAGAATAAAAGCATAAACAAAAGCCTTTGAGTATTTTGTCAACAAGAAAACACAGTTTATATTATCTTCAAAGCCCATGTCTATTCCTGACTTGACTGATTCCATACTCCTTACTGTGGAGCACTTTTTTTATTTCTGGGAGAGGTGCACGTTTCACACAGTAATTACTTTTCTCTAGGGAAGTGCATGGATCTATTGCTTACAGTCAGCCAAATGATTCAACAAGACCAACATTCAGCTCAATTGAAGAAACCTATCCTGTGTCTCATCATGATTGGAAACAGAACTGATGTATTCTTCCACAGTAGAAAATGAACATCTGGGGGAAAAAAATCTAGTTCATTGCCCCTAAAAAAACTTTGTGTTCTTCCTTATGTCATACAATCCCAAATACTTAAAATAGATGATTTCTTTAAAAAAGGGGAGGGAAATTGCCTACTTTATAAAAAAGAATCTAGCAATTACTTCATATATTGTAACTTTTTTGTAGCATTTTATAACCTATTAGTACCTTTCTTTCTTTCTTTCCTTCCTTCTTTCTTTCTTTCTTTCTTTCTTTCTTTCTTTCTTTCTTTCTTTCTTTCTTTCTTTCTTTCTTTCTTTCTTTCTTTCTTTCTTTCTTTCTTTCTTTCTTTCTTTCTTTCTTT
Organism: Pachyramphus minor; assembly: GCA_013397135.1. NCBI lineage: Eukaryota > Metazoa > Chordata > Aves > Passeriformes > Tyrannidae > Pachyramphus > Pachyramphus minor. The sequence goes on from VYXB01009655.1 coordinate 377,063, forward strand.
CTTTTTCTTTCTTTCTTTCTCTCTTCCTTTCTTTCTCTCTTTCTTTCTCTCTCTCTCCCCGTCTCTCTCCCTCCCTTCCTTCCTTTCCTCCTTTCCAGTTATTATAAAGATGTATAATGCAGAATCCATATGTATCCATCTTCCTGTTCTTAATGTGTAAGTTAAGTGAAATGGACCAGATACATAAGAAATTATTGGCATTATTTCTTCTGTCACACAACAGAGATTCCAAGTTTCAAAATAATCTTTTTTAAGTACACAGTGAAGGAATAAGAAAAGATGACTGTGAAGTATCACATTATCTTAATCTGAACGGTCACTATACAATCACAGTCCAGACCTCAGACACCATCAGTACAGTATAAACTAACACTGGTTATGCACTCAAAAATTTATCTCAGTGGTCGTGAGAACTAGTGCTCCATGCAACACAGAGGAAATAGACTGTTCTGTCTTTATGACATCCATGTAAGCCTAAATTCCTTTTAAATACAGACAATCTTCAGTACTGGTTTATAATCTTTGGCACTAACTCAGCAACACCATCACAAGATGAATGCTGGTCAAAATTCCTAATGAAGAATGAGTCCTCTTTTGTCTTATCATCATTAGCTTCACAACAGTCAAAAATGGTGTGATTGCAAACTAGGAGATGTTTCACAGGTTACATCAACACTTTTTCTTCTTTTTCCATCTTCTTGTACCATCATCAGTTAGAGCTTCACTTCACTTCTACACCTGGACCTAATGACCTTAAAGGTCTTTTCCAACCTAAATTATTCTAAGATTCCATCTTTTCTTCCTCCGTTTTGTCAACCTAATCTGATACTTTATTCTCAAATGATCAGCCATCTTGGCTTTGCATCCTGCTAAGTAGAAGTCCAACTATTCCTTTTCAAATAAATCTATCAAAATTTGTGCATGAATGAAGAGTGCTTCTTCAAATGTAAGTGTCCCATACCATGAATCATTATTTTTGTTTCTCCAAATGCTGTTGCTTCCTGGACTTGGCCTTTTAGCTGGACTAAGGAGGCTGATGTAGTTAAGGCAACAGTATAAACTTATTCAAGGACTATCATTGCACCAACAAAAAAACCTGTAAAACCAGTGCAAAGAGAGCAACAACACCTTACATTCAGAGGAAGAAAATAGGCTGAAAGCACGTGAATGTGAAGGCATGTAGCAGAGGAGGAGTCTCCCTCTTCAAATGACCTCCTTTCTGCTAAGTGCTTTCATACAGGAGACTGGGAATGAATCAGGTGTTTTTTGGTGGAGAATTATGCCAGTCCTTCCTTCACATCTGTAATTACTGTTATCCTAGTCACACACTTAGAGCGTCACTAAGGATTGGGAAAGATTAGAGTACCACTAATGATTCAGCCATCCTTCCAAACACAAGGTTTCTCTTTGCAATGTCCTTCAGCTTTCATAAAGAAAAGAAAATATACAACCCAAATGCTTACTGGCTGTTAAGTACTGCTACCATGTAAACCTCTTGTCATAGCACTTATACTTCGATGAACAAGTCTCAAACAGCTTTCATATGTAAATTATATTTAAATTTTACAATTCCAGTCAAGAACCGTTTGAAATTTAGCAAAGGAATGGCAGAGTTCTGCACTTGGGGAAGAATAACCCCAGGCATCATTACAGGCTGTACTTGCTGGAAAGCAGCTCTGTGGAGAAGGACCTGGGGGTCCTGGTGGGCAACAAGCTGTCCATGAGCCAGCAGTGTGTCCTTGTGGCCAAGAAGACCAGTGGTATCCTGGGTGCATTAGGGAGAGCATTGCCAGCAGGTGAAGGGACGTGATCCTGCCCCTATACTCAGGCCTGGTGAGGCCACATCTGGAGTGCTGTGTCCAGTTCTGGATTCCTCAAAACAAGAGTGGATCTCCTAGAGTGGGTCCAGCACAGAATAATGAGGATGATTAAGAGACTGCAGCATCTCTCTTATGAGGAAAAGCTGAGGGAGCTTGGCCTGTTCAACCTTGAGAAGAGATGACTGAGAGGGGATCTCATCAATGCATTCAAATATCTGAAAGGAAGGTGTCAAAGGGATAGGACCAGGTTCCTCTTGGTGGTGCAAGGCAAGGAGACAAGGGGCAATGGGCAGAAACTGCTGCACAGGAAGTTCCATTTGAACATGAAGAAGAATTTCTTTACAGTGTGAGAAACCAAGCACTGGAACAGATTTCCCAGAGAAGTTGTAGAGTCTTCCTCAATGGAAATATTCAAAAACCACCTGGACACAATCCAGTGTGCTCTAAGATGATCCTGCTTGAACAGGGAGACTGGACCAGATGAACCACTGTGATGCCTTCCAACCCTACCCATTCTATGACTGATTCTGTGATACATCATGACATAGTAGAAAAGGATATGATTGCCAAGAATAGGGAGGGGAGTGTAAGGTATAACCTCTGTAAAGTTTATTTATTTTTTTTTTCAGCCACACATTCTCCTCAAATAACCTCAGTTTAGAAACTGAGTGGTTTGTATGCTTAAATATTTGTACAAGTTATGTCACTTTATTCATAGCAGGACATCTAAAATGATGCACCACCACCACACTCTTCAGCAGAGACAATATTTTTACACTAGAATAGAAGTTTTATAACAACTACAGAGCTGTCATGCACATTCTTGACTACAGAATTGCTTTAATTTTAAAAATCTTTCACTTTCAAATATACATATCTATTTATACATACATACATTCACATTGTTGATACTAAGTAGTTGTACTCAGCTTTAGGAATATAGGAAAAGAGCAGTTATTGAAAAGACAAAATGTTTAATTACAATAGGGGATGCATAAGTTTAGAAATATACATTAAAATATATGCAGATTATCAGTAAGTAATCAACAGAATGTGCTGTAAACCAAACCAAAAAACCCAACACTTTTTCAAAAAACCTATACTGAATAACCTCTGGAATTTCAGTTTGGTTTCAAAGTTTTCAACATTTAGCTAGATTACAACTAATCATTTGCAATCTCCAATTATATCCCAGATTCTGCTGGAGAATTGTGAATTACTGTTCAAAACTGATATCTTAGTAGAATAGTGCATCTCTTAGAGAGGAGAAAAGAGGAGAAAAATGTGTGCTTTTGCAACACATTACTAGAGATCTACACATCTCTTACATTGTCTCCTAGGATTTCAGGACTGTGAAAGCTTTTTTCTGAACAACACCAATTTTTGCTTAAATTTATGAGAGCTTGAACTTACTTCAAAGATACATAAATATCAAATAACTGCTTTGTGGTCTTGCAGAGGCCTTTAAATATGAAACATACCACTGTTAGTCTGTAATTACTTTATGTACTAATAATTGTTTGTTTTAGCTTGACAAAACTTTCTGCTTTGTACTGCACAGATTTAATTTCAGAAAGTTATGTTAGTTACAATTGTCTCATATGAGGAATTTTTGCATTTTGTGAGGCAAAGTCATACCCTCAGTCTTCTGTTCTATTTCAGAGACAATCAGAAGTTTGTAACTTACTGAGTGGAAATCCCCAGGTAAGAAATAGTTGTTCTGATTATGTTTTGAACAGACCAGCATGTTCACAGAAAGAGAGATTTGAGTGACCTAACCTCTGTCACAGAACTTTAGGCAATTATGTACTCTCTTGATCTGTCTGGTAAACAGAGATTTAGCCAGATAAACTGTCATCGTTACAAAGCAATCACTCAAATCCAATGATTCCAAAGAACTGCTTGACTAGAAACCAGCAAACAACTTCTCTTTTTGATTCTATATTTTGAAACACGAATTTTAAAATGTCAACGTTCAACTCCTTGTTTTCTAACAGAATTATGGCCTTATCTTTCCTAATTTTAAAAACTATGAAATAAACAGTAGAACATATGAGATTTTCACAAATAAAGTGCTTAGATTAAGAACACATTATTAACTGGCAAGTAATAACATGTTCACATCCCAGATAAATTAGCAGCATTTCAAATAAACACTGCACAAAAGAGCTTCTCCACCACATGTGTGTCCAACTTCACCAAATGAACAAATCCGAGTTACTGTGATGATTTTCATTGAGAATCTGTGTACACTGATTGTTGGGAATACTCCA